>CM027579.2:16902767-17346285 GCA_015852605.2 Populus deltoides
TCAGTACTACACAACTCGAATCATTTCCAAGATCAACAATCAAAACAAGAACCGCAGTTTTCTTTCGACTTCAAAATATCCAAAACTCACCATCTCCTTTAACTTTGATAAATTTCCCAAAAAAAGTGACTGCCACAACATTTTTCATGAAACCCATCATATTTATTGTACAAAAACACGAGAATAAGGAATAAGTCAACAAAGTCAATGTCTTCCCTAGCCCACTGCTATTGGTCCAATAGGAGGGAGCAGGTATTTTTTAGTGGCTCTATTATAGTATATCCCTTGATGACCAAAAAAATAAACAAGAAAAAGCGTCCTCCAATTAGAATTGTGTGATGAAAATTCTTTAACTTCTAGACCTGGTAGCGGCGAACAGATGCAACCGGGTAATTAAAATTACAACAGTTAACAATAAATACTAACCATGGAACCTAATGACGTAAGGACCCCTTTAGATTTAATGCTTGATTATAAAACTAATACTCTCATAGATTTTAACCAAATTTGAATTTGCCAAATCGCTTCAAGATGGTCTGTTAATTATGTTTCTTTACTAACTATACAAACTTGGCTCATAAATATCAAAGCGCGTTTCCTTTTAGAATTACCGAAAATGCCATTGAAAGGCTTGACCAAAACAAGTCAAGAAGACACCATTGACACGGCAAAAAATCAAAAATAGAAAGCCAGGAAAAATAAATCCAAGATGCTTGTATAGTCTAGAAATCTCACGCACTGGTACAATCTCCCCGTTTGTTTCCCGGGGAAAAAACTAGAGAATAAAATCACGAATCTCAAAACAGAAACACCGATTAGTACACATCAAGACAGCAGGCGGCTTTCCTCAAAGAGTCTTTTCAAACTCCAAACAAAGAACAGAGTACCTTCTCGGCTGCTCGATTGCCTCAGAAACCAGGTAGACTTTATACAGATGAAATAAAAAGGAAAGAGAGAATAAGACAGATCCAAGGAGAGTGCAGCAAGTCAAAATTAAAGCGAGTTTTGAACTAATTAATCGATAATGTAAAGAAATGAGTAATAAACAGAGCAACGGTACAGTAGTGACCGCTTCGAGTAACTGAACAGAGTAGTAAGCTTAGAAGAAGACAAATAAAAACAAACCTGTTTTTTTTCCTTTATAATCTTGAATCTGCAGAAGAAGAGAGAATGCCGAGGGAGAGATATGAAGGCGGTTGTGTTTTATTGTTAGATCTTTGTCGCTTTGAACTACAACTAACCATGCTTAAACGGAGGGAAAGGAAAGGAAGATTATAGATTTCACTGTGTGTTAAATAAATAGGTTTATGCCGTTATGTAATGTAATTTATCAGGCTGACTAGTCAACTACGGAAAGATGTGAGAAAATACTCCAACTACTATTTACTTATTAATATCCAATATGGAGGCTTTATTTAAATGAACCTGTTCTCGAGTACGGAGATTGAACCGAACCCTAAGCTTCTTTTTCCTCTCTTATCTTCTATACTCGGATATGAAACGGTCCAGGTATTCATGGATTGGGATCCCAAACAACCCCTAAGGGGCGTGGACTTTATAAAAAAAAAAAAAAAGTTAGAGTGAAGTTTAAGCGGGGAAGCGGGGCCCGGCTATTGACCGTGAAATACAGAAGGCCAATGACAGACAGCCGCGCAGTGTGATCGATGTTTCTTTTCTTGTTGTTTATATAATAAGCTTTCTTCTTCATTTTATATTCCCATTTCTCTCCCTTTCCCTTTCGCGTTTACCGTTTAGTGTTTTTCTTTTCTTCTGTTCTCCTCGAGGTGATGCTATTGGCACGCAGCTGTCAAGCCTTGTGATGACAGTCATTATTTTCTAATGGCAAAAGTAAGCATGTAAAAGCAAATTTTGAATTTTGAAAACGTGGATTTGTGTAAAACTGTGAGCGTATAATTATTATTATTATTATTATTATTGAAAACGTGGATTTTCATGATTTGTATGCTCTTTCCTCTCGATCACGTATCAAAGGTTGATTTTCATGCATTAACGGTCTGAAAAAATGAGTTCAAGATATTTTTTAATTTATTTATTTTTTAAATGAATAAGCAATAACACGTATAGCCAGCAATCCACTTGAGATCTTTAAAGAAATGGTCTGGAAAGCAAATCCAACAATGAAAACAAACACTACAGCCTTGACATGGTAATTAGTGAACGCAGGAGATGCCTCGGCCAGCTGGGAACACTCTGGATTCTTATAAAAAAAACATTGTTTGTTACTTGGCTGAACCAATGCTCCTCGATTAAATCTAATTACGGCCTGCTTTTTTCTGTTTTTTAAAAGTATTTTTAATAAAATTTTTAAAAAATTAATTTTTTATTAACTTTAAATTAATATATTTTTAATGTTTTCAAATTATTTTGATGTGCTGACATTAAAAATAATTTTAAAAAAATAAAAAAAACCATTGACATACATTTTAACACAAAAAACTATTTAAAAAATAATCACAACCATTCTTTCAAACACACACTATCTTATCTTGCGTTTGCTTAAATTAAAAAACCAAAGGACAATATGGTCCTTTGTACAATTTATTTGTCTTTGCGTTGTCACGTGTTTTTCAAAAAGAATTGTTTTTTTTGTTTTAAATTATTTTTTAAAATATTTAGAATTGGTTTTTGTTAAAACTAAATTTAAAAAAATAAAAATAAAAATATTATTTTAATATATTTTCAAACAAAAATAACTTTAAAAAAATAATTAATAACACAACTTCAAACACCATCACAGACGACAAGAATAGATAAACTAAAATCGAGCAGGCAGGGGCCGGCTCTCAATATTGCTGTTGGGAACATCTACGCGTGAGAAGGACCGCACAGCTAACTGTGCAACCTTCAAGTTCACTCACAGAGAACCTAACGGCAAGAGGCTAGCTTTTAATTTTTTATATTTCTTTGGCAGCAAGATTTGTTAGTGATTCGACAATATTTACGCCATGAGTGCAGTCTCCTGAATGACATGGCAGAGATACAGAGCTATATTTTAATTTCAGATTTAATTAGTATTTATATAAATTTAACAGAGTTTAGATGACGGTTTATATTGAAGCAGTATTTTCCTTTCTTCCTTCTTAAGCCGTGTTTTTGAACGATGAAGTGCTAGGCTCTTCTAGATGGTCAGTAATAGCTGATATATTATTTGGAGGTTTGTTCAAATTAATATCATTTTATAGTTTATTGAGTGTTAATTTTACACAACATAACTATAATTATTAAATAAAGTAAAATGACTAGATGAGAAAGGAAATAAAGAAATGAGGTGGTTGATTTTGAACATGATTTCCACCTTAAATCTTTTAATGTTTTTTAAGATAAGCTACCATTCTTCGATTTAATACTGGTCTGGTTGGGGGATGATTTACTTGCGACCGTCATGGTTTTAATAAAAAAATAAAACAAAAAATAAAAATAAAAATAAAAATAAGCTGATATGTTACTGTTACAAGTTTTTTTCATTTTTTTAAAGACATGTTCAGAGTGATAATGATATGACTGTGACAAGCAATTTCGGCGTGAATTGACTTCAATTAATTTAAATTTTATTAAAAATATATCAAATTATACCATGTCTTATAACTAGGGTTAATCCAACTATACAAGCATATTCCATTGATGGTATGCCATTTGGATGGCGGTACTGAAATCTCCTCGCTACTCCAACGATACTGAATATCTATTTTAATTTATATTTATGTATTTGTTTGCAGTCACGCTAATATTTCAAAACTTCGTTAATTGCCGCCGATCAATGGTTATAGTAGGCTGAGTTGGCAAGATACCATTTGCTATTATTTTAGTACATATGAATAAGGAACGGTAGCTCTCAAGACCCCATTGATACTAATAGCAGGTATTATTTTTTAAAATATTTTTAGTTTGAAAATACATGAAATAATATTTTTTATTTTTATATTTATTTTTTAAAATAATATATTTAAAATATAAAAAAATATATTTTTTATAAAAAACTTTCCAACAACCACTGGTAGGGTGCAAGTATCGTGATTGTATTAACGGGTCAATTTCCCAACAACCTACCGAGTTAATTACAGACAATAAATAACTTTCAGCTTCTATACATATCGAGGTGGTGATTAGTAAGCAAGTACACGATATTTATTAAGCACTAATTAGGCGACTGATCCTATAGATTACGGGGTATTTGAAAATATAGTAGTTATTATTTTTTAAAGTATTTTTTAATTTTTTTCATGAAATATAGTAGCACTAATTAGGCAGTAGCCTATGTATAGTAAAACTTTCAACGTTTTTTTTCTCTGATTGAACGATCGTGTAATTTCCTCGAGCAACTTTTCATCCACCGATTAATTCATCTTTTTTCAGGAGTTTTTTTTATTTAAAAGTATAGTTTTAGTTATTTTTTAAAGTTTTTTTTATTTAAAAATATAAATTAATAATATTTTTTTATTTTTTAAAAATTATTTTTAAAATCAGCACATAAAAATAATTTAAAAATATCAAAAATATATTATTTAAAAAAAATTTTAAATTTTTTAAAAAATGTGAATGCCACGACATCTCCTGTATGTATTTGAAAAATAACATGGAGATTACTCCCCTCTAGAAAAAACCTCAATCTCTTTTTTTTTTTTTTTAAAAAAAAAGCGTTCGCCCAGCCATCATCGATGCCTGTCGTCGACAACAACTTGGACTTTTTTTCCTAGTTCGTGTTTTTGTTGTGTGTGTAAATCTTGATCTTAGATCTGGATCTATGTGGTCCAATGTTAATTGTTTATTCTTCTCTTGTTTAATTCATCCTTTTAAATAAAGGTTTAGTGTTTGTTTTAGTTATATCGAGGAATTTAATATTAATTGATGGTTTTGAATTCTCAACGAAGCCTAATAGCGTGGCCATTGTTTCCTTGATTTACAATATGCAATCATTTTCTACTATGAACGTTTCATGGAAGTAGTTTTTTAAAAAAATTTATTTTCTAAATTTTATAGTGTTTATTTACTTTTAGAAAATTTATTCAATGAAAAATATTTTCCAATAAAAAATTAGTTTAATTTAAAAATTATATATATTTTTTATTTTGGACTGAAAACATTATTAGAAAATTGAGAAAAATATAAAATATCTTATTATTTACTGATTATATCAAAAAAAATTTAATATTTTAATTGTATATATATTTTTTTATCTTTTTTAACAATTTTATTTTTTAATATTTGATTTAGCTTTGTATCAATTTTAATTCATATTTTTTAATTTTTTTCTCTAATTATTTTATTGATTGAAATTTTTTATCTATTAAATTTATTTGATTCATATTTTTTGTTATTTAAAATAATTTATGAGATTAGATTTTTTTAATTTTATTATCCTTTAACTTTTTTTTTTATTTATGAAGTCTCATTCTTATTTTTTTAATAAATTTAAAAAAAATTAAAAAAATATTTTTCAACTCATTATTCATAACTGAAATGGTTGTCGAAAAATCAAAGTCACTGAATTGGGATAAAATTAGCATCACTCTTATTAAGAATTTATCCCCTTTTTATATATTTGTTTTTGTTTAATGATGATTGGTGGAATTAAGTTGAATTGTCCACTGCTTAATTAGAACTTCAATTCCGGAGAATTGTAAGGAATGGACTTGATTGCCACGGGCTATCATATTGGGCTTTATGGGCTATAGGCCACGGCCTTCTTAGTGTGTCATCTCATGCCGACCATGACTGGGGACTGATCTTCTGAAACTGATACCAGGTTTCGTAAGTTGACCGGCCGATTTTATTCTTTACCAGGAAAGAATTTAAATATCCATACCCTTTCAAGAATTTAAACCCTTTTCAAAATCTTATCAGCTTATTACAGGATGCATGGCGAAGCTCACGCAAGTTTATTTATAGCCAGAGGCTCAATAGAGGAAGGAAAGTGGTAAGTGAGAAGCCACGAATTAATATCGTAGGATATTATATGTTCTCAGGTAAGATAACGGTAGTGATCTAGAACTCAGGGAAATGGACCTTATTAGATTTACATCTTTTCTTTGGTGGCACCGGACATTCTATGAATTCCGACCCGGAAATGTCTGCGCACATGAAAACCTGATACACCTGCCTATTCTTGGATGCATCGGTGTTGCATTCTATGTCAGGAGTAAATCCTGTAGCTTCTATTTTAGCTAATCTTATGCTGTCCAGGTCATAAGATTCACCGTCTGGTTTAATTCCTGCACCGCAATATTTTTTTGCGCACAGCCCATAATTGTTAGAAACAATATCTAGCTAAAAGCCTTTCTTTAAGACAATGAAAGGCAGTGCAAATATTTGAGAGTTCATGCATGCATACCTGCACTTATAAGAGCTTGGAGAAGGTTTGCCTCCTTTTTCAGCTTAAGAGCAGCTTCAAAATAAACGTGCTGGCCAATCTCTTCTGACACTGCACAGGTACCGTGCTTTATCCATTCATGTGACCAAAACCTGAAGCCCTCGCTGCTGGGGCAGGACAGTGATGGCCAATATCCTTCTGCAAACTGCTTATCAAGCCTGAGATCTAATTAAACAGACATCAACAAAAGAAAATAAAATATAACATTAATGATACATGTTTTTATGACCATATATATAAAAATTCGATTAATATTTAACTGTTTTCAAGAGAAAAAAATCTTCTGCTTTTGTTTTGGATTTTCCTGTAAGTAATTGATTGTAAGCATGGAAATTCAAGTTATCTGAATTATATGCGACAAGCTATGAGACCATAGTTTTTATTTTTATTTCTTTACCGATAATCCAACAACCAACCACAAAGTTAGGTTGCTTCTCAAACCTCAGATTTCAAATTCTGTGCCTTTCGAGAATTCTAAAGAACAGATAATGTGATATTATGATTGGTTTGCTAATCACCAAAGTGGTCAGATAATTAAGATAAATAAGTTTTAAATTGTATAATGGTTTTTTTTTCACTTACCCATGAATCTTTATGCTTGTAAATGTTGAATCTGTCGAACAATTATGGGTAAAAAAAGCTGGTAAGTAGCATGCAAAGGGTAAACATAGAACACTTAAGATAAATGAATCTTCTGTCTAAGTTCGTAAGAAAAAACACAAGAAAGATAAATGTTATTTTTGTGGAAAACCTGGACACTAAAAGAAAGATTGCCTGAAATGTAAGGCATGGCTCGAAAAAAAAGAAGGTAAGCATAGTGCTTTTGTATGTTTTGAATCAAATTTAGAAAACCCTTGAGAGAAAGAGAGCTCTCCATAGTCTTTAGAAAGAGAGAGAGGGTAGGATTTGGGATGATTTTGGGTTGAAATTGGCTGAAAGGTTTTTAACAGCTCTCCAAAACATTGGAATTAACTTGATGGGAAAACAAATACACTGGTAAGACTATAATCAACTGATTATCAGTAAACAAGACACGAAAGGAAATACATAAATTTAGTCTCAATTACGGATCTAAAAAGAAGGGAACTCAATTTCTGAATCACATTTTCCTCTGGGAAACACTGGACAGTCGATGACATTTTTTCCACTAGTATCCACACACATGTAAATTTGGTAAAGTTGACTGTTCCTTGATGTATCAGTATTGCACTCTATCCATGGAGTAAATCCTACTGCCTCTTGTATAGCACTCTTGATACTGCTCAAGCTGTAAGATCCCCCATCTGGGTTTATTCCTGTAACATTTTTGTTCTTCAACCATTAGCTACCGTAGCATTTATGGGGGGGAAATTTAGGCAAAGGACAGCTCTCCTCTAAAAGGGGTGAAGCAGCTGGACTTTATAAATTAAAAAAAGAAGAAGAAGATTTACCTGCGTTTGTTAGTGCCTGAAGGAGGTTCACTTGCTTTTTCAAATCGAGAGCTGCTTGGAAGTATCCATGTTGGTCAAGAATAGACTCGGAGCACGTCCCATGCTTTTCCCATTCATGTGTCCAGAAGGCTACTCCAGTGCCGCTTGGGCAAGCTAGCGTTGGCCAATTCTTTTGCATACCGCTCCTTAGGTCTGCAACCTGTACCGTTTACCAAAAGATCAGTTATTATAAAAGTAAAAGACAAACAAAGAAAGGTGCAAAGAATTCTACCGAAACCAGATACATGACATCAACTAAAACATGCACTGAGAGGACCTGATGATTCAAAGAAGAACGTTAGGCTTATGTGTGCCTTAAGGTTTTTCTGGGCTGGGCTTCATGATTTGAAATTTGAGTTGAGTTGGTGGGCTTGTGCCACTAGAAACCCTCTGTTGCCAGTTTCTCAAGGCAGGCTTGTAACTAGCAAGCTATTGCTTCCTTTCTATGTAGCTATAATTTGAATTCCAATTCACTTGAAAGCTTTTACCAATTTAATGTTTGGCAACTTAACATGTTAAAATGAGTTCTTTCAAACTGGAAATTGATCAAGAGATTTCTTTAGAGATTACGTTAATGATTAGAAAATATAAGGGGTGAATCAAAAGTATAGGTAATCTTATCAAGAGACTGTCGATTACTATATGAGTCAATGATTTCATTGATTTAACCTGTCGATCAATATTGACCATAGAAAGAAAATGGGTCGATAAAATCAATTCAAAACATAAATCTGATCTTTTTCTTCATTAACCATTACTGTAATCTAGAAAAGAAAAGGAAAAAATCTAAGCCAGTGAACTGAAATTTTAGGAAGTCGTCCTTGCTCTGTTTCCTATAAAATTCATCTATCAATATATCACAAGATATATTGGTTATGAAATGGAAAGAGGAAAAATTTCGACCAAATTGTTGTTGTAAAGAACTACTACTCGTTATTTTTTCATGTAGCGTTCCTGTTAGCAGGGACTAGTAGAATTTAAAGTCCCATTTTGAAAATAAATAAAAAACCTTTATGTTCCTGGTGTACAGTACAAGGACAAAGAATGACAGCTTTCTGGCGATGATTTCAAGGGCAAACACTACCTTTTTTGGATCGTAGGGGCTACTAGCATCACAGTTTTTTGGGTATGTCCCGTCATTGTAATTGGGCCAAAGTCCATGAATGCCGAAATCAGCCGCAGGTTTTCCAGTTGTTGGGTAGCAGCAACTTGTCATTGTGTCACAGTATGATCCTGGCCACTGCAATATCGACACAAAAACCATCAACCAAGAGGAGGGGGAAAAAAACAGAGAGAAACAAAGTAGTTTAGAAGAAACTCAAATATATAGACAGTAGAAACTTAACTAACTTACCTGTTGAACAAAGTAGAAGAAGTCGAAGTCCTGTGAAACAGAAAGTACTGATCGGCACAGGAGTACCAGAAGCTTGATCAAGGTAGGACTGTTGGCTTTCATCTATTCTTTTGCCTCTCTTAATTAATCTTGTGAAATGGAATTCTAGTTCAAGGCTTTTAAATGTGATATGATATGATCGTACAGAACAAGCATGGGATGAGGCGCATTTTATAGAGTTATAGGCCAATAAAGACTGCCTGCATTCAGAGTATCAACCACAGGATATGATGTTCCAAGCTTATCAATCAATTCATGGCAATATTTACGCGTGAACATTTCCTAATAAGTTCATATGCATGTCCACTGTCCATCTAATTATTCGTGAAAGTTTAACCTGTTCTTAAACTCATCGGAAATATTATTGATCTCGTACTTATTCCTCATCATGCCGCCAGGTTCATCGTCAATTTCCCGTGTGAACATTTTTTGGTGGCTAAAACTCTTAGTGTTTATTTCCGTAACTGTAGGTATACCTGATCTTCAGATTTATGCATTTATGAGTTCGAGGTGCATGAATCTCATTGTGGCAAGAGGTATACCATGATCTTTGATATAGCGGGAGAATCGAAGGAGATTATTTCTACATTTGGTTCTCCAATATATTATAGAAAAAATAGTAGCATCTTTCCTTCCATGGATTGAAATCAATTCAAGAAATAAAATTATTCACCTCATCAAATAAAAAAGAATCACTAGGACTGTTCATATCAATACGAGAGCAGGTTTGAATTCCACAAGAAAGTATTATTATTATTATTTTGTAAATAAAGCGGTTGAGATGTGAATGACTTAGATTTTTGTTTTTTTTATTTTAAAAGTGTTTTTTTAAAAAATTGATTTTTTTTTATTTTTTCTTTACTTCAAAATATTGTTTTTAGATATTTTTATATTGTTTTTAAAATTATAGAACAACATTTAATTCTATGAATATGATTCATTGGCCTTCCATTTATAGTCGCTTAAAACATTTTTATTTGTTTTGAACATCGATGTGGTCCAGTTGAGATAATTGAGTTGCTTTGAAAATACGAAGACCGCAAGAAACTAAGTAATCAAGAAAAAACGAGATTCACGGCTCTCATGGTCCACGGCATTTTGCGGTGTGTTTAGACTTTAGAAGAAATTGTTGTGCCCCTACTTTTCATCACCGGTAAAGAAAATAAACATTATAACTAGAAAGGTAATGATGTACTGATCAATTGCCGGCTGCTGCACATCAATGATTCAGAATATACACCAATGTGCACGTGCCTGATGAAAACTTACAGGGATCGCCACTTGGAACCGACCCTGCTACTCTTGATTCTTTACAAGCAACTAAAGATTTCGAGAACTTATATATGTTGAACGAATGGAGTAATTAGGAGCAACTGCAGTCCCGACTCCGAAACCTTCTAATGATAGCAGGGAGAAATAGCTGTTGAAAGACAGGGACGATGCAGATGTCTTAATCATACAAGGAGGAATTTCAGTTGAACAGACTCTTCTACCAGTAATCCCCACAAGAGCATTTCCCGTCTTTGAAATGATGAAATCGTTGGACATCTCTAAGAATTATCTCCCTGTCAATGAGTGACGATATAAGTTTAGCAGCAGAATGGCAATCCCCGCAAACTCTAAGATTCTTCACCACGCGGATTGTTGTCCCTGGGGGGGTGTTGAGGAGTCCAAAGGAAATGGCCAATTTTTCACTATGATATCTAAGAGTGATTTCTTTCTCTTCATCTTCCATATCAGGATGAACGACTAGAGAAGTATCTGGTACATATCCGACTGATTTTAACTCCTTAACCAGCTCATCCAAAGCTCGATGTAAAGCTGTAGAAACGTAATGCACACCATCCCCAGAGAAGAACTCATGCACTACATTATCTACCTCTATGGAGCTGCACCCAGGAATCTTTACTGCACCTTTATGGATCATTAATTTTCTTAAAGTATCCACATCTTCCCATTTGCCAGCTCTTGCACATAGGTTTGATAAAATTACATAATCCCCGCCATGAGAGTCGTCAAGTTCAAGAATCTGGTTCATCACTTGCTTTGCCAATTCCAGATTGCCATGGCTACTACATGAAGATAATAAGGTTCGCCATAGTATAGGTGTGGGCTTGATCGGCAACTCATCTATGAACTTATAAGCTTCATGTAAGAGTCCAGCTCGACCTAATAAATCCACCATACACCCGTAATGCTTGATCCCAGGAATAATTCCATACACCTCACTCATACTATAGAAATACCGAAAACCTTCATCCACCAATCCAGTGTGACTACAAGCATACAGTAGGCCTAAAAATGTAATCTCATCAGGCTGCACGTTTGCCCTCGCCATTTCTTCGAACATAGACATCACATCTTGACCCTGCCCATGCATTGCATATGCCACGATCATCGCAGACCAAGCCTGCGTGTCTCTTAAACTCATGCTCTCGAAGACAGAAATGGCACCATCCAAGCTTCCACATTTGGCGTACATATCTATAAGTGCCGTATTCACCTTAACATATTTATCCAGTCCATTCTTCTTAACATATTCATGGATCCACTTCCCTAAGTCTAAGGCACCCAACAATGCACACGACGATAGAACACTGAGCACGGTAACGTCATTAGGCTTAAGTTTCCTAGCTTGCAATTGGCGAAACAGAGACAGTGCCTCATTAGGCCTGCTACTTCTAGCATAGCCCGTTATAATAGCATTATATGAAACAACACACGGTTCTAATATCTCATCAAACACTCGTTGAGCCCCATCCACATCATTACTCCCGGCGTACATATTTATAAGTGTAGGGCAGACATAAGGATTCTCATTTAGCCCAAGTTTGATAGCAAGGCAATGCAATTGTTTACCTTGTTGAAAGGCTTTAGCGACCACACACGCTTTAAGTAAAGATGGGAAAGTGTAGTCATCCGGCAAGAGATTATAGTTTAAAGCTTTGATAAAGAGAGAGATGGCTTTGAGAGGGGCATTGGACCGCGAATAGCCGCGAAACATGGAGTTAAAGAGGACAATGTCTGGCTGGGGAATTGCTTCAAACAGCTGGTGTGCGTAGTCCATGGAGGCGGTGGTAGGGTTTTGGGTGCAAGAGTTGATGAGCTTGGTGAGGATTTGGAGGTCATTTTGGAGGTGGGTTTTGATCGTAAAGGCTTGAATTTGCTTAAGTTCTTTAAGAGAGGTGCATTTGGGTAAGCAAGAGAGAAGGCTTGATGGGTATGTGGTGTTGTAATAAGAACTGTGTTGTGAGGGAGACTGTTGGATCACTGGTGGAAATGGTGCTGTTGCCATTTTCATTCAAAATGTGATTTGGAATTGAATTAAATGTTTTGAGGCTGTGGAGGGGAGGGGATTGAAAAGATAAGATTTTTATTTAAAAAAAAAAATCTTTTGGTATATAATCTTATATTAACAAAAAATCGATTCAAGAACAAAAAAATTAAACCAGAATCCAAAAACTTCTTACGTCCATGTTTACACTCATGCGAGATGAAGGCAAATAACACTCTATCAGAACTTTTCTCGTTAAGTGAATCTTGTTGATATTAAATTTGATTATTTTTATGTTCAGAATTAATATCAAACTTGTTTTTTTTTTCCTTAGTTGAAATCCGAAAATTCTTTCTCCCCAGCTTGAATTCGATAACTCTTTCTTCATCTCTCTAACTTAAAAACTAAAAAATAAAGGAGATGAAATCATTATCAAACTTGATTTTGCAATTTGATAATCAAATAAGTATTTTTTTATAATTGATTTTTTTTTATTTCACCCATTAACATTAAATTAGTTGAAAATTAAATTTTGTATTTTTTTTACTCTCTATAGGGTTATCTCAATCCCATGACTAATTCACGGGTTTCAGCATGTTGACCGTGTTAATTTTTTTTAGTTTTTTTTAATATAATATTTTTTAATTGGATTTCATATTTTTTTCTATAGAGTTATCTTAATTTCATGATCCGAGTTGTGGGCTAGTATGTTGAATTGATTTATTTTTTTTATCTCTTTTTAATTGATTATTGTTTTCTAATTTTACCTTCCAACAACTCAATCTTATTTTATTTGTTTTTAATTTCATCCTCCAATATTAAGTTGATTGAGAATTAAACTTCGTATTTTTTTTTTATTTCTTTATGTGAAGTTATCTCGGTCTCATGAATGTTTTTTATGAACCTCAAGATTCAACACTAGATTTGTTGGAAATAGAACTTCATAATTTTATTTATTTATTTATTATGAAGTTATCTTAGTTTCACAACTCAAATAGTGGGTTTAAGAGGTCAGTCAATGTTGAATTGAGTTATTTTTTTATTTTATCATTTTAATATTGGGCTGATTGAAAATTGAGTTTCATAATTTTTTATAATTTTATTTTTTATGAAGATATCCCGATTTCATGATGAAAAAAACTTTTTTGTTTTTTTTTTAATTAATACCTATTTATTTACTCGTTAAATATTAAGTTAATTAGAAATTAAATTTTTTAATTTATTTTGATTTATATTTTATATTATTATCATGGTCCGGTGATGCAATCTAAATTAATTAAATATGTAATTATCTTAATATTTTTTTAAAAGTATATCATCAATAATATTTTATGTATCATATATTTGATTTCATAATTATACTTTTTATTAAAAATTATATCAGTAGTGTTTAAATATTTTTCTTGGTACGGGACAGTGATAAAGTTAATATCTAAGTCACTTCCAAATTCGATATATAAGACTATTTACGGCAATGTTTTCTTTTTTCTTTTTATTAACAAATGTCAACGTGGTAACCTGCAAAAATAACAAGTGGCATACGCCCATCCTATTTTGGTGCTACCTCTTGGGTACCTCGGTAATAGTATTCCCCCACCTTGATTGGAAAATTCAGATTCCTCGGATACGCCGTTTAGGGTTTTTGTTTGACAGATATTTTTGGTGTCCTCATCTTGTCTCTTTCATGCCCTTCCTGTTCTCCACTTTTTTAAGGGGAAAAAAAAAACCCTTTCTTTCTGGTAAGCCCCACAATCTTACTCCATTTATTTTTCAATGAAAAATATACATTTTGTTTCTCATGTGCCCACATGTTCTGTTTAATGCTAACCTCATTTTATTTACTTATTTTTGCAAATTAATAGTAGAATACTGCTATTAATTAATTTTTTCAGCCTTCGTCGCTGTTTTTTAAATCTTGATAATGCTTATTTATTCCTCCAAAGCCTGAAACTTGGATATTGAAACTCAATTGGGAATATAGTATAATTGAAAATCTTAACATGGTATTAACTGTTGTTGTGTTTTTTGAACTGGGTTCTGGTTACGAGTGCATATAAAATTATCCCAAAGCTGCTAGTGGAGTTTCAGTTTATGAAGATTATTCTTTTATGGTTTTAATTTCCTTTCCACGCTTTTCAGTTCTACAATTAATAATCTATTAAGGTCTTCATACGGGAAATCTCTATGATTTCCATTTGAAAGTGTTTGTTTTGGGCCTTGACTGGGAAAGGAATTTTCTGTGAAGCGGGCGCTGGAATTTTATGCATTTTAGTTTTCAACGCATTATCCTGTCGTCTTTCTTTTGCTCATGTTTCATGATGTTGAAAAGCAGATGGTGATTACTGATTAGTAGCTCGAAGCATTTGAAGATGACAATCAAACAGAGGCAACATATTCAAAACATTTCAAAACAGAAGAAAGCTCTGGTTTTCAATGAAAAGAACGAAAATTTGGGTGAAGCTGCAGAGGCAAAATCACTCCAGATGTCAGATGTGCAGCAGAATTTGTGGAAGACCCTGCGGCATGCTGCTGCCCATCAGCAGTATGTTGATAAGCATAGCCAATTTAGCGAACAATCTAGACAGGTAAGAAAAATGAAGTACAAACTAACATGCCTGAGTGAAGATGGGCAAATAGACAATGAGCAACTGCATGGGGAAAGTGCAGTTGATCATCTGTTGATTCTCGCACAGTCTGCTGAACTAATGCTGGAATCTGAGGAAAGCTTTGATGGATTGCGCATGAATGATAGAAGTCATGAAGGTAAGTGCATTAATTTGTGAAGTGTGTTTGGTTATTTCAAGTTTGTTAAGTATTTCACTGATGTTGTGTTGATAGTTATTTATATATGATCAGGGTTGCATATTAGTCCAATGGCTCAACATTCATTAGAAAATCTTAGCGATGCTACAGTTACTGGTCAGTGTTATTCTCCTGTTCAATCACTACATTATCTGCCTTTCCTTTTATGTTTATGTAGCATCCCTTTTCAGATCAGAAATATCCTGGGAAAGAAATTGGCGTGATGCCTGTAATAGATCATGTACGAAATAAAGAGAATGGATTCCAACATTCATTAGAAAATCTTAGCGATGCTACAGTTACTGGTCAGTGTTATTCTCCTGTTCAATCACTATAACTGCCTTCCTTTTGTTTTTGGATCCCTTTTCAGATCAAATATCTGGGGAAGGGGCGTGATGCCTGTAATAGACATCAAATAAAGAGATGGATTCCAATGAGCAAATTCGACGTCTAGCTCGATCAAAAAGTAATATATTAGCGCACCAAAGTATTGGGGATTCTACACTTGGGCAATTGCAAGGAAGAACACGGCTGACTCAAATTCGACATCAAGCGCGGGCCAAAAATCATTCACAAGTGCAAGATGGGACAGAAAAGAAATCAAGTGTGGATTTACATAAAAGAATTGTACGTTTGACCCATATACGGAGCCTAGCTCGATCTAAAAGCAATTTAGTAGTTCAAAAGGCACTTCAGGACAGCAGGCATGGGCATTCTGATTGTCAAACCTCTGAAGGTAAAATTTACTTGAAAGCAATATAAAGAATACAGGAAAGATGCGTTTGTACTAAAGTGTATCTATGTTTTCAGTGCAAGTTGGTATATATACATGCTTGAATTAACTGTTTTTGTCATTCACTTCAGACTTGTACAATCTATCCTAGAGTTGGATATGTATCCATTTGTCTGAATATTTTTGTATCTTGATGATAAATGTAATGTTCGCTTTGGCATTTCTACCAGACGACCGAAGGCTTAGGACCATTGCAGCAATATTTGGAGAAGAAGACAGCTTCCAAGTGGGTGAGTGTTTACTTTGGTCATGATACACTTAAGAGTTTCTAAACTTTTTTAGTCACTTTTTCTTTTTCTTTTTCTTTTTCTTTTTCTTTTTTCATCATTATGCTTTTGCTTCTTAGAGAACTGCACTTTTGAATCATCTCAGGTCAAAAGATCCAATTAGGCAAAAATGAATGCAATAACAACACATACGGAGAAGTTGTCTGAGGTTTGCTGGTTCATGCGAAAGATTTGTCATTTTGAAGGACAGGTTGAGGTTTTATGAATACATATTTAAGAGCATTTCTATCATTATAGTAGTTGAGAAGTTTATATTTCAGTTTTTCTAATATGTGACCCAAGGGCACACGTTAGTTGATATACTTGGAAAAATTCACTTATATAACTAATTGATCTATTTCCATAACCATGTAAGAATGGCTTCTGTAATTTAATATCATTGGGTATGGAAATTAAATTATTCCAATTACCCTTTGGGAATATGTTCGACAAAACCCTTTGTGTTTAAGTATTGACATTCACGGGTGCCATTTTCAATCTGTTATTTTGTACAGGATGTTGCCTAAAATATTTTATAATGTATTCCCTGAAGTTGTATCTTACTAGCAGTGTAATGTTCTTTCTATGGAAATGAAAACATTAAGGCCATGCTGTACTTCGATTAGTGTTTGAGGGTCGGAATGGGCATATGATATTCCAAGTTAACTTGAAAATGGAACCATTGACATTTTGCGAAGTGATTTGCACATGCTTCCATGTTGTTAAAACCTAGAATGATTTGAATGCAGGCTAACTTAATGCAATCATCAAACTGCATGGCCGTTGAAGACTAAAAATGTCGAAGTTACTCTCTTATGGCATGTTATCAAGCAATGAAAGAAGCTAAAAGTGCCTCCAACCTACATTGAGTCTCTTGATTTACCATCTAGTAGATTCTTAAACACGGATACTGTAGACGAGTTTCAGTTCAGGATAGCAGTATGTAATAGGATTTTTTTAGTACATGGATTTGACAGGATAAATATTTATCTGCATATACTTGTAGCTTCGCCATCAATGGAATACAAGGCAAAATTTATCTGCATAATGAATTTGATCTTTCTAATTGCCTAATGCTGGCATGTATGCCATTTGGTTTATTTTTCACTCACACAACTTTCTGCCATTTCAACCAGTATATGGGCTGGTGGTGTGACTCGTCTCTACTGAATTGCCTCGGTCATTATCACAGGGGAATGAGGATCATCATTTTAGACATGTCAATGTAAAAGAGAAATTATGGCATCTGGCTGGTTCGTTTTGTTTGAAGAATTGAAGGTCACTGAGAAATAATAGAAAATGCTGTGTCATTAGCTGTTGGGAAAATTAATTGAAAAAGAAGATTGACATTATTTCTATCAGTGTCAGATTTATTTTTTTATTTTATTTATTTTAAAAACCATCTCTTGAGAAATGAATAGAAAATGCAGTCTCATGGAAATCCGACGTGTACCTTGAAGAGGAAAATATGATTGGGCCTTAAAAGGCAGAAATCGATTTTTCTTTATTTTGCTCTGGCAGAGATTTCAACCCTATATTGCATTGCATTCGACTTGCATGATCTTCGTACATGGCAAAAGTTGCGCTTACGAATTGTTTATCTTATTGTCAGTAAGCTTAATGGCACCATCTTTAAGTTTCAGAGATGTTTTACAATTTGTTTGATAGAAGTATATGTACCTATTATACCCACCAAAGACCCGACTATCAATATTCCCACAATTAATACCAACTCTAACCCAAATCTTCTAGCAGATTTGTCAATCCTAAGGTAGCACAAGCAGGGTAACAACATGGAGACAGTGACACTCAAAAACGCACCAATAAAAGCCATCACGTATCCAAAAAAGGGAATTGTTAGTGCCACAACGACCGTGCTGATCACAATAACAGTTCTGATGAGGATACTGAGATATCTGCTGTTGCGGAAAACCAATGTGTCCTCAATAGCTGTAGCAATTGGAGCAGTAATGACCGCATATTTGGTCAGGGGATTGATTAGAGTGGTATATATTGCTATTTTTGAACCAATCTTTCTGATTGGAAGATTTAAGGTCACCTGAGACTTCAAATATTCTCCATACATGAGGTAGCCTAGAACTGCCATTGATCCATAAGTGATGGTGCTTGTAACAAAGCAGATAAGTAAAACCTGCGAAGGAGAGAATGCAGAAGAGAAAGGTCATAAGCACACAAAACTCCTATAATTTTGAACTGAAAAGATATCATCATTAGCATAGTTGCATTAACAGAGAGCCAATTATAAGAAGATTCAGTTTCCACGTAGCTTCCTACCTTGGAGAATTGGCTTCTGTCTTTCATGGAATTGCACAACGTGGGGAAAACTGCATGACCACAGTAACAAAAGGTGAACAAGCTTAAAGTAGTAGGTAATCCTCTCCCATTCAAAAGCACACCATTTTCATGGAACCCCACACCATCAACTGCACCAACCCACAAAACACAACCAACCAAAAGAACAGAAGCCATAACCCCACCAGCAGAGACATAGGCCAGCATGCCTAGACTCTTTAACCATGTCGTTGGCAGGATTACAAGCGCAGTGAGCAGAACAAAGGCTGTTTTACCTCCAATGTATAGTCCAGCAAATTTGAAACCTGTGTTTGGAAACAACTTGTCTAAATTATCACCTTCTAGTATCAGAAATTCAACAGCTACTAAGTATAGCTCAAGATACATGAAGATGGATACTAGAGTTCTTCCTTTGTATCCAAAAGCTCGCTCTCCTATATCAGGATAACTTCTGATGAGTGGGTCCGAATCCATACAACGTCTTAGAAGTAATCCTGTATACCAACAGAGAACTGCCACTAGAAAAAGCAGTATTAAGCTCAGCCACCCTCCTTGAGAAAGCGCATAGGGAATTGAGAGTATCCCAACACCTGCAAAACAGGGCAGTAGTTAATTGTTATCATTCTCGGTCATACTTCAGCTCACCTTTAATATTTCCATGAGTCGAAGCACTGTCCTGATTACCTCAACAAGTCCTATGTTTAGCTGGGGAAAAAAAGTAAATAATTGGACCAGAACCATGTATGCCAAAAAAAGCGAGGAAGAAAAATGGTGGTCCTAAACAATTATCATGATATTGAAAATGATTGTTTTTTGAATTCCCTAAAGAAGAGCAGAAGAGCGTAACAAATAAAACATAGGTAAAATGTTACTGATATTATACATAGGAAAGTTCCTGTCTAAATTTCTTAAAATTGGTTTAGCTACTGATATACATAGGAAGTTCCCTGTCTACATGTCTTAAAATTGGTTTAGTTACGGCAAAAAGAGGGAAAGAGGAAATCGAGACCTGATAAAGCATTGAGCCCATTAAAACAAGTTCCAAGGAAGGTGGTGCCCCTGTTTGGCACCTCAGGTTGTGGGAGCTGGTTTTGCCTCTCCACCTCGTTAACTTTTTGGCACTCCATCTTTTGCTGTCCGCTACTTCAAATATTGGCACATATTTATACATGAAGAGGGATTTACTTGTGTCAGTAATCAGTGGCAGTTTCTTTCTTCATTATTTAATACTAATCAGATTACTTGGTTTAGAATAAGAGAAAGTGAGGATGAGTAGATAGCCATTCTCTCCACGGCATTTTTTGACAATTACTATACACCTTCCAAAAGCCAGACCACTCACATGTCGCTCACCACTGTGCCTCCTCTTTAAGGTTTCTTCAGCAATGGAAACGTGAGTCTCTATGCTTTATGTTCATGCATTTTACATGCATAACAACTTATTTTGTGAGAACATTGCTGCTCTAATAATTTCCAAGGTGATTAGAGTAGCTACAAAGATTGTGAAGTGATCTGTTGTAGCAGCAAGAATTTAACTGCATTTTGTAACAAAAACCATTCTTTACCACAACGGTTGATCGGGTGGAGTCGAACCAAATCATATTGCTTAGCTTTTGTAAGAAAAATAAATAAATAAAAGACAATGCCCTATATAAAAGGACAATCGATTGAAAAGAAAAGGACAGAAAGAGAAGAAAACAAGGATGATTCCACCAAGAGTTTAAAAGAATTAAAAGAAAATTTGAGCACCAACAAATAGATTAGCCCTCCTCCACTCCCAACATCGTTGTGAGTTCACTGAGTTGCATATGTTCTGATACTCCATTAATTACAAGCAAACTACTTTTATAAACACAGAATCTTTGATATGCGTTATTGCTACTTTTGCCCCTTGTAACTTTGACTCGTATCTGACTCTTGGGAAAACAAATCCTTTCTTTTTTCATCCAGCAAATTCTTAAAAGAGAGAGAAAAAAATGTCAAATTTCATTGCAAAGTGAAATTAGTAACATCAACTATATTTACACATGTGTGGCATCCTGAGCATTGCGATGTGAAAGATATACAACTGCTTTCCTTTTCAGCATAAAGATTTATCACTTCCTTCCCGTGATTTGTTAACATTGATAGGGCAAATCCATTGGAATCTTAGGAAACTAAAAGAAAAAATATACAGGTCAAAGAAATCTAGAACAGCAAAGTTTCCATTACCATTTTGGCTATCATTTCCTCCTTTCGATGGCGTGGGGAGATTCAAATATACAGTATTACCAAAGCAGAGGCTTAAGCCCTTCATAACGAGACTAATATCTCATTAGCCTTCAGTATTTTACCATTACTAGACAGAGACAAAAAGGAAACAAGGCGTTTTTTTTAATTCTTCTAATGACAAGATTTCTCAATGCATAACAATATTTACAGGCATTTGGAAGTTTAAATTACTATCTAAGTGAGAATCCACCCTCTACCAATCTCCACTGTTAAACAGGTTCAGAAACGCGTGAAGAAGAACATTGAAATATTGTTCTATTCTTTTTCTCTCTTACTAGCAGGCACAATCGGTTTTCAGCTGCATTAACATTTTGCAGCTGAATTTTCTCTACCTCCTGAGATGACTTGGTAAAATAACCCTGACCATTTACATGGTTAAATTGGATGTTAAGACCCTAGATTCTTATTATTAACATAAAATAAAGAAGAAGAAGAAAGCAGCTTCATTCTTTCACTTTACTTCCGCCAGATAAGCTCATTAGAAGAAAATTATTTGTGGCATCCCTCGTATTGTGGCCGTGAAATAGCCTAGAGCACACAAAAAGAGAGTGTTGAAGTCACAAATCTCACTCGTCATCTGTATCTGCGAAACCTATGAACTATAAATAGATTATAGACAGAATACATAGCCACACTGCAATTCCTTGATAGATCATGATCATACTCTTTTTTGAGCCAATTAATTTATTTATACATCTGAATCAGATGAGCCATAACAGGGACATGGCAGAGTGGCATTCACAATGTCCACCTCCAAATAAATATGACCATGACATCAGCTTTATTAAATTAATTCAACTGGACAAAAGTTATAAAATGGACCCTACTCACTCTAAAGCCGCTTTTACGCAATAAAGATCGTGATTCGTGACCATCTTGTTTGACTGAAGAAAGAAAAGGTAAATAGACTGCATTATTGGAGGTCAAGATCAGTGCACTGGAAGATTTGAAACGATGAAACGGTGGAGATCTGAGTTTACTACATCCTCTATTAATTGATGAAGCGAAGCGATCATTTCATTGCTGACAAGTAGAACTGCTTCAGCTTCAACTGGAAAACGCTAACAAAACTTGGTTGCCAAAGTGATTTAATGGGGTTGCAAGAGACAATGGATATGTCCAGTTTTATCCCCTCAAAGAAAAGGATTCAAATCGATTGCTTCTGAGATGGTTGGTCACAAACCTTTTGTGTGTTACCTAACCTTTGGATCAAAAAGAATAGGATATACAGGAAAAAAATGCAGAAAAGAGTATAATAGCCGATAAACTTAACAATAAATCAATGGTGGGCAAAAACCAAACAAGAAAACACTGGCCTGCTAGACAAGTTTTGATCAGGAAGGGAAAGTATATTGAACAACAGGCTATATATATGGCCTATAGCTTCCTACCTTGCATGAAAAATCGGTCTCCTCTGTCTCTTGACGTGCCTCGTGCATTGGTTTTGTCTATTTGCCCTTTCTGTCCACACCAGGTAACAGCGTAGCATTTACAAGCTGTCTGGAAACTTAAAATATGATTAGAAATAAAATCGTTTCAGCACCATCTGTTTGGTATCGTGGTGGCGCGTGGTGATTTTTATCTGAAAATATATTTGAAATAATTTATGCAACTTCATGCAGTTTCTTTTTGAAGGGCGTCTCGTCAGCAGAAAATGTAACAAGGAATTACGGCCTAGATCTGTACGACGTAGGACCATAAAAAATCAGTCTGAAGCCAAGGAATCTCAGGTGTCTTCTCCAGCAGGTAGCGTGAGTTCTTTGAAAATAGGGGGGGGGGGGGGCCTGGTTTTGTTATTTTATTGAGTTAAAGGAATTCTTGGTAAAATGGTTTGATTAAATAAACTTCATTTATTTCTTTTTATCCGTTGATAAATATACAAAAATGTTTTTAACTCATTATTAAAATAAAAATAATTAAAATACAATGAATATAAACTAATAATTAAAGTTTCACTTCTTATTACTTTTCTACATAACCATATCTTAAATTAAACTTTGTAAACAATATTTGAGAATACATTGTTTTTTATTTTTAAATTAAAAAAAAAAAAGGTTCAGACCGGTCACCGATCCGAACCCAAAAGATCTTGTAAGGTAAACCGAACCGCAAACACCTTTTACCCTCCCTTTTAAAAAAACTCCCGTTAGCGCGTCTCGCCATCGGCGTCAAATACCACCACCACCGCCTGAGTGCCCGAAACACAGACCCAAATCGGAATTTCAGAGAGAGAGGGGGGCAGTCACTCTTTGTTAGCCCTCTCTTCTCTCTTATCCATTCAAAACCCTAAATTGCTCGCATTCACTTCACATGCCAATTCCTTCTATTTGATGCGACGCCCTCATGTCCGCAACCGGGTCGGTTCCAATTCCACCGACCAGACCGACCAGCACAAGATGGATCCTCCTATCAAACTCCATACCCGATCCATCAAATCCAAACTAATTACTATCATAACCCTAATCGCTCTCTTATCTTGTTATTATCTCTTTAAATCGAAAACGAAATCGTTTTCTAAAAAATACGGTATCATAATCGACGGAGGGAGTACGGGTACCCGGATTCATGTATTCGGGTACCGAATTGGGAGTGGAGGGAAAGCTGTGTTTGATTTTGAAGAAGGGGCATTGAAGGTGAATCCAGGGTTATCGGCGTATGCGGAGGATCCGGAAGGGGCAGGTGGGTCGGTGGAGGAATTGGTGGAGTTTGGGAAAGGGAGAGTGCCTAGAGAATTGTGGGGAGAGACCGAGGTTAGGTTAATGGCAACTGCCGGAGTGCGGTTGCTTGATTTGGAGGTTCAAGATCAGATCTTGAATGTGTGTAGACGGGTTTTGAGGAAGTCTGGATTTAAGTTTCAGGACAGTTGGGCTTCTGTTATTACTGGTATTATTTGTAGTTATATTTTGTTATTGGTAATTGTCTTAGAGGATTGACATTGGTCGTGATTGTGCTGTTTTTTCGATAGGGTCGGACGAGGGGTTGTACGCTTGGGTTGTTGCGAATTATGCATTGGGTGCTCTTGGTGGCGATCCTTTGGAAACTAGTGGGATTATTGAACTTGGTGGAGCTTCTGCTCAGGTTTTATTTTATCATCTCAAATTTAATTTTTTTTTTTGTGTTATATTGTGCCATTGAAAGTTTGTGAATATATGGCAGTAGGATGGTCGGTAATGAGAATTTAACTTGAAAATGTGGAGAATGACCATTCAAGGGCAGAGTGTTTAGAATATGTTAGGACCCCTTCTATTGTGGTGATGAAAATTTGAAATGTGCTAAGAGTCACTTGGTATGAACACGTCTCCTTGTTATTTGTTGTATTTCTAGATTTAGGGGATCTTTTCTTTTGTTCCTCATGTTGGTTGGTTGCTAATGGTCTATAGAAAATAATTGTTTTTAAGAAGTTAATATTGCTTGAATTTGCTATCTTCTTTCATGCTTTAAGTAATGCAAAATTGTTATCTATGCTTACTGTTTGATGCTGCTGTTGCAGGTGACTTTTGTTTCAACAGAGCCAGTGCCTCCTGAGTTCTCACGAACTATTAAGTTCGGTAATATTTCTTACAATATCTATAGCCATAGCTTTCTTCATTTGGGACAGGTAATCTTTCTCTAGAATAGCAGTCTTCATTTGAGACTTCTCTTATCGTATTTCTTGCTTGTGCTGTGATGCTTTTCAAGATTATCAACATATTTGGTTTTTATTTTTCATAGCTTGGATGGGTGATATTTATACTTGCATATAAATGTTATTGGTTTTGTGCCTTTTGGCATAAATTTGAATATTCCACCATTGTCAAATTTGCCTTTTTTTGTTCTTTTTTGGATAAAGGAAGAGTGAGCCCCAAAATTTGTTAATTCATTTGCTTGAATAGTTTTCTCATGGAGTAATCTAGGCTGGATTACAGTGCTGCAACAATGAGATGAATGCTAGAATGTGGGATCATGTAGGATTAAAGCCCAATGCCATTTTTTGTTCAGTAAAGGTTTGTTAAATAGGAAAAGCACTCAACTAGAAAACAGGGAAAAACTAAAAAAGAGCTTAAATAAAAATTCCTAGCATATTAAGCTAGATGAAAGTGTGTCTGCGTGGGCAGTATTTTAATCTTTATCATTGTGTCAACTGCTTCGATTTTAATATGTGAAACTCTTATAAAACATTTTGCATCTCAGCTGACTGCTTTTAATTGCATATATCTTCATTGCTAGATCTTTGAAGTTTGGTTATTGATCTCTTCTTGGATGCTAAGAAAAAAATAAGTATTGGTAGCTTGTAACTTTTTAATTATGCAGATTGCTGCATTTGAAGCATTGAGGGAATCACTTGTCTCAGGTGACCATCATTTGGGTAAGTATGCCGTGCCTTGTATTTTTTTTAAGCGCTTAAATCTGAATTAAATGCAATCTAAGATTATTTTTTTTTTTAGTTTTTGAGAATCAATTTAAAAGTAAAATCTGAACACAGCTATATTTATTCTATTACATGGTAAATTTCGTTGTTATATATTTTATCTTTCAATGTTCTCTGTTAGTCTAATATTTACATGCCAATTAAAGGGAACAGCAATAAGAACAAATGTCTATATATCTATGATTAATGTGCATGTTTATATTCTTTAGGCCAGTGATGTAAATTAAGAATAAAAAGTTGGAGGGACGTTACGGGAGGCGGGATGGAGAGTTTGATTTCTTTTAGAATTTCTTATTATTATATTTAAGTAACATAATGACTAAATGACAAATTAAACATAAAATACTGATGGTGTACCCCTTTCAAATGTTTTGTTAGACTTGGTGCTTTTATATATATGTAAGGATTTAAATACAATTATGAGTTTGAATGTTGTGGATTAAGTTCTTTACTGTTGTTGCAACTGCTCAAAGTTGGGGTATAATTTCTCTACTTCCTTGAAGTTCTTGGGCTTGGAGTAGAGGGTCATCGTTGGTGCAGGCTATATGATATTTTTCTCTCATTGGGTCATGCATAATGATTGTTAAAGTTACTGTCTTTATCTGTTGTTTGATTGTAATCATAGGATCTTTGATTGGTTTGTATTGACCAATATGCACCAGTTCATTCTATCATTATTGGTTTTAGAAATGGGATGTCTTGACATAAATTCTTGCATTTCCCCAATAAAGCAGCTGCTGAATCTCTTGAGAAGGGAATATTTGAGGACCCTTGTACTCCCAAGGGATACTCACATGTTGTGGAGTCTTGGAAGCTCTCTCCAGGTTCTTTGACTGAAAAGAACAGATTTGTATCCACTCTTCATTCTAGGGGCAACTTCTCTGAGTGCAGATCAGCTGCCCTAACACTGTTACAAAAGGGAAAAGGTTTGAAATTCTTTCAGAAGAATCATAGCATGATATTTTGTCATAATTTTATGTCCTTTTAGTTTCTTTATTATCTGGATGCAGAGAGATGCTCCTATCAGCATTGCCACATAGGATCAATATTTGTACCTAAGCTTCAGGGGAAGTTCTTGGCCACAGAAAATTTCTTCCATACATCAAAGGTTTTACAACCTCCCCTCTTCTTCTTGCTTTTTTTTTATGTTGCAGCTTACTGTTTCTTAGTATTTTGTGTTCCATGTAGGAGAAACAACAATTACAGTTACCTATCATGTTCTGATTTTGGTTGCAACCATATCCAGCATGTTTATATTATGCTCTGGTTATACGTTTCCAAATCCCTTTCTTATGTGTTTTGTCCTCTTTGATTGATTAGTTCTTTGGACTGGATCAAAGGGCATTTCTTTTGAATCTCATGATAGCTGGAGAACAGTTTTGTGGAGAGGATTGGTCAAGGTTGAAAAAGAAACACCAATCATTCAAGGATGAAGATCTAGCACTCTATTGTTTCTCTGCAGCATATATCGTTGCCCTACTTCATGACAGCCTTGGAATTGCAATTGATGACCAAAGGTAAATTTCTCACCCACAACGTGCAAGGAGTGTTTTCTACGAATAAGAATTATATGCTTCTTCAATTGCTGAATTATTAAATTAGTCCAGGAATTAAACTGCTTATGTTTCAGATTGCTTTTCACTCTTTGAGCATATGTTGCATACACTTGTTCACATCCCAATTGTTTATTGTTATCATTATCCCCATAGTTGAAATTCTTTTGACTGGCGGTTTTACTGTGCAGAATTGGATTTGCTAATCAGGTTGGTAATATCCCACTTGATGGGGCATCGGGAGCTTTCATCTTGTATACCAATGCTGCCTTGGATATGGAAGAGCACTCTGACTGGATTGTGACTATTATTAGTGATGACCCGCTAACACTACTCTCTCTAATTGGCATAGCCATAGTATTGATATTTGTTGCATGGCCTATATCGAAGTGGGGGAAGCACCAGTTGAAGACATTTTATGATCTAGAGAGGGGGTGGTATATAGTTACTCGAGGTGGAAAAAGTTGATAGCATCTGTGGCAGGATACAAATACATATTCCTGGCTTTGTATATCAGGTGGAAGCTTGTGTAAATTACATGAAGCCTCTATTGATTTTCCACGCTTCCCTGTTCACTGTACAGTCACCCACTCTTAAAGCTTGACAATTCAGTGGGAAGGTGAGATGTATTATTACGTGGGGATCCAAAAAATGCAGTGTAACTAGTGAAAGAACAACGGTATAGGATAGAAGATCAGGTTCCCACTATGTATCTAGCGGGAATTTAAATCCTTATTTTTATTTTACCAAATGCTTCCTCATGGCCTGAACTAATGAATTACTAGCCGAGATGGGGGAGTTCCGCACCTCGACACTGTGTTCAGTGTGCTGTATCAAAATGAGTTATTTAGTATTTATTCACTTCTAGCCTTCTCTGCTTGACTTTGGATAGCTAAACACGTCGTGCCATTTAGGTATAGGTGCAGGCACAGCCTTATCCTGATGCAAGATATCGTGATGCACGAAAGAATGTTACCCATTGACACTGTTGGAGACCAAAAATGGCAGGCTAAAACAACAAATCTTGCCAAGCTAGGCATCTGCTATTACGGGGAAAGAAGATACAGGGCATGGTCCGGATTTATCACCTGAATATTGGAACTGGTCCTCGAATAGTGATCATCGTCCATACCCATTCACTAATTAAAAATCTCAGGACTCCGGTGAATATAATACCAGACCGCCGGTTCGAACTCGGGACAGAATAGGGGGGAAACAGGAATACAATAGCCTGCCTTCGTTGGGATTCTCTGTTTCACTATTTGTAGTCAAGGGCCTCTTTTCGTTGGTGATTTTTGGCCATAGTTTCACTTGTAATTATGTTAGGAAAAAAAAAAACACACCTGACTTGTTTACTTGATTTCTGGAAAATCATTTGAAACAAAAAACAATGCTTTTACAATCTATCATAGAACCAGAAACATGGATATTACTGGTATAGTGCTGTAGTTAGTCCTTGTTTTATTTTATTTGTTTTCCATGAAAAAAGAAAATGATTTAAACATTGGAGAGATAATGAATAATTTATTATAATTTTTGTTTAAAAAATATTAAAATAATATTTTATTATTATTTTTAAAACTTTATGATTCATATTAGCATTCCAAAACAATTCAAAAATATTTAAAAATTAAATTTTAAGTAAATGATGTTTTAGCCGCACATTTTTAGTATTTCATATTTACCTAAGTAACCTTTCTTTTATACTGCCTTCCAGCTCTATCTAATCCTCTTGCCAGACAAAGACAATGAACGCGTCAATTACAACATCTTGCTCTACAATCGATTACAGAGATTTAATGGCGATTTCGCTTCTTTAAATTTATACTAAGTTTGAAAAATATAATTTTAAGATTCTTCATGTTTTCTCTTTACGAATTTTCATGGTTTTTTTATGGAAAAAAATAATTAAAATGATGGAAAAGTCTAATATAATATAAAGTAGTTCGTTCTTTCTTAGTTAACTACTATAAATTTTATATGATGATTTTTAATTTAAACAAAATAAAAATTATTATCTTATAGCTAGATTATCAAGAATACAGAATTTAAAGGTAAATATTATAGATTATAGTTGTTTTTCAAATAATTTTTCATATCAAAATATATATCAATGATTTTTTTTATTTTTTAAATATTATTTTTGACATCAGCACATCAAAATGATTTGAAAATACCAAAAATATATTAATTTAAAATTAATAAAAAAATAAAAAAAATTCAAATTTTTTCAAAAATATTTTTGAAACACAAAAATAAACATAAACTATGGCGGATAATAAAATAGTTATAATTTTAACAGATTTTTTATATTTTTATAACAAAATTATTCTTCATTGGTTTCATTCTCTGTTTACTCGATGTGTAATGAATTTTTTTTTTTTGGAGGGGATGGATAATTTAGTAGGATCATGAGTTTTGAGCGTATTTGAAAGTGTGATTACGGTTGTTTTTTAAAGTACTTTTCACTTAAAAATATATTAAAATAATATTTTTTTTATTTTTAAAAAATTATTTTTGATACTAGCGTATCAAAATGATCTAAAAATATCAAAAAAATTAATTTAAAATTAAAAAAATTAAAAAAATTAAAAATACAAAAACAAAACACACCTTTTCCCCCAAGACAATGAAAATGAAACGCCATATGTTTCCAGTCTCTATAAATATCCTTCGTTCAAAATAATAAACACTTGGGACCTGAGATACGAGGAAGGGGGACGTGGTAATGAAATGATACTAACAGATAAGGAGGGGTATTTTGGTCTTTTGACAAGACGATTTTGATAAAAACTGTTGCTGAAGAAAAGTCATCGTGCCAACCGCTTTTCGACAACGACAACCCACCCGGTATCTTTCTGGATAATCTTTATTTTTATTAAATTCCGGATCAGATGAGCTGGATGGTTTGGAACCTCAGAAACGACCAGTCATGCTCCTTCTCGAATTTGGCTACGGGCTGTATTAACGGGTGATCGGTGGAATATGATAGTTATTTTTTGAAATGTTTTTTATTTTAAAATATATTAAAATAATGTTTTTTATTTTAAAAATTAATTTTTAATATTATTATATTAAAATAATTTAAAAATATATAATTAATGATTTTACACAAAAAAATAAATCAAGAAGAAAGTGTGTTCGGAACGGTGAAGCGACGAAGAAATTAAAGTGATGGAGAAATATTGAAATTTGTATTTTAGTTTTGGTCTCATAGAGGAGTAATTCCTCTGTAAAAAGTTGCGGGAATCAATCATGCCTGTAGATGAAATTTGCAACCTGGCCATTCTATTCTTTTTTCTAAATATCTCATCCATTACATAAGTAGATTTCCTTGATATTTTTTATAAATTCAATGGTTGGTATTTTTTTATAAATAAATTTCATAATACAATTATATAAGATTAATATCACTACATATGCATGAAGAGCATGTTTATTTCCGCTCTTGAAAGCGTTTTTAAAAAAAATTAATTGATTATTTTTTAATATTTTTATATTGTTTTTATATATCAATATAAAAAATAATTTAAAAAAAATTATTTTAATATATTTAAAAATAAAAATTACTTTCAAAAAATAACTACTAAGCTAAAATTATCCAACGTGGTTATGTGGGAAGACTTCAATTCCTTCTATACATAGCTTAATTAGCATTCAGCAATCACTGTTCATAAATTAAAGTTTTAATATTGATATTAATTTGTCTTTCACGAAAAAAAAAAAAAAACCCAATTGCCAAATGGATATATTTTGAGAGAAATTAATGGACCCAACCATGAGGCCGAGTAGTTGTGTCCCTGTTAGAGGTCCGGCAGGCGGGCACTTGGTAGCTTAGCTTAGGCGGGAAGTGAGGAGAGAAAAATATCTCGAGTAGATTCATGGTCAAAGAAATGAAATGAATATGAAAATGCCACGGACATGAAAAACACTAACGACGTTTGTTGGATTTTTTTTTTTGAAGTGATTTTTTAAAAAAATATATTTCTAGAAAATAAATTATTTTTTATATTTAGTAGTATCATAAAAAATAAATTGAAAAGTATTTTTCAGTGTTTAACTATATCATGAAAAATAAATTGTTAATATTTTTTTTCAAACTTGTTAAAATAACGAGAAACAAGTCACAAATTATAAAGTTGAATGAGAATAAAATTGAAAAAATATTTAATTTCATAAACTATCTCAAATAAAATAAGTAATAATCAAAATAATGGAGATCAAATTTAACATATAAAAAGTTGAAAGATTATGAAATTAAAAAAAATATAATTTCACAAATTATTTCAAATAAAATAAATAATAATCAAACGAATGAGTATCAAATCTAATATATATAAAAAATCAATTAATGATAAGATAAAAGCAAAAAACATTCATAAAAATAAAAATCAAAGTTGATATAAAAATCAAATTCTAAGGGATGAAAATACAAAAAAATTCAAAACAAAATATATATCAATCAAAAGTTTAATGATTAAATTTAATATAGTCAGCAAATAACATGATATTTCTAAACTTTTCATAGCTTTGGAAAGTGTTTTCTGCCCAAGATAAAAAGAAAACACTTTCTTAAAAACCAAGCTAAATTTTTATTTGATTGAAAAGTATTTTTCGTTGAAAATTTTTTCCAATAACAAACAAATACATAAAAATTTAAAAAATGATTTTCAAAAACAACTTTATGTGAAACAAAGAGGGCGGTGATTCTCTTTTTCAGTTCTGGGATTTTTTCCGTCTTGATCTCCTAATTATTTGTCTTCGTATTTGGTTCTTTAATATCACTTTGATTTTTTATTGTTTGTTTATCATGTTCGTGCATGGTTAATGTTGACGAGACATTTTGCTGTTCAATTAATACTCAGTTTGACAAAACAAATTTTAATTAATTTAAAACAATTAAAATTTTAGGGACTAAATCTAGAGCTTAAAGAAATGTCCAGTCCATTTTTTTGCCGAAATCTAAGACTGATTTCCACAGTTATGGAAGAAGTTCATGTCCATTTTTTAATCCTGGTCCCTTAATTGTTTGTTTTTTTAATTCGATTGGTTCATTTTGGTTTTATTTCAGGTATGAAAAGGAAATTCTCTGGGTTAAATGGTGCTCGATCTTGCAAAACTATACAATTTTAGGATGATTTAGAATAATTAAGCGATAAGGGATTATAATTGAAGCTAAAACAAGTATAAGGATTAGAGTAGAAGTCAAGTACGTTGGCGCTTGTGGTGCACATGCCAACAAGTATGAGATGTCCATCATGTTTAGACGGAGCATAGGCGTCTCCTGACATCCACGCGCTAGCTGTCACATGGTGGCACTGAAAGCAGCACGCAAAGCTCTTACACCAGGACCGATGTGTAGCGGCAGTTTGACACCAATAATTTTTTTTTCTCATTCTCCCTTTTTTTCTTGGAAATCGAGTTATGCCTGCTAAAATTGAAAGGTGTGCTATTATTTTGTTTTTATATCAAATTTGATTTTCAAACTTTTAACTCCTATTTGTTTTGTTTTAAATTAATTTTTTTTTTAATTTTACACCTCAGTATTTGAATTCATTTTTTATATCAAAATTGATAATTATTTTTTTCAACTGTTATTTGTTTTGTTTTTAATTTTATTCTTATATGATTTTTTTTTAATTTTACTATTTAACATTTGGTTTCATTTTATTTATATGTCAAATTCGATTATTATTCTCTTGATTGTTATTTGATTTGTATTAAATTCTTTTTATTATTTTTTTTCTTCTTAATTTCACCCCTTAATATTTTTATTTATTGAGAATTTAACTTTGTGGTTTTTTTTGGATTAGTCTTCCATCTGGTAATTTTAATATCATGACTTGTATCATGATTTTGAAAGTTTAGCTCTTTCGACTCCTTTTGATTCTTCTTAATTTCATCTTTTTCAACTCCTTTTTTTTTATTTGTATTAAATAATTATAATAAGAAGAAGGTCTCATGGTCAAGTTGTTGATTTTGAAGGCTGACTCATATTATTATTATTATTTTTTTATTTTTAATTTCACCATTCAATATTTAATTTGTTAAGAATTAAACTTAATTTTTTTTTTTATAAAATTATCTCATTTTTATTATCAAACAAGATGCAGGAGCTTTTAAAAATATTAAGAAAAAATCTTTCTGCATTTATATTTTTCGGTTAATCATTGATAATTTCTTCTGGGTTGGCAGCCCTACGCGTGGAGAACCCCAACACTAATAATTAGGGGGTCCACATCTCTCGGTCATTTCTACACATTATAATTCAAATTATATAAAATACCAAAACTATCCTCAACCCCCACCCCCAGAATTGGTCGGGAGTTGGTGAGCCATCCGAGAACCCCTCCTCCATTAATTAAAAACCCCGGTATTCTCTCGTTGCTTAAATCCCAATAATCCAACCTTCTTCTTACTATAATTATTTATTATACTATAAACAATACCTTTAATTATATCATATTCATCGTGAAGCCCTAAGCTTGCAAAATCCTACATTACGCGCTTTTTACCTGCCCTCTCTCTCTCTCTGGTCTCGCCTATTTCCTCGCTCAAATATCCACACAAATCCTAAAACACATTCGCGTAAATACAAGAAAAGAAAATTTCACAGGTGACCCAACCAAAAACAATTTCACAATTCTTTTTTCGGTTCTCTCTTTAAATTTCTCTCTCGAGATCCTTCGATCCGCTGTTTTGAAGCGTGATCCTAGGGTTTCAAATAAACTAATTTGTTCTTTCCATTTGTTTTTTTAGTTTGAAGAGGAGAAAACGAAATTAGGGATTGCAAATGAGTGATCACGTGGTGTTGGACGTTGACCAACTCATAAGGCCAGGGTCGGCGACGCCTGCTGAGGAGTCTGATAAGGCGATCGTCAAAGAGGCCGATGTCGGCCCTTCCTGCTCGAGGGCAAATGATGGAATCGATGATGGTATTTCGGGGGAGGAGGAGCCGTTGATTCAGGGGGCCGAGTGTCGCATTTGCCAGGAGGAGGATTCTGTTAGCAATTTAGAGAATCCTTGTGCCTGCAGTGGCAGCCTCAAGGTACAATAAATATTGACAAATTTTATTTTCTCTTATTTTGTTCGTATCTTAATCTCTTTAAATATTCTGAAATTGAGGGTTTTTGGTCAATGAAAAGGAGGGTAATAATTAATATAGCTTTTAAATGTCATTTTGTGCTCTTTAATGTTTGATTTCGAATGCAATTGAATTCAAGATTGGCCGGCCAGTGCCCGTGGATGATAGTTTTACTATCTTGGATTTAAAGCTTGATTTTTTTAATTCTTTGTTTAGTGTTTTACTCCTGTTAGACATCATTCGAGAATTTGTTGTTTCAGAGAATTGTATTAGTTTGTTTCTCGTGATTTTTTTTGAGCCCGTGAGATACATTTTAGATAATTTGACTACACTAGCAACTTTTGCTTCAATGGAATCTAGTGGCAAGAAAGAGAGCTCCTGTTTTCCATCTCATCCCTTTTTAAATGCCATCTGATCCTAGCAGCCTTCAGATTGATGTTAGTCTTTGATATACACTTTTTTATATATGTATTAACGGCTTCAATTTCTCTCATCCAGTATGCTCATAGGAAGTGCGTCCAGCATTGGTGCAATGAGAAAGGTGATATCACTTGTGAAATATGCCATCAGGTATGCTCATTTATTATCGTTTTGTAGTTGTTCTCTGTAGTGGGCTGCATGCTTGTTGATCTATATATAGTGCACCGCTTCATGAATTTACGTGAATTTCTTTCATGAAAACTTGCCGGGCAATTTTGAATCTCACCTGCTATCAAAAGCAGCAGGAAGGCATAATGATCAAATTGCAAGTAAATAAACACTTCCAAAGCTTACAGGTGATGTTGGGGACCGTAGGTTTCCAATGGGTCACAGCAGGCTTAATTGATCAGGAGCTATACATGTAGAGGATGTGTTTTTGTATTTGAAAAGGAGATTTAGGTTTGTATGCCTTTGACAATTTTTTGGATTTCATGGAACTGAGTACAAGAGGGCAGGAAGAGTATTGTCTTTAACTCTTCAGAGGTTTTTTGTGGTTAAAACTTAACTTCTGACATGTTGGATCATTGTTTGCAGTTGAAAAGTTCTTAAATTATTTGTACTTGTTTTGTATGTATTTCTAGTCGATAGACATTTTTTTTGGCTTATGTTTAGAATATAAAGTTGTACATTTTGGTATGTGGTAAGCTATAATCTTCCTTTTCTTATAAAAAAAGCAAATTGAACAGATGAATGTACACAACATGCAAAATATATCATTAGCTTCTTGTGGTCATGATGCTTGTAACATTACTAATCTAATCATCAAGAAGATTGCTCCTCAGCTTCCTCTTTTGAGATCTAGAGAAATATGTCTGAACAGGACTCTGCCACACTTCTTAGATGAAAGTAGCTTCTACTATATTCTGATTTCTGCAAATACCATGTCTGTCTACTCCTGGAAAAATTTCCTAACTTGTGTATTTTTATTTTATTTTAATTTTCAACTTATAATAGATTATAATTGATTTTCTTGTTAATCGTTTCTCTATGATGTACAGCCTTACCAACCTGGTTACACTGCTCCTCCTCGTCCACCTCATTCTGAAGATACTGGTATTGATATTGGGTATGTTTAAACTAGTATTTTCATTGTTTTATTAGTTATCTGTAATTATGCTCTTTGTTCTGGAATCTGGAATTGCTGGGGCTTTTTTTATCACTTGCATAAAATTTTACACACATAAAACTTCAACTTGGACCAGGGGTGTGTGCGTCAAAATAACTTTCATGTCGTTTACCAATCAATGATGATTTTTGCATCATCACACATTCTTTTGCTGATCCTTTTTGTAGTGGAGGCTGGACAATCTCTGGCACTCAACTGGATTTGCGTGATCCTCGCCTATTGGCAATTGCAGAGGCTGAGCGTCATTTTCTAGAAGCTGAGTATGATGACTATGCTGCTTCAAATGCCAGCGGAGCCGCTTTTTGCCGCTCAGTTGCTCTTATTGTAAGCCCTTAATTTCATAAATTCCTCTTATCGTATTTGCAGGAATCTAAAGTATTCTTTTTCATGGCTCCACTTGAAAAGTTTATTCAAAATCATATGTGAATTGGTCCAGTTGGTCATTTGTAATATGAATTAAGGCTATTTACCAATGTGTCTGTTAACATGGAAGTATTTGTTTGCAATCATAATAGGATCATATTCTCTCAATACCTGGAGAATACTAGCAATATAAAGAAACCTGTTTAGATTATTATTTGGAGGCTCGAACAAACTTCCTTCTAGATCATTTGGAAGTTCCCCTGAACATACCAGTTGAGTTTCAATGCTGATGGATACTTGCATCTACAATTTCTCTTGCTGATGCTTTCTTATTTGAGCTCTCATTTTTCTTTGATTCTCTATTCAATTGAGATTTGGTTTTAATCCCAAACTCACTCATATTGCAGTTGATGGCCCTCCTGCTCTTGCGTCATGCATTGACTGCTACAGATTCTGATGGAGAAGATGATGTATCTACATTTTTTTCTGTAAGTTGAACTGGGATTACCGTCTATTCTATGGTGACGATGATCATTTCTTCATCATTTAGTGTTTTTTGGATTTTATGTTTTCACCGATCTGATGAACTGGTGGATCCCCTACAGCTTTTCTTGCTTCGAGCAGCTGGTTTTCTTCTGCCCTGTTACATCATGGCTTGGGCCATCAGCATCTTGCAGCGTCGTAGGCAAAGACAGGTCAGTGTTTTTCCTTTCAGTTTTAATCTATTGTATCCTATTTGTATCGTTTGTGCTGAAGCTTGTACCATAATTTGGTTTAACAGGAGGCAGCAGCATTAGCAGCAACACAAGTAGCTTTTGTGCTACAATCAGGGCAACAGAGGGGTCTGCAGTTTACCATAGCACCGGGACCTACTGTAACACCTCACCAGGAGCCTGTTTAATATACCACTAAAGAAATGATCGTGTAACAGTAATGGAAGGATGAAAGAGACTGCCGTGAATAATTTTATCCTGAAAAATGTCCAACGGCCTGTTTATAAGGCCAAAATGCTGTCAATCGGTACCCTATCCTGTTTAAAATGTGTAAATACATTACATTGTGGCGAACACAGAAAGAAGAATTATAAAATCTGCTGGCAAACATGAGCGTCTGTTTCCTCCAGTATTTTGTACTTTGTTTAAACTTATTATGTTTCAAGGCTAATTTTCAATCATTTCCTTCTAATTCGAGCGTTTAGTTTTCGTGCTTTGAAACTGGTTTTATTTTCTACGATTGGCACCATAATTTTATGCAGTACAGTGATCGACATGTTTGTGTTATAAAGTTGAAAAAAGCTTCTTGATCGGTTCTTGCTCCAGTACTTCGGAGAAATTGTACCAGAAAGATTAGGTTCAGCCCTCCTTTTGAAATTAAGAACAGCCAAAACAGGATCTGGCCAGGCCAGTGTTCCTGCCCTGGGGAAGACCGAATAGAAGAATAGGAGGAGATGATAGTAGTTGATGCTGGGGGTATTTGTTTTCTGAATAATCAAACTCCAGGTGGATGTGTTCCAGGGGAGGATCGTGATCTAACTGGCATTGGTTCACAGGAAAGATATCTTATGTAACTCACGAGTTTGAACCGCGAGACCAGGAGGGTAGATTGCAGCAGAGATGGCTCCATCTTCTCATCATCCTGTAAAGTGAAGAAGGGGATGGAGAGAAAATGCATTGCTCATCACAAAACAACTGTTGAGAAAGCATCAGGTATATTACTACTACTCTATTAAAAAAACTTAATAAGTTTATGGTGCTTCACTGTCCATACTATACTAAAAAAACTGAATAAGTTTATGGTCTTCACTGTTCACATGAACAGTGAAGCCCCTTAGGTTTTTTTTTTTGTCAAATTTTTTCCTTAAGTTCTATTATCGAGAATTTTTATTTCAATTTTTTATTGATTTTGAATTTATCATCATAATTTACTTTGATTTGCATTTTATGAAATTATTGTAATTTTAAATAAATATCTCAATATTTGATTGGTACTCAATTTTTACAAACATTTATTTTTATTATCATAGCATTAATATATTTTTAAAAACTCGTGGAGTTCATGATCCGGAACGCATGTTTTGTGAGTTAAGTCTTGAAACCTAATTTGACCGAATATGTTGTCATCTTATTATTAATTTTTTTTTCAAGATGTTATCTTAAAGTTTTTTTAAAGTCATATCATATTTTTAATGGTTTTTCAGGTTGTCTTTGGATTTAACAAGTCAATTAGGTCACCTAAAATCAACTTCCATGTATGTTAATTGTAAATCCGGGCTAGGCAGGAAGTTAAGTCGAAAGGTTTTAATGTTGACCCGTTAGGTCGAGTTTAATAACAATGTCAAATAATTTTTTTTATAAAAAAAATCCCATCTTTCAATTTTTTTTTCGAATTGAATCCTTTATGATTTTTTTTTTATCAATGTTCTCCTTTATTATTTGGTTGATTTTGAATTGATAATAATTTGTTTTGATTTGTTTTCTACAAGATTAACGCAATCTCAAACAAATGTTTTGTTATTTAGTTGATACTCAATTTTGAAAGTATTTATTTTTTCTATCATATCATTAAGTAAAAAATAATTTAAAAAACAAAATTATTAAATCCCGTGGAGTTCATGATCTAGATCGCATGTTAAGTTGTAAAGTCCGAATAGATCTAATATGTCGCATTCTCAATATTAAAAAAAAAGATATAATCTTGAATTTTTTTAAAAAAACAAAATCATATTTTTTATCAAACTTTTAAATTGTTTTTAAATTCTATCAAATCAATTGAATCATGTTAAAATAATTATTTTACAATTTAATTTGAAACTCATGCTAAATAAATATTTAGAATTCAAAATTTTTAAAATTCACATGTTGGATATGATTTAATAAGAACGATAAAGAATTACTCATGATTTGATTTTTTCTTTCATATTTTTTATCCAAATTGCATTTGTAAGACCCAAACTTTTGGGCCAAATCCAAGCCCAAGTCAGCCCAAACCCAACCTAAGTTAACCTAGGTATATAAAAAAAAGGTTGCAAGAGAATTACTGTTCTCTCTTCTAAGTCTTGTGGCCGCCATGACCCTTTCCTCATCAAATCAAAGATTTCAGTTTTTGATCTTGAGTTTTGGGTTTAAGAAAAGTGGAAGTAGCAAGTAAGTGATTCTCTCTCATGTTACTTTTAATTATGATTTGTTTATGGAAGGATGAGATAGATAGATAGATAGATAGATTAGGGTTTATAAGGATTAGAAGTTTATGTTGTTAAGATTGATTTATGATTATTAAGGGTTTAATGTTAGGTGATTAATTAGTATGTTGTTAGAAATAAAGATTTGTGAGTTGATTTGTTTAAATTAATTTTTATGGGTTAAGAAATTCATTTTTACCTTGCTGTAAAATCTGGACAGAATGGTCTTGAGTTTAAAGATGACCAAATTTTATTTTGGTCCTTGATTTGTGAAAGTTTCAGTTTAGTCCCTAAACTTTGAAAAAATTACAATTGACCCCTAAATGTATTTTGAGATTCTGGACAGTGTTATTATGAGGTTAAGGATGATGAATCTCAGTTTGATAATTGATTTGGAATATTTTCAGTTTGGTCCCTAAATTTTGGGAATTTACATTTTAGTCCCTAAACTTTATAAAAATTACAGTTCGGTCCCTGATTCGTTCTAGACAGAATTAAGGATGGCTTATGGGTGAAATTCCAGTATGGTTATGTATTTACAGTTTGGTCCAGTTTTGGTAAAATTACGTTTTGGTCCCTGTTTTGGATAATTGTCATTTTAGCCCCTAAACCTAGGAGACTAAACCTGGTTTTCTTTTATGCATTGGAATCTTTTATTTGTGTTGCTTTGAGTTGCTTTTGAGTATATTTCGCATATTTATTGTAGGTTCTCCTAACGATCCTCAATAAGTTTTTTGGGTCTTTTATCTGATATTCCTTTTAATCTATATTCTTCCGGGTGAGTGGGATAATCTTTAATATGCATATAATATAAATAAATATGTATGTTGATTATACGATGAGTACAACCAGTAAATTTCTTGAATATTTATATATATATTGCTTTATTTTCCGAGTACTCATTTATTCTTGAATTTGCACTCGCAATCTATCAAACTAAATTCTATTTGATATGATATATATTTCTTTGATGATTCTATGAATATCTATTATGCCTTGATACGGGACTTGTCAATAACTCCATTCTAACGGAGAGTAGTTAGCCTATGTGCACATAGTATTTTGTATACCTAGCTGGTGAGAGAGGCATCAGCCTGTGGCGACTGATCATCCCACAGTGGTCACCTTCGGGTGTCATCTGGTCACTTTTGAGTGTCATTTGGTCACCTTCGGGTGTCATCTGATCTCTGACATGTATTCCACTACGTTATGATAATATATTTAGTACGTATATGTATATGTATATCAAGATAAATAATCTTGCAAACTATTAATATTTAAAATGTATATTAAATATTATTCCCTCACTGAGCTGGTTGAACTCACCCCTCATTCTTAATATTATTTCAGGTTCTTAGTTTCTGTTAGCAGGTGGACTTTATTGAGTGTTCCTGCTTCTTCAGTTTTGGTCGGTATGCCTTGTTTATTTTGTGAGGCTTTCCTTTTAGTTTTGATTCGATGTCTTAGATGCTCCACTATTACCTTGTTTTAATTAAGTTTGGATTTTGACAATATAATAAGTATTATAGATTATTGTTTTTGTTTTAATTACTGATGAGGAGTTTTAAACTATTTTTTGGTTTCATCAGTTTTGAATAATATAATATTTCTGAAGATTATGAAATGCTGTGTATTTTTGAATAAATTGTTCTTTTGATATGTCTGTTTTGAGGCTTAACGTAGGTGAGGTGTCCTTTCGATATTATTTCTACATTGCCGGTCATGGACCTGGGATTCGGGTCGTGACAGCATTAGTGTTCTCTCGGACTACTGGCAGGATAATTATTTACTAAAAACAATCTTTAAGGTTGAACAAGGTAGCATCTCCCTTTTACTTTGTGTTTCGATAACATTCTGTTTGCTGCTCTCACTTTTTGGCGTCTCTTTAGAACATATATGACTTACAATCGGGTTAATCAAGAATCTTCCTATGCTAAAGAAGTGATTAGTTGTTCCCAATTTGTGTTTCTAGAGAATGATTCAAGACACACTGACCTAGAACGTGGCTTTTTGTCCCCAAAATTTCTCGGGAACTGCCTGAGAAAAACAAATATGGAATCTCGAAGGATGCAGATCAACATCCTCATTGGTGTATCATAACAGGTTCAAGACTTTATTGACGATGCTTGTTTTGGCTGGTCGAAGATGGCAACAGTAAAATTTAAAATATGTGAGGGGTGCCCTGATGAACTTGGATCCCAACACATATGGTTGTTGCTTCAATTGGTGCTTGTCATGATTTATAGTGTTATTTCAGTCTGTGGATACTCATTTTTCTTCAATTTCATACATTTTAGAAAACAAACCACCTTGTCACATGCTGGATTGCATACCAGAGAACCTACTTAAACCCAATAAGCAATTCCAAATAGATATACGTGGACGGGGGCTGCCGCCTCCCTTGGTTTTTGGGGGAAGTATCCCCATTTTTTGACGGGCCTGCCGAATCCTGAAAAATGGGTTCTTGGGAAAGCGTGGTAAGGGAGGTGCGAAGCTTGATAGAGGCAGAAACCGGGCCACCGGAACTATCGACCAATCTATGGGATCAAGGAAACCTTCCACTAGTCAGAATCCTGATAAATTCCGAACTCAAAGACCTCCAATCCTACAACAATGTCTGCAATCAAGTACTCGATGCTAGTTTCTATGGAAATGTAATATCATGTAATTTTAATAGGAGACATCGGTGTTCATTTTCTTCTTCTATCGCGTCGTGTTGTAGCCAACATACCACCGGTCTTCTTTTGAGGATATGGAAGCGTTACAGACTCAAATTTGCTTTACCTTCAACAGAAACTGCTCCGGCAATCTGCCTCCCTTCGCCACCTATGTGTGTTGGTCCTGACATGGCATTGGTGGCTTACTGAGAAGAAGATGATGGACTACGGAATATGGATTCGAGTCATTGCACGGCTTAACCCTGCGGGCTCCATTGTTTTAACTTGTTGATGAAAGTAATGAAGAAAAGTCCCGACTTTAAGACCAGCCTCGAGAATCTACAAAGCCACAATTTGTAGCGTACGGTTTCACTTTAAAAATTAAATAAAATTTCCTTCTTTTATTATTATTATAGAATCCTTCCTTCCTTCCTTTGATTGCTATAGGTAATTCTATCTTACACCAAAGGGGGCATGGCCTGTGAATTAAGATTCTAATGTTAATAAACATAAAACAAATACAAGAAAGATTATTCTAAATAAGTACATTTCCCGTACCACTCAATCTAAAGAAGAATTAGAAGGCAACGCGGCCTCTCTCTTATTTGGCAAGGTTTGAATGAAAAGAATTCTCTTTAATTTGGTCTCCATATAATTTCAAGCAGAGAGAGAGAGAGAGACGGACATTTATGGTTCAGCACCACCCATGAGTCAGTGCATCACCCCCCCTTTTTTATTTTTCCCGTTTTTGTAAGAGAATTAATATAATATAAAATCTTTTTCTGCACCTCAACTATTAATTAATATGGACATCGCAGCGCAGCCAAATGAGGTTGGAAATTTATACGTAAAACATCCGTTAATGTATATTTTTTTTTAATAAACCGCAGTATCTAACGTACATTTAATGATTTATTAAAGGAATATAAAACCATTTTTTATGACTTCACTGAACAACTATAGTTTTTATAGTATTAATTTGTAGGAAAATGAGTTTCAGATAAAAAGCAAAATCTTAAAACGATAGAAAATAATATTTGCCAGGGACAACAAAAAGAAAAGGAATGCTTGCTTCCCGAGGGATCTTCTGGCTCTTTTCTTCAAGAAATACAGTTCAAATGCAAGGTTGTGACTCAAGCCAGGTAAAGCAGGTCACGAAAATAAAATTCTCCTTTCTACCCTTTCTTTGGTTTTTGAAACCGAAGCCTTTAATCCGACGCCCTTCTTCAAAAAAAAGTAGGAAAAGAAGGGGGTGTTGCATATGCATTTGACTGGACAACGACACCACTTGATCATGAAAGCAACAAAACTATATATAAAAAAATGGCGATAACACTTGTCGGAAAATGTTGTGCATCAGATACAGTGTTTAGGAGCTAATGGTCGATCCCAGTCCAGTCAGTGGATGAGCAAGCTCAAGTTCAATGCAGCAGTAACAATTTGATTCAAAATGTGATGAATCAGATACGGATGTCTAATTCGTCACACAATTTCGTGGTCAGAAACTCATATACATTAGTAATCTCATGTCCATGTCAAGCAGCAAACAATACTTTGAAGTGGATCGGCATATTGATCATGTGCATGGCACCCACTACGGGAGGATTTAATCCTTGTGGAGGATAGGGAAGAATAGAAAGCAAGGATGATTTAACCTTTCTGCTTTATCTGGAGGATATAAAGCAAAGAATCAGCACATTAACAACCCATTCAAGTTGGGGTTTTGTTGCTTGGACCATTACTAATCACCGGTGTTAAACCATAAATATAAATATTCATTTAATAAAGTACAAGAACATATGCTTTAGAATGTTCCTAGTTGCATGTGGTTTATATCATAACAACAGCAACAATAACAGAAAAGTAAAAGAGAATAAAGGGAAAGATGGTCTTCATAAACAAACGAGAAAAATTTACAGCTTAATCCACAGAGAGAAAGGGAGGAAGGAGGGTTGAAGTGGGTCTTCACTGGATCATTGAATGGGAGATTAAGAACTTAGCAACCCAAAGAAAGGCATAAAGAAACACATATAGCGCAAGAAACCAAGTGCTGTTGTTTTTGGTGCATAGGGAAGAGAGCTTGGAATTCTAAAGTGAGGAGGAGATCTTAGAATGGCATAAAGCAAGAGCTTGTTTCTTTTGGGGGCTGTTCTATTCCTCATTCTTTCCCCCTCGTATTTGATTCTTTATATGACTTGCCACTGTAGCAATCTACTAGTTCTAGGTGGCCTCATCGCTTATGTCTGCCCAGCCACTCCTGCTTAAAAAACAGAACTCCCCTTTTCTTAATACCAAAGTAACGATAATTTCCTAAAATACCCACCACATAAAACATGATCCTCATACCGTAAGAATATATTTGTAACTTAACTGCGACAGCAAACCTGTTATTCGTAGAAAGCTTGCCTCAAATTATGAGCTGAGCTGAGCCTAGCATAGCCTAGCTGAGACCCTAGCTGGAAAGACCATGGGCTAAGAATGAATATCAGCCCCCAGTGCATGTCCACATAAGCATGGTCGGGTGATGTGGCAAGACATTTAAAGAGTTCGAGAGAGTGGTAGGCCTGTTTCAATGGACAAAAGCAAAACAAATGATAGGGATGTAGGGGAGCAAATGAAAAAAGATACTTGGCTTCTCAAGGGTATTGTTCCAACCCCTTTATTCATCATTGTCAGATTCTTCCATAACAGCCTTAATATGTTTAGAATGCAGGCTTATGATTTGGGTGAATCAAAAATCCCACCCGGTGTTCTGGGGCCCCTCCCTGCTTTTTTGCTTTAAAGCGCCCTCCAAATCCAATAAGGGATAAATAACAGGCATATATCCACAGGAATGGAGCATCACAATAGAAGGCTCACATTCTCAGACCTGTTTATCATCTCATTACTCTAAACAGAAACAACACACCTCTGCTCTTCTTGTTTGTTTCAGAGCAGAAACAATGGTTTTTTGTTCTCGTAGAGTGCTTATCCTTCTTATATGTATTGGGTTCATAGCAGTTCAACCTCATAAACTTTATGGCTTGACGAGTGTAGAGGTGATCCTCAGACACGACCGAAAAGCTCACGGGACACTGCCACACAGCCAACGTAGCCTCAAGGATGTCGACATGCAGGGGATGGACACAAAGAAATCAGCCCAAGCAAACAAGACATTTGATCCAAGTCAAACAAGCAAAAGAAGAGTACGGAGAGGATCAGATCCTATCCACAACAGGACTTGATATATTTGAGCTGTTTCTTCAAACAGAGGCAGGAAGAGCAAGTAAGGTGACAGCTAAAGAAGAAGAATAGCTTCTAGCAAAGCAGAGAAAACTAGACAGTGGTGAATATTTCTTTTGGAGAACTCTAACGAGGAAGGGTTGATTGGTTTTGCTTTTTATTTTATTTTAAGAGTTTGTCTTTTTATAGAGAGATGTGTATAGAAAAGCTATTAGAGAAAATGTTCACAGAGCCAGTATCATCTCTGTGCTACAAATTGAGATCATAATCAACCTCCAAAGAACACGGCATAGATGATGGTATGGCTCGCAGAAAGGAAAAAGACAGTTTTTTCTCCCCCCCTCAATCTTTGTTAGAAATTTGCACCTGTTTGCTTGGCTATATGCTTCTTTGCAGATTATAGTGATATTCCTTCATTAACAAAGTCTGTTCAAAAGTCTAACATAGAGAGGCAAGATGCTTTGATTGATTCCAACTTAACCCTTGACATGTCTTAACCCAGAAGATCAACAACTCCACAACAAAGGTAAGCACTAATTAAATAAAGTTCTTACTCGGTCATACAGAGACCAGAAGCCACGCAATTGATTTTATGCATCTTTGTGAAGAAGACATACAGTTTTTCTTGGCTTTTCATTCAGAAATACTGCTTTTCATTCAGAAATACTCTGAAACTCCACACCTTATTTAATGTGATATAAACAGGGCAGGTCTTGTATCTACCTAGAGAAGCTAAGATGTCATATCGATATTGGCATACAAGATGATCGCTATTATGACCAAGGATGCACTCCCTTTCACAAGGCAGATAATATCTGTGATTCTCCTCATGACCTGATAAAACTAAGAGACGCTTCTCCATTAGATCATCCCAACTATCAGAGACTTAGTAAAATCTCCAATTATCTTTCCCACTTCAGGTTCAGGGTCGAATATTACACCCATACATTTGGACTTCCGCCTAAATATCACTGCTGCCGCAGTTTGAATGTACAGGATTATGAGCAGCAAAGTATATGTACTCGGATAGAAATTCAGTGTCCTTCACTGCCATAGGACAGGGGTTCATCATGGCATGATTGGAGCAATTCAAGGAGGAATAGTGGTTTGCATTAGTTGTTCTGACAAAAGCTTTTTTAAGTACCAGTTCAAATACTTTGGGTCTCCACCAAAGTAAAATTATTGGTAACATCATTGCTTTTCCTCATTATAAATGACCAGTAACAAGACAATGCATTAACATAAGGAAAGACATCTCTTTAGAATTATTTAAGGAATTTGTTCCGGAGCATATTTACAGAAAGCGACACATTGGGATTGGAGCAGAGAATAAGAAAGATGAGATATTAGAGTAAAAGTTGAGGAGGCAGGGTTTGGTTTCTCAGCAGCACCACTAACCCTTAAACTAACCTATTTGCTATTTCCACTCTCATCTTCTTTTCTAAGACAGCATCACATCATAAAGCTATAATATTCAAGCCTAGAAAATCAACATGCTCACTAGTTTGCAGTTTGAGAAATCGAAATGAAACAACTAGTAAAACAGGACAAGTCTACTCTACAGGCTGCTTACACTCACTAATTCCAAAATCCTGTGCCAATCAAACACGATCTATCCATTTCGAAACTCGACTAAAAACAGTTTGCTTACATGGGTTTTGAAGTATTCGATCAATACATGCATACAAGTGACAGCAGACAAAATGAAAGAGCAAAACAAAGTGCAAGATGAGGAACTTTGTACAAAGCAGGTAACATTGCCTATCTAATAGCAATAACACATAGCTCAAAATCATTTAGGCTGCCCGTTTATTCTTACGAAAGAATAAGTAAAAGCATCACAGAATTACAGAGTTAAAGAAGAAAATAAGAGCGAATCAAACCGAAACAAGCCAATCCCATTTATCAAAACAGAAAATAACCATACCCAGAAAGTGAATTCATTCAAACAGCATCCCTTTTCACTTCAACTTGCAAGCTTCAGACGAGTAAAGTCGTAATCTTGAAGGTTGAATAATTCTATATCACCATTCACCAGCAACAAAGATGATATTCAATCTTAGACTGTATTTCTCAAAACCAATCTACGCCGTTGAACTTATTAACCACGAAGTTGATTCGCCTTTCAATTTATTGAAATCAAATCATATGTGCGATAAGTTATTTGAATTCAACTGATAACTTACTGCAATTCTTATATCAGAGTAAAATCTTAATTCACATGATTAAATTCAAATTAGGATACGCGTGTAAATGAATTGAATTATCAATATTTGACTAATATGACAAGTTCAGAACCAACCTTTTCTAGTTCTTGAGATTCATGCGATTTTGTTTGCTTACATGACGTGACTTGTAGAAATAGAACTAGTCTAGAAACTTATTGCTCTTGTAAGTGCTTCGCTTCGGTTTATTGTGTTGTGTCAGTACGACAAATACCATGGATCAAAGACATGCATGACAATTTGGTTACTATCATGAAATTGCTTAAATAAACAAGGGGCTGCCTGTTTATGCTTTTTCTTCGGTTCAACCTGTTTGTGACAACTGAAACTTTTCATGGTTGGTTAATATATAGTAGAAAACTTAATTTAAACCCTTAAATTTATTATATTCTCATTTGTGCACCTCTCAGATAGTAGAACTGCTGTTCTTCATAATGACAAGTGAGAAATTGAATAGGAAAAATAGCAACTACTGATGTCTATCTCCAATTCTTCATGGTTTTGATGCGGGTGCATTCCTAGTAAATCCAGTATTCACATTCACCACTGGATTTGGAGTAGATGGTTCTTAACAAAGCTTAAAAGACCTGAGCTCATTCCAAAGAAGCCAACAAAGCTGAGAATGCCTGTACAGGTCCGGTTTCAGTTTTAAAATTGCTGAGCGAGCTATATATCCTCAGAAAGTTGTTCGTGTCTAGTTTCCAACGCATCAATGGTGCAGGATCTGGAGCTTTGTACCAAACGTCACAACCAATTCACTTACAAGTGCGCGCGCTGCAATAACAAGAATCCAGCAGACCCGAAATCTTCGTGTCCAGTTTCATAACCTGCATGACTGCCTCCTAGTCAACAAACATTCAATGGAGCTTTGACAATCTTACTTCCAACTCACTTGCATGTCAGTAGCTTAACTTGTCAATAAAGACAGCAACCTAGGCTAAAGATTCAACACAGATGATAGATGGTTGAAAAAACGTGCCTAGATGTAGAAGAAGAAGATATGGATAGAGAGCGGGGAAATAAGAGGGCTGTGGATCTGAGACGGCGTCGCTTAGCAGGCATTGCAGAGATAAAAAGTAAATGGGCTTGAAGCCCAAACATGATGGGATTATGGGCCGACAAAAGGGAATGGGGGGGTTTCGGGTCTAGTCTCGAAGTGCAATCATTAATATTTAAAGAGGACAATAGCCAAATTGTCACATGCTTCCAAATCTTAACAGGTCTAGTCTACTCGGAAATCTTAGAAAATAAGAATAATAAAGGGGTGATTATCATTTATCCATAACATTAGTAGGATAATTCTTATCCTTAATTCTTCAGGCTGCCTCGAGAGATTTGTCTCTTCTCTTCTCTCTTCGCTTCTTAATCTCATCTTCCCAAGTAATGTTGCTTCAAAGAACAAAAACGCTCCTTCATGGATACTTATCCACCGGCCCCTAATGAGTTGAAAACTGGGTTTGTGACATATCTATCTCCTCCTATCATGGTGGCTTATCTGGTGGGGCCCCGGCAATTAAGGGCAGTGGACCATGGAGTGTGTATGGCTCACTCGATCATAAATGGCAAATGCAAAGCTTTCAACGTGGAAATAAGGCTAGAGAAGTGGGCCTTTTCTCCCCCCAGGTCCTCAATTGCACAGAAAAAATCCTGGTTATCTGTCCTCTTGACAATGCCTAATGGACAGTGGTCATCGTCTTGCTTCTGTGCTGTATCTGCTACACTCGTGGAAGATGACACCGTAACAGATGTAATGATAATAATCTTGGTAACCATGCACTCCGGCGACCGATGTTGCTCTCTTTGTTCTCGTAATTACTTGTCCAGGTAATCCAGAGTTTCAAACAACTTGAGAGGAAATAATAATTTTGAAGCGAGATATTCATCGGGAAACATATCCTTAGCCAAATCGATTAAAATAATATTCCTTTTATCTTATATAACACTCTTGTTATCAGGAAAGAATATTGGATGGAGGATTGGCAAAAAAGGAGTGGATAAAAGGAGAGGTGTCGAGGAGGAAGGATTTGATGTTTGTACAAAAAGGACAACGATATAAGAAAGCATTCTTCCTCCTTGTAATTCTTAATCATTTTCCATTTAGATGGATATCGACTGTTATCCTTTTTATTTCTTTAATAATATTGATTCAGATGAATGGACTCTCGTTGTTTTTTTTTTCTTATTAGTCAAACAAGTAGATGGATCATCCATTATTTTCATCATAATCCTTGCACCTCTCGATCTATATTCCTTTCGTGCATCTTTTTCGATAAATATTTAAAGCCTAGTAGTTTTTTCTTTTGGAAGAGAAGAACCCTAAATTTCTTATAGATTTTAGATTCAAGTTTCGCTTCTATTCCCTCTATAGCCAATGCATGAAAAGCAAGAACCAAGCTGTTCTGGTGAATGGTGATCAGGGATTAAGTTTAAGAGGTCTTAATTCACTGATCATCTAGCATGAACCCACAATTATATGGAGGTCATGTCATGTGGCCAGGGTGAGCCCACCCACATGAAACCCTATCCCTCAGCCGTCTACCATTCAAAACTAATCACTCCCGGCTAAAAAATCACTGGAAGTTATAATAAAAAAGAAAGTAGTCGCTGTCTCATTTATCGATGATGGCATAATTGTCAGGAAAATGTTCTGTATAATCAAGTAGAGGGAGTTTTTCTTGACTCTTTGCTCTTTGAGACCAGATCTTGTGGCTTAGGGTGATTCGAGGGGTGTCATTGACAATCCATTAATTTAAACAAATCTTGTCATTTATTTTTGTCCCAGTTAAAGAGATAGGCATCATCTCCCCCGTATCCATCCCTCTCACAGCAGGATTTGCAAACCCTTTAATTATACCTCTTAAGCATGCTCTAAATCTCACGTCTTATCAATACTGAGGGGAGACTTAAAGCCTCTAAATTGCGTTTATCTTGCACAAGCTTTTCTCTCTTGGATTCTGATAAAGCATGATCGGAGAAGATTAACCACAATTTAAAGCGTAAAAAGGACAAAACATCACATCTCCGACTTTTGTCGATTGTCTATGATCAACAGTGGCTCTTTTCTTTTTAATTTCCCCTCGATTATCATCATTTCTCAATGAAGTTATCTTTCACCCAGCAGTGGAAAGGGCTGGTGTCTACCTTGAGTAGTAATACATGAAACTCAGTTTTCATTCCTGACCATTTCACTCGACCCCATTAATAAACCACAAAGTTGACTTGATAAGCTATGCAGGACTTTCCATTTAAGATCGTACGTGTCCCAAGAAAACACACACTGCTAACCATTTTTAGCAATAAAGGCGAGGAAAAAGTTGTAGTTGAATGATTTTTTTATGCAGCAATTGAAGGATGGATTGAGCAATTAGGATTTAGGTATTGTAATATTTAAATCATGGGGGCTAGCTGCAGTTTTCCTTCAACAAATTAAAAATGAAAAGAAATGCGACATGATTAGGAGAGGCGACTACTGCCATGTACCCAGAAAAATAAATAAGGAATCAAAGACAGCATGACGTGCCGCCGCATTAGGATGCTTCAAGGGTAGAGAAAATGGTGATTATGATGTGGACCTTTAGCTAAATCAAAAGTGATGAGATTCTTCTTCAATATCGATCACCCTTCAAGTAGGAGCAATGAGTTCCGGGCGGAAAAAGTTAAGCACTTTAATTAGATGCATGGTCGGTGCAATTTACAATCATGCAATCAATGTACTTACCAAATGAAATCTCCTCCCATGGCAAACAAAATCAGCCTCTGTTATGTCATAGCTGCCTTTTGTTTTTGTTTTCTGTTTTGTCAATCTGATCTCTAAGATCTTGTCCAGGTATTCTAAAAAGAATTCACCTGAGCAAAAAAATAGTCACAGCTATCCTAATTAAGCCGTTTATCTCAGGCATTCTGATTTCTTACTTGCCATGGAAGCAAAAAAACCTAGTGATCTTCTAAAACCTATGCGCAAACAGCGGAGGAGGGTGGAGGAGGCTATTGTGTAGGCAAAGCGACCAACAACATGCCTTGTCGTGAAAATCATGCCAGGTACTACTTTGCAGGGATGAGCTGTGCCTGGGGTGAGGGCAAACTGTCCTTTTTACTGTACACCCTTAGCATGAAGCCACGTGTTCGTTCAGGACGGCATTTCCTTAATCCAGACATCTTTCTTTCACAGGTGCATGCATTTAGTTAATGCATGATATTTAGGCAGAGAATTCCATTGAATGTGCTCTTTAGTCGTTGCTTGCAACTCGTCGGTCAATACAGTAGAAAACCAATTTTATTGATTGCCCACAACCAACCCAGCTAAAAATTGAAATCGCACACTAACCTAACGACAAAGTACTAAATCATATTATTGAACTTTTGAGTTTATATTATACAAGTAACACTACTAGCTAGGGTTTTTGTTGGGACTTGGAGCAGTGCCCTTGGCCTTTGCCTTGCACAGTTGTATCCCTCTAATCTATATCTACCATCTTATCTCCCACCTCCCAAACCCCATTTCCCATTACCTCGTGAGACATTTTGGCTTTCTAAACAGATAAACTATCATCATCACTGTATTCCCATCAACTTCTTCATCCTTCGTGTGTAAAAATTGCTCTCAATTCTCTACATGACTAAAAAAGCCATGGACTCAACCACAAGCCCCCACCACATCACCAAATCCCCTGACTCGGACACAGATACTGAAACCCCACTCCAAACCCATCTCACCAAGGCCTTATCCCTTACAAATGGCTCACACAAGACCCACCAAAATCGCCATCTTCCACCACCACCACAACAGCAAAATATGGTGGTGTCTTACAAAGAATGCCACAAAAACCATGCTGCAGGTATTGGTGGACTAGCCTTGGATGGCTGTGGGGAGTTTATGCCCAAGTCAACTGCCACCCCTCAAGACCCTACCTCGTTCAAATGTGCTGCCTGTGGCTGCCACCGCAACTTCCACCGCCGTGAACCATCTGGCCCCACCACCATCACTCACATGCTACCACCACCAGCACTTAACTGGACCACGAGCTCAAGCCAAAGCCCAGGGTCAACAAGTTCAGGCCCAAGTCCTAGCCCAACATCACCGGCATCACCAAGCCCGCAGTCTTTCTACCCTTCTGCTCCTCACATGCTGTTGTCCTTGAGCTCTGGTCATTCTGGTCATCTCGATGACACCCAACTCCAGAAGCAGAGTTACAGTCTCGCAATGACAAGCCCACATGGGAAAAAGAGAGCAAGAACCAAGTTTAGTCAAGAACAGAGAGAGAAGATGTATCTTTTTGCTGAGAAGTTGGGGTGGAGGTTGCTGAGAGGCAATAATGATAGAGGTGTTGAAGAGTTTTGCAGTGAAATCGGGGTTACTAGAAATGTTTTCAAAGTTTGGATGCATAACAATAGGTCCAGGAAAGAAAAGTTGAATAATAGTTATGGTATTAATAGCAGCGACAAGTGTGGTTTTAATGCTAATGAGGAAGCTGGTAGAGTTGGTGCTGACAACAAAGGTTACAGCTTCAACAACAATGGGAGCAACTATGATAGCTTTGATAGGTACCAGATTGAGAGTAAAGTCCGTGTTCATGGTTCTATGGCTCCCCATGGATCTTCTCCATCGTATTGATTTAGATAAAGAAGAAAAAACAGACGACTAGTGGGCATGAAAGTTCTTTGCTTCTTCTTCTTCTTCTTCTTCTTTTGTTTTCTAGTTTCTTTAGCTATGTTGATGACCGTTCAGTGATTGCTAATCACTAATTAAAGGTCGTCATGGAGAGAAATAGAGTGGAGAATGCATGACAGTTAAAAGGGCAGTAACTTTTCTTACATAACTATTATGTTCTCTGTTAACCTGTCTTTAGTATATTTCATTGATGTCAATCATTAACATTCTGCAGCCTTTTTTAACTGCTGTATCACCAAAACACGTAGGTAAACCTCATTACTGGGCAATAGCATGGCATGGTGTGCTTTTTTTTTTTTTTTTGCATCTTATTAGAACTGGGCAGGGAACTCTCTTTACTCGCTTGATACGATTAATCCATCTGTTTTTGAAGTAAAGGGAAAGGGGATGACCCAAACCCACCCCCACCCCCAAAGCCATGGTTTATCAAATTTGGATATGCAATCTGTAATGACATGTCATCTGTTATTCATTTTGGGGAGCAGCTCTGATCTTGCAGAATAAATATAGGATGCATCCTCTCTCTTAAAAGGGTTAATGGCTCTCCTGGGGTAGTTGGAGAGGGTGATTTTGGATTTGGATTCTGATCACAGATCAAACAGTGAATCGAGCTCCAAACTTGGTGACATGTATCTATTATTATATGTTATCTTGTTATCCCAGACTTTTTAACGCAAGCAGCATAGTTTTGATTTGCTTAATCTGTGTTAGGCGACAGGAGCAGTTGCCTCCACAAAACATTTCCACCTTTCCCTGTTCAGTAGGTTCATTAATTAAGACGCTTGCGGGTTTGTTTTCTTTTGCTCCTAATTTAAAAATAATTAAGCAACTTGCATTTAGTTACAGCTTAATACTAAATATTATATTACCTATCGCTGCTTCTATGCCTTGAAAGCCTGCCACATGCTGCAGATTTTCATCTTCTTTCCTCTACGTGGCCCGCTATTAAACGACACTGATTAATAAGAAATTCAGGCCCCAAACATCCATAATTCACATCACCTAATGGAGGATCGGGTTCCGGTGCAAGTAGCTTTCTTAATAATGACTTATCCTTCATGTTTTCTAATCCATCTCCAAAATTTAAATCCATATCCCATTGTTCCTAAAGCTATACCGATGAAAATTGCCAGCGTTTCGGGTCAGTCCAGGCAGAACAAAGTTATCGTCCTCAGGCCTCAAGTGCTTGGGATGGGTGTCATTTGTTGACCCAAACACGACCATGAATGTGGCTCTAGCTTTGCCAAACCTGTTAGTTTGACGTAATTTCTAGTGAAAATAAACATCGACAGTGAGCGTCTTGCTATTGAATCCCACGGATCATAGTGTTCAGAAACTAAGAATTACTACCTAGCTAAAAACAGACCCAAGAATGCATCCCGAAGAAATCGCCTCTAAAAAAAGAGGTGACAGAATAGGCATAAACATGGTCACCATATTCACCTTACCCATTCGCTTTAACATGGATTCATAAACAATCGTTGATAATCAATATTCCCAGGATTTACAAGGCAGGACTTGTCAAAATTCAAAACAGAAACTTCTCTCTTTCCAGGAAAAAAACAGCTCTAGATGCAGCCCTTGATGTGTTTTTGAAAAAGGGTATCAGAAGAACTAACTATATGATGGAGATCAAATAAAAACATTTCACAAATGCAACTGCGAAAGTCCAATTGCATCGTCATCATCAGAATGATCTGGCACGTCTCTACAATACTCACAGGTAAAACTAGGAGGTGTCAAGTGCAAACAGTAGTCGATTCTTTTTTCCATCCAAGCCACTCTTCTCTCAAAATTCATTACCCCGATATGCATTATCCGGGTATCAACCTGAGCAGCTCTAGCAAAACTACGAAGCAAAATATAATAATCGGCGTGGGCAACATAAGTTAACGCACCATCACCTACCCTCCGTACATAGTGGAGGTAATCAAATCTCTTGATTTTGAGCCTTGGTGGAATGTAATAGAACCTATTCTCTGCCATGTCTAATTTCAACTTTCTAATGGCTTTATCTTTGACAGTCTCCGTTGAATCATCATTGTTTTCATCTCCTGTTGAAGTGCAGGTATCAGTGGATAGGCATTCATGGGTCTCTTCTCTAATTTTCTTTTTTCCCATCTGATCTCTGGCTAATCCATTGTCATTCCTCGATCTTTTTCCATTAAAAACAGTCCTATTTTGTGCTCCATCATCTTCTGCCGGATCAGAATACTGATAACAGAAACAATTAACAAGTCAGCACAAATACTAGCTTTTTGGCACTTACTACCTTGACATGCAGCATTCACATCTACCATCCAGAAAAAAGAGCCAGAAAAAGAAACTGCCAACCTAGATTCCAAATTATAAGAGCATAGAATAAAAATATTCAGCATACAGGGCACGACTGTGAACCAATCTGAAGAAACCACCAGGAAAGATTTTACTCTTATATGCAGTCAATCAAACATACAGTACACCAAATTTAATATTTTACTTTATTTTCTTAGCAAGAATGATTCTTTACTCAGAGAAATGAGGGGGAAAAAAACAACGTTCACTTTGAATACCATGAAGATATAATTATAGCAAATTGACAACAATGATAAGAACTCAGACCTGGGGTTACATTTTGAAGTCGAAAATCCAAAGAAAATAAAAGGATGTCGGAAGTCTATTTCAATTTTCAACTTATGAAAAAAAATACTGAAAAAAATGACCAATTGGTATCTAGCACATTAGAAGGGAATCTAATGATGTGAGCCCAAGTTTGATGAGATCCAGGTTACAATCAACAAACACCAGCATGGCACAAAATCCTTAGCATATGCCTAAAAATAGATCATCGGAAACTTTCAGATTGCTTATTACCTTTTCACTCTGATAAAAATCCCACAACTTCTTTATTAACTCATCCTCCCGATGATTCACATGCGAAGATCCTGCTCCACAAAATACCACCTCATTACAGTACTGGAGATATGATGGCAAGTCCCTTGTGAACTCTGCAAGCACAAGAAAGAATAAATAAGTGGGGCAGAGTACTACAAACAAAAAAACCCTTCTAGAACATGGAATCCTTCAGTTCTAGTAACCCAATGCCAATTGACGTCCAAAACAAGAGAGAGATAATTACCATAGGTATCACTGATCTCATTGTATTTAGCATCTAAGTTGCGCAAAAGCTCTGCAGAATCTAACTCAGACCTCTGAACATGCGATCTGTTACCAATAGACTTCTCATCCGAATCATCCAGCTTGTGAGGAGAACCGGAATCTTTTTCATCAACTCGCATTTGAGAGCTACAAGGAAAGTCTAGTCTGCTTGTATAACCAGACAAACTTCCTTCCCATGCCCCAAAACCATTTATGTTGTAGATAATTCTTATTGCTACAATCAGTATTGACAATACACAAACACGGCTAGGAAGCCTCAACTCATTTGTTGAAAACCATTGATCTGGGGGCATTGACCACTCATATATGCGGCACGCATGTGGAAGAATCTTTTCAACTGGAAGAGACAACTGCCTAAGATAGCGAGAAGCTATTCCATAGAAATACACTGGAGGCAAATGCAAGCCTATGGACTCAGCAATGCTGGCTGCCATTGACTCCAACTTCTGAATAGGAACTGCTTGCATAGGCCTGAACATTAGACTTGAACTTATACAACAGGCAGGCGACGAATGTCCAAAGTGTTTTTCAATTTCAACATGAGCATCAAAATAAGGAAGTTTCCCTTCGACCGACCACTTCACTATATCTGTCGGTAAAACTGCTTCTCTAGCAACATGACAAGCCAAAAACGAGATCACTAAAGAATAATGCAGTGGTATTTCCTTTCTCAGATACCTAAACCATATTAGCACTGCACGCTGACCAAATGAATTACGAGGTTCATGACGGTGGTACCTAACACGTCTCTTCTTATCTTCTGGTTCCACTGAGATCACGGATTACAAAAATTACATATATAAACTCGAAAAATGTCCGTGTAATAAAAAAATGTAATCATTCTCACAAACTAAAACTAAAACTAGTGAAGCATCCAATAAGACCATACGCATACACAGATATAAACCATATCGATATCCACTTGAAACCAGCAAAAAAATTGAAAAATTCAACGAAAAATTTCAAGACAACAGAGGAGTAAATAACAAAAAGTTACTGTGATAATTATTACCTGACAATTCGGTGGTTTCTGGTTTTTGCATCTCGGAATCAATCAAAACATCATTAGCCCAGCTATCCTTAAAAACCCCAGTAGTAAGCAAAAACCTTAACCAAACAGTGCTAGCAACCCCGACAATTAATGGAGTCACGTTGAACTTTTCTACTAGAGCCTCACACTGTAACCGAATCATTAACCCCATCCCTAAAACATATTTAATCCTAACCTCATTATAATAATCCTCGTAACTCAGCTTCGCTTTACTCAACCCCCCAAAATCCTCAGGCTCTGTAGGCCCAAACACCCCATCATCATTATAATCATAACCATAATCATCTTCTCTCTTAATATAATTCTGAGTATGATTGTTGTTGTCGGGTTCTGCTTCTTCTTGGGTAAAGCTGAGCCAGGCAATGGAGGAGGGGTCGGCGGAGGGTTGGGGGCAGTGGGTGGGTTGGGAGCGGCGGATGTGGCGGTGGCTGTAGAGGGCGGCGGCGTCAAGGCCTTTCTCAACAAAGTCTTCGTCGGCGACGCCGGTTTCCATGATGCCTTGAGCTTGAGCACCGCATTGCTGGCAGTAATAGAAGCCATCGGATTCTTCAAGACCTATGTAACCGCATGATTCGCATTGTAAGTTTCTTACCTCTCCTTCTTCGCGCTCCATTTACGATTATAGAAATTTTTGGAGTTGAATTTGTTCAGGTGCTGCTGCTGCTCACACAAGATTGTCTCTCTTGTATCATTGAAAACTAGAGTGGAGAGACAGAATTTACTGGAGTTGTATATCAACGAACAGCTAGCTAACTTAGAGCACTGGATTGGAGGAGTAGGTTAGATTACAGAAAAAGACTCTCTCTAGGTTTGAAATAATTCCACTATCATCCTTAAGAACTTTCAATTTTGTCAATAGGGGCGCCGATATGTCTTTTTATCGTGGTTATTTTTTTAGTTATTTTTTTTTTTTATCGAATTTAAACTTATTCATCCACTTCAACGCATAGGAATGAAATAAGTGTGAACGATTTTATTGTAATTGTTTTTTTTTTTAATTTCTAATTAGTAATATAATTCTCCTATCTCAATACTATATATTAGCCTCGTTAAAATAATTTAAAAGACTAGATATCGTTTTCAAAATTAAATTTCTAATTTTTTTTAGTTGGGTATTACTCTCTTTTTTTCCCCTATTGATCAAAACCCAGACAAAAAAAAAATATTTTATCAAGTTTAAACAGTTCCAATTATTTAGGGTTGGATTGGAAAAGCGGTGCGATATAGTTAAAAAGTATACACCATAATTTTACATTGATTCTACTAAAAAAAAAACTCTTAGAACCCTAGAAAAAAAATTGAATAGAACACAAGTTGCATATCTCGAAGATGATATGATTTCAAAGCATACACTCGAGGCAAAATTTATTAACTGGCCAATACCAATACCGTGTTGAAAACTCTATGTAATATAAAGAATACAGCAAGTATTATTAATCCAATGTTGTTGTCAAATTTATTAAATTCATTATTTATATTAATCTCAAACTAACTAAAAAATACCCTTAAATGTAAAAAAAAAAAAAAACTTGCGAAACCTCCAAGGTCCAACAATTTCCGAGCTGCTATTACATCGAATTTTTTCTCTTTTATCTTAAAAAATAACCTTTTCAACTTGATACTGCATTTGAATCTCATATTGATTAAATGCTGTTACTTTTCCACTACAAGATTAAAAACAGGTCCTTTAGCATTAGATTTTTGGACAAGGAAAATCACCAAAAAAGACAGGATAATGGTCATGTGCGCAGTTTTTGGATACAACCAAGGTTGGGACCGTACAGGGAAGTCTCTTCACAGAAAGGCAGACAACAATTTATACATAAATAGAGCCCCCAAAACTTGTCTTGCTTGAAGATTCTAGAAATACTGACGAAGCCCTGCTCCAAAATCAATATCAGTAACTGGTCCATCGATTCAAAGTTGCCATTCTATTGGGGAAATTCCCATTTGCGCCAAAAGCTGATTTGTGCGAGAAAAATGCCTGATCACATCATTTGCAAACAATGGTTAACAGTTCTGTCTTTTATTGAATTCATCGAAAGGGAACAAGGTTTCCTTTTCCTCCTAATGAATTTGAATTTCCTTCATGTATTGGATACATGAGTTCTGTAATTTTTTTTTTTTATGAGAATCAATATATCAGATGCATAAATAGAAAGGAAAACATGTTTGCAAAATACTGTTATATTTGACATTAAATTTTAACATAACCAATAATGTGACCTCGCACAAGTAAAACTAATTCAAGATACTTAATGATTCCGTAATTAAATAAAACAGAGGAAAGGACATCTTCTTCCTTGTGAATTATCTTATCAGTTGTGAGAGTTAAAAAATGGGGATGAAATTGTTGAATCCCAACAAAACTATTTTGAACTGCCTAAAGCGTTCCCAGTCCCTTAAAAAAGTCCTACTGTTTGTCAGAATTGTTATCTAGTTGCATTCGATACCAATTTGCATGAACTTGGGGTTTAGGGGGCAAATGATTCTCACTATTCAGCCCCAAGTGACGAAACTTAACTTCCTTAACTGCCTCTCACTCCCTTTGCCTTCTGATCATGCCTAACACCCATCACAACTCATCCACTCTAAATCTGAGAACCCTAAAACAGCAACTAATAAATTATATGGATGACAGTGATAAATTACTTATAGTGATTTTCTTTCCATTTTAAGTATATAAAATTGCATTACAATTACTATGCGTGAAAACAAACTAACCTGCAGCCAAAGAAGCCTCTGTTTGCAGACAAGCCAGAAGGATGTGCAGCCTTCAGAATGTGATGCTTTGTCTGGTCAATTAACCTGGGAAACAGCCTTTTTATAAGCATGCTGACTGGATATTCAAACTACTAAATTCCAGCAAAAATTCCTCCAAATTCATCACTCAAACTGAATCATTTTAAGTCATAAAAACGTTAATGAAATCATCCATAAAAAGCAAACATTCCTCTCAATTCATTCATCAAACAAAACTTGAGTCATTTTGGTTCATAAAACCGTTTATGAGCATATTACAACTTTAAGGAAAAATTACTCTCTAAAACCTGTCATCTTATATAAAACGTTCATAATTGTTTCATTTGAAACTATTGTATCTTCAACAATGACCAAGTTTGTACCAGAACAAGCATAAATAAATATAAGGCATAATGCAGGATAAATGATCAGGATTGTACATTGAGGACTTCTATTTGGGACAACTGAAATTAAGGGAAAGAGTATGGTCGGTTAGAGTTGGAACTTGAGTTGTAAATTGATGAGCATAAAGATGATAAAAATTCAAGGATAATGAGCTAGGTCATCACAGCTTCGGAAAACCATGATAGGTTATCAAAGTTGTTTGTTTTATCTCTACTAAAGATTGCAGGTTAGATGCTTTATATACAGGCTATCAGCGTTCCTAGTCTAAAAGGACGAGGACATCTAAACAGTAAAGACAAGCTTATTTTAAAACAAATGCTAGTAGTAGGATAAAGTTGGTTATAAATAAGAACCAGAGAGTAGCCACTACTTGGGTGCAACAAATCCAGAATTTACAGAAACACTTTTAATGCTTAAATCTCAGAACATCCAAAAGATCACATAAGAAGCTGAATTAACATGAGAAATAAGATTCAAAAAATGAGTAAAGGGGCTTTTAAGTCTCGATATTTCTTTTTTGTCAAAAAAGGTGCATGTGCCAGGCCTTTTGAAAGGCAGGGGTTGGGCAGTTCCACAAAAGAAGCCCGATCAGCTAGCAAGTTAGGCTCTACATAAAACCAAGACCATAACTCTACATTCCTTTGATATTCAATCTTGCTTTTCCTTGAATTTATAGTTCTCCATGTCAAGGCAGATGACATTCCACAGAATGTCTACTCATTTAGAATGCCAAAATGTGTGCATAGTTACACTGCATATAGGTTTGCAGCAAGGTGACCCAGCAAACAGAAGTGTTTACCATTTGGTGAACACATATCCCACCTTATGCATGCTTCAGAGCCAATTGATTCAAGTACAGTATACCTGTTAGGGAATTCAACACCCAAATGCACTCTAGTCTCTCTCAAACTATATTATTAAGCCAAAAATGTTGGAGTTAATCACCTAAATACTCAATCCATTGAGTAGCGTGTATGTGTGCGCGCGCGCGTGTGTGTGAGAGAGAGACAAGGGAGGGAGGCAGGGAGAGAGACTTTTGTTAATACAGCAGATATCTTATTCATTTGCTGCACTGAACCAAGCTTGCATGATAGACATACTTGGATTTCTCCTGAGCTGAGTTACCCCAAAGAAGAAAAACAACTCCTTCCTTCTTCTGTGAAATTGTTTTGATAACAGCGTCAGTGAAATGCTCCCATCCTTTCTTTGAATGAGAATTCGCTTGGTGATTCCTAACTGAACAGAAACAAAAGATAACCAGAACCTTTCATGTTGAACATTTTCAGATACGAAATGTTAGACCCTGAAGTGCCAAAATGTAAATAACAAAAATATTGTGCTTCACTAAATAAAGCTCTACCAACTGCCTCATCAAATTCACATGCCAACATGGAAAACTTGTCACAATTGTCATGATTCATAATTCTTCCACTATACACAAATAGCATGCCATGATATTCAAAACTCATACAACAACTCCACCATTACAGATTGCATTGATTATGGGAGCTTTTCCACCCACTGACTGAATTTATTCCAAGTTTCCCTGAAATAAACTGGCACCAAGCAAATACAAGATATTTGTGAAATAAATTGGCATGATGAAGAATCTTACCAGTGAGAACTGTGTTGAGCAACAGAACACCCTGAAACAAAACAAAAAAAATCCAACTTAACATTTTGCATAGAAAAAAAAATATATTGCAACAATGGAACAAATCTTTCACTCCAAATTTTTCTTTTATTGCTAACTTTATTTCTCAACAGATTGTACTTCAAATTCGTCTATTTAATGTGATAAGAACCCAGATCAATCAAAACCCCTGTTTAGATCTAAAAGTAAGTTGATAATAAGTAGCACGTCTAAACAAAGAAGAACACAGCAAATCACATATGATTGCTAGGGAGAATATTTACCTGAATAGCCCATTTTTCAAGATTCCCATGAGACGGAATGGAACACCCCAGATCCTGCTTAAGTTCCTTGAAAATATTAACAAGACTAGAAGGTGCCTTAACCCCTTGAGGCACAGAAAAAGAAAGCCCCATAGCCTGACCAGGGCCATGATAAGGATCCTGTCCGATGATAACAGCCTTGAGCGTATTAAACGGTGTCGAATTCAAGGCGTTGAAAATCAAATGCTGCGGTGGGTATATAGCTACACTCCCGTTACTAATCTCACTTTCCACAAATTTACACAGATTCTTAAAATACGGCTTTTCCAACTCCCCTGGCAGCACCTCTCGCCACGTGTCCTCCACCAACAGTTTCTCTAGATTCACATGCCCGGAGGAACCTGAATTGAGATGAAACAAACAAATCAAAACCCTAGAAAAAATAAAAATGGAAAGTAAAATTGAAATCGATTTGGGTGAAGATGAGTGTTGCCTTTGGAATTGGAGACTAGTTGAGAACATAGTTTGAGGTTGCGTTTGGATTTGGCGCGTAGTTTGTTGAGTTCGATGCGGGATACTTGGTCAGGAGTGAGGTCGGTGGAGGTTGATTTTGCAGAGAGTGATTTGTTTAAGAGATTTAAGGGTTCTGTTGGGGAAGGAGAGGAGGAAGAGAGTTTAAGGCGCTTGGCGGGTTGGAGGAAATCCATTATTGTTTTGGAAGAGGCAGCCATTGCTTGTTCCGCTTCGCTCTGCTACTGTGTTTTGGCGGGAGGGCGAGTCGCGAATGATAGATTTTGTCTTTACGGGAAATGCCACGAAAGTAATGCCATTGATTTTTGCGGTCTCATTGTTTTGACGGTTGTGATTTTTCTATTCCTCTTTTTTTTTTTTAAGTAATGCCATTAATTTTTTTTTTTTTCTATTCCTCTCTTGTATTACTCTCAGGACTGTATTTTTGTAAAAACATTTTTTAATTAAAAAATATATTGTATTACCGCATATCTTATTTTGACACCAATAAATGAAGTGATTTCTATAAGTTTTTTGAAATAAAAAAAACTTTTAGAACTAAAATTATTATCCTGATCATTATGCATGTAGAAGAAATGGTCGAGTGATTCAAGCTATAACATTGGAACTGCTATGCAGATTTTTGTTTATCAAGGATTCAAATCCCTCTCTTTAATTTATCAATATTAGAAAATGCTGAGATTAAAAATTCTCTCTTCAATGCACAATTTATCTCTATGATCCTGATTGAAACCAAACTTTATTGTTTTTAATTATTTTTTTCTTCTCACGGTTTGCTGGAATCTCTCCTTTAAAAAAAAAACAATTAGTTTTGTTTTTTTTTACCCTAGAAAAACCTCAGATCGATAAGAACTCTAATTTTTTATTTATTCACTTACTTTAACCCACCTATAATCTTCTCCTTTAAATCCTACATGCTCTCCAGGCATGGACATCGTAGACATGACGGCAGCTGGTGGTTTGGGCTCAAGCAATTTGGTGGGAGCGATTCGTTGATGATGATGGTGATGGTGAGCTCAGTTGAAAGAAAATGGAGGAGAAGTGGAATTTACCCAGATCTGAACTGGGATGGAAACACTCGATTGATGTGATCATGCCAAGTTTCTAACATATCCTTGGAAGCTTATGACCTGTTTCTTTGCAATTTTATGGGATTAGAGATAAGAAAAAGGCAGCAGATTGCATATGTCCATTCTGCAAAGATCTCTTTAGAGCATGAAAATGCCACGCAACAATCACTAGCTAAAGACAGACTGGTGCGTGGCGAGAAAAACTTGCAGTAGCGTGAGGTGCGGAATGAAAATGAGAAGTCGAAAGTTCTCCTTGGAGAGTGAATGGGTAACACGCTTCGGCTTTCTTAAGGTTGTCAGCTTCCAGCTATGGTGGGACTTCTGCAGAACGAGTTGGCATTTACTAGCTAAGCTAAGGGGTTATTGCTAGCTTTCTTGAACATCTCGAGAAAAAATGGGTAACCCGTATCTCCTTGAAATGGCCGAGTGATTCAAGAAAGCTAGCTTTGATTTAAATGGATTTTTATTGGTTGGAGACAGGGTGTTTAATGAAATATAACTATGAAAGTTTTAACTCTTCTCAACATTTTGATGAAGTCGGGATATACTAGTTTGATGGCAAAACTTTGATACTAATACTACAAGAACTTGCAGATAATTAGATGTTTTTCTTGTTGATTTTTTTAGTGCATCAAACAAGAACGTAAAATGTTACTCGAACCTTGAAATATAAACTGGCAAGTGAAATAACTTTACAGCTAGAAATCCTACAATTGCCAGGACGACACTTTACACGTCATTTTTCCTTTTTTGCCCCGTAAACATGGAGTCCACGTGACTGGCTGTTACTGGGAAGTCCTAAAATATTGTCCGACAACTAGATCAAACTAACGGCCACGCTTGCTTTAAACTCCAATCAATCAGCTGACTCACGGTTGAATTCTGTCCGCCCCTCTCCTCTATCCGCAACGAATACCATTCATTATTCACATATACCAATTAAAACAGTAATTTAAAAAAAAAAAATCCAAAGGAACTGTTGGGACTCTACTTCCAGTTACAGGACGGGGCGGCCTTTGATTCCCAGTTCCATCAAACAGCCTTTTCAGGATATGTCGAGTATCGTATCAGGTCATCACTGTAATTGGTCACTTGGAGGAGCAGGGGTACAGGAGCATTTTCTTTGCAGAGGAAGATTTTACAGCAACAAGGTTCCATGTCCAGGAGATAATCATGGTCTTCCTTGCAGAGGATTGATTTTCTCCTCTCCTCAATCCCTCGCCAGCAGTAGCTGTTATCGCCCAAGTACTAGGAAATACAGGCCTGTTTTTTCCAGTACAGTTGATGATCCCCGTGACCAAGATGACCCGGAAGAAGATGGGGCCCGTGACAAGGATTCTTCCAAGGGTGAAACTGGAGGGGTATGTTTCTTTGAATTCCTTTTATTGTTTGTTCCATCGTTGCAATAAAGATCACCCTTTATGAAGAAAACACCACGGGGTTGTGAATTATGGTCGTTAGACCTGTGTCTTGTGCTAGTGGCAGATTGTATTGTTCAGTAGCAACATTTCATTTAATTCTCAACTTGTAGTTATGTCCTCTTTCCAGATTGATAGCGAATTGCTAAGAGAGAATCTCGAAAGAATTGTTGGGTCAGATGATTCTGCCTTCAGTGGAATAGACCTCGCAACTCTGATTAGGAACAAGTATGGGAGGTCTTATGATGTTCAGCTAATAAAGAAGGTATGCTATATAAATTTCTGCAAAATGAGTGTGTTATATTGCAATCGCATGTTTAAAAGCTAGATTTTGGTGTCTTTGGTTTCCATGTGAAGGATTGGTTTCTTGAGAAATGAATTAGCAATGCTTGTACTTTCGTCGGAATCCACGTGGTTACTCTTCCGTTGGCATCTCAAATTGAGAGAGATCATTTTATAACTGTCGTGTACATTGTTTTAGGAACGAATCCTTCTTATGCAATTTTCAGATACATCTTGTCTGCTTGTTGTTTTGTCAATGTATATCAACGTATATTACATATCTGTAGAAGAGTCCCTTTCTTAGCTTAGAGAGCCTCAGGCCCATCACTGTGCGAGGAACATGCCCTAGGGTGTTTAGTTTCCCTGGTTTGTTAAGTTGGTTTGATGTACAGATGTTATGGCTAATTTCTTTCGGTTTATTTTATCTTTTCTTTTCACTTGGGATAACCCCTTTCCTTTCTGGCAACTCTTTTGCTGGGGTTTCCTTGATTGAGGTTTACATTGATGAATGAATTAATTGTTGCTCAATCAATTTCCAAGAAGTTTTCCCAGTTAGATTGTGTTGCTGCTGTTCGTGTGTGTTTGGTGTTGTGGTGCAGGGTGCTTTTTAAAAATGGTTTTCACTTGAAATAAAATGATTTTTTTCTCAGTTTTTTCTTTTTATTTTTGACATTAGCAAATCAAAACCATTGGAAAACACTAAAAAGATGTATCAATTTGATGTTTTTTCAAGCCAAACACCCTGTTGAAATGTACTCAAAAGCATGTTTCAAACATAAAGACAAACGGTGCCTTCATACATGTCCCTAACTGCTGAACATTTTTGTTTCTTTTCTGGAAATTCACAGATTACTTCCAAATTTCATGATGCAGGAATTCATGGGTAGAAATCTCCTCGCTTTGAATGTCATGTGGAAGTACAGGGAGCAGGTGAGCTGATTCTTGTGATAAAAACAAAATCTGGTTTGTGGATGCATTATGACAACCAATGGCATCACTAAGTATCAGAATTGTTCCGTGAATTTAGATTTTCCAAGCAACAGAAAAGCTGCTTATCAGAAGTATGCAGGCAGTGATTTTTTCTTTAAATATGTTGCATGCAAGATGGTTGCTTCAATCAAAATGTGAAAGAAGTTAATTTATCCAATTATAGAAGTTAATTTATCCAATACTTTCTTCCCCTCATGTAAAGGTTAGCTTTCCGTGGCAAGTCTATAAACCACCACGCAAATACTTCACTCATGATTCTCTATTAAAGGATAAGTAACAAAAGTTTTCTTTGATGTTATTTCATATGAAGGACCTGGGGTCAAGTAGAGGTGATTTTTTAAAGGGAAATTGTACTAATTTACACTCCACGGTGATAAAATTATGGAGAGCTTACATGGTAAAATTCTCAGGAGAAGAGAGAATGTTGATGCGAAAATTTTCCTGTGATGCAATTTTTGTGCCAATTTCTCTTTCTTCCGCCCAATTAATGCTCATTAACATCCTGACGTCTATCTTGAGCATAACTGCTTCACAAAAAATATGGAAATAACAATCATGGAAGTGCTGAAGTTCTTGGATTGTCTTCTTTTCCTTGGTTACATCGTTAAATATATTAATTCCTCATTCACTTTCTTTTGTTTTTGTTCTCGTTTAGAGATCCTTTCCACTAACTGAAGAAGAGTATATATTGAGGCTGGATGATGTGGCAAATACATTGAAATGCTGGGGAGCTGTTTCCCATATCAGAAATAGCTTAGAGAAGTCGAAAGAGAGGCCTCGGATAGGGAAGGTAAGTTGGTGCTGCATTGTTTAATTAAGGTTTTTTTTTTTTCTCTACACACAGCATGTGCGAACACATACTCTTCCACCTCTCATTCCCTTCACTGCAAGTTGGATCGTCAAACCTGCCCCTTCTAAATCTTCTGTGCCCATTCCATCAACTCCTCTTTTACCTGTAATACCATAATATATAAACCTTTCTTCCATTAGAAGACCCTGTCTCAAGAACCTATAATCTGAGATCCATTGCTTTGCAAAAATTTAAACAACATGCCTTTCAGATTCCATCTATTTTCCTTTTCAAAATCCTTAACCAATTCAAATCCCAATTCAGCCACGAGCAAAAACTCATTTTTCTATAATTCGAAACTCTACTTGTAAACACGAGCATAAACTCATTTTTCTATAATTCAAAACTCTACTTGTAAACTTCCCAATGAGCAGATTACTCGAGTCTGTTCCTCCATATAACCAAATTACTTTAATGTAAAGTCATCTGAGTGAAAGTACATGATGTTTGGCTTGTCATTGTCTATTGAAGAAGATAGATCATTTTTACGTAAAGCGTTTAATATGTTACGCTGCACACAAGGTGTGATGCAAATTAACTTCAAAGGTGGGAGATATATGGGGAAGCGTTTTGATATTTAAGGATTATCTTGCCCAAAAGCATTTCTACATAGAAATTCTGCTATGAGCATGGGAGTTTGAGTGTTCAGATGCCTTGTCCCCTCTGGTGAATCTGCAATTTAATGATGTTTCACTCTGCACGATTCTTGCAGGAAATATAAGTTTTCCTGTGATCTGAGGAATACAAGCATGAATGATCTAGATTGAGTTGAATCGAAAAAGAAGAAGAAGAACAAGAAATACTTGCATACCCATGCATTAGCCTTGTCTCTTTGTGTTTAATCTTTACCTCACATGGTATTTCCTGTTACACTTGCTACAGGCAGTCAGCATTTTCATAGACATGGATGAGTCTGGAGGCCGAGCAAATGAATGGATTTACAAGTAGATGGCCACGATTTACTCAGATTCTACTCTGCCAGTTGTTCCAGTTTGTAAAGATAGAAGAGCCTGTCCATCCAACAACTAAGGTTACACTTTGGTTCATTATCATAGCAGTTGTTAGACTGAAGGAGGCCGAAGGCTTGAACATGGCTTTCTCGTATTTGTAGTCTGGTTCTTTATTGTTTACTCCATAGATAGATAGATAGATACCATATAGGCATGCAAAGTGTGCTGACAGTGTCTTTATAGTGTTACATCTACGACTATATTTAACACCCATTGCTTCTTTCATGACTTTTCTGCCTGTGATATCTAGGGTTGTTAACTTGCTATGTTCCTTAATTGAAATCCACTTACGGGAATCGATTGTGGGAGACCGTAGTGCTCCTGCTTCAGGCAATGGGGCAGTCTGTTCTCCTTTTTATTGCCAATAAGTTCAAACTATAAAGAACAAGGTCTGGCTACCCCAGCTGTTTCCATTGCGAACCTGACAACTCTAGCGCCTGCCAGATTGAACTCGCTTGACATGCATGTACGTAGATTTGTCTTGCAAATAGCAAGTGGGCTTTCTCTTCGTGTCACTACTCACAACTATCATTTTTAGCCGTTTTATTCCTAACATGAGTTGTTAGTTCTTTTACTCTGTTTCATCGATGGAGTATCCATGATTGAAGATGCCCTTAATTTGGTTAAAGAGCCTAACAGTGTTTTTAAAAGATTCAAGATTTGTTTTTATTTAAAATTATTTTTTTATGTTTTTTTAATTGTTTTGATATGGTATATCAAAAATAGTTTTTTAAAAAATAAAACAATATTATTTTAATATATTTTTTTTAGTAAAAAAACATATTAAAACATACCTGTTAACATATTTTCCATCATTCCCTCCGAAGCAATACTATTCCAATTCTTTACCATGAAAATAAAAGAAGAGACGGATTTCGTCAGTGGCTTGTTTTAATGGTTTTATTGACATATTTGCATTTAAAAAAATTAATTTTATTATTATTTTGATGTGCTAATATAATAAAATAAACTTTAAAAAATAAAAATAATATTACTTTAATATATTACTCTTGAAAAACAATTATCACAATTCTACCATAAAAGAAGGGTTCAAACTCAAATATCTGGAGAGGGAAATACTAATGTCATGTAAGTTAGGGCAGTAATAAAATGTTTAACGGCTGTTTTTTTTTAAAAAAAAAACTATGAATATTCAAGTGGGTGTACCAAATCATGAACTAATTGATAAAATCTTGAAAAATAACAAAAATAAAAAAGACCAATAAATCAATGTCGAATTATTATGGACGAGTGGGTGAAATTTAATGACATTTCGGGCAATAATTATTAAGACACGTCAGTACTTACCATGGCGATGCATGTGCTTTATTACCATGTTTTATTAATCTATGTCCCCTTAGGTGAGCTTGTCGCTACGCTGTACCGTGCACCGAAAAACAGATATACTAATTTCTTGAGTAATTTATCCTGTAGTCCTTGAGTACGGAACCAAATTATAACTCAGTCCTTTATATTTAGCTACTTCCTTTATTCTCCTTGACCCTTGTTTTATTATAACGAAGGTGATGCAGTGGTTATATTGAAGAATAATAGAGTTTTGTGTTTTTAATAAATCAGATATTTTTGGATTTCTTCTTGGTCTTGATTAGGCTCTCTCTTTGTTTTATGTCCAGCGCTGTATGCGGTGAAAAAGGACTGAGCTGATATTTATAATTACTCCATCTTAAATTGGGGTAATTATTTTCGATTTGGTTTTTATTAAAAAAATAACTAAATCAAATTTATTTTTTTAAAAAAACCAAAACCAAACCGAAACTGGTTCAAGCCGGCTGGTTTGGGTTTGTTTTTAGGACAAAAACTGGTCTGGCTCAGTTTAGCTCAGTTTTTTTTCGGGTTGGCTCAGTTTTTCCGGTTTGTCTTGGTTTTTTCCGGTTTTTTTCGGTTTGGGTTTGGTTCGGTTCGGTTTGATTTTTTTAGTTTTAAGTTTATAAAATTGAAACCGAACCAAACTGGTCGGTTTTTTCAAAATTTTAATCGATTTAATTTTTTATTCACGGTTTGGTTTTTTTTTTTATTTTTTTTTTAGTTTTTTAATTTTTTTTCTCACCCCTAATCTCAAATAACAATTTAAGGTCTTTTTTTAGTGCTATGCAGGAAACCAAGATGTTTTAAGAAGACATCTGGCACAAAAACAATTAGGGAGCTAAATTATAATCACGCTGAGAAACCAGGGACTAAAATAACTTACTTTAATTTCTCTGCCTCAAATTATTCTTAAAAAAGAAAAAATTGAAGAGGTTGCCGGGGCCCGGGGGTATCAAAACCCTGACACCCTTAAATACCAAGCAAAGGGAAGCAAAAACCCTTTGCAACGTAGTCATAGCCACTTAGCCACCGCCCTCTCTTCTTCTCTCTACAGAAAGAGAACACAAAACACACAGAGAAGAAAAGCAATAAAAAGAAGAAGAAGAAGTGAAGGAAGTATGGCACAGTCACTTGAATTGCTGCTGATTCAATTCTTGATGCCAGACAACGATGCCAGAAGGCAAGCCGAGGAGCAAATTAAGAGGCTAGCCAAAGATCCTCAAGTGGTCCCAGCCCTTGCTCAACACCTTCGCACCGCCAAAACTCCCAATGTCCGCCAGCTCGCCGCCGTACTCCTCCGCAAGAAGATCACGGGGCACTGGGCTAAACTCCCTCCTCAACTCAAACTCCTTGTCAAACAATCTCTCATTGAAAGCATCACCATGGAACACAGGTATTGATTATTTTAATTATTTGATGAATAATACTTGTGGAGATTCTTTTAATTATTTTTATCGTAATCTTGTAGTCCTCCAGTGAGGAAAGCGAGTGCGAATGTGGTGAGTATAATTGCGAAATATGCAGTTCCGGCTGGAGAATGGCCTGATTTGTTGCCCTTTTTGTTTCAATGTAGTCAAAGTGCACAGGAAGATCATAGAGAAGTAAGAACCATTTTTTTTTTCTCTTCATTGTTATATCTAGTTGATTCTGCACTGCAAGATTATCCTGATCAAGAATTCTTGAGCATGATCCTACTTACTATAAGAAGTGCGTGTGCAATTTTTTTTCCTCTGTCTGATAATTTACGTGTCTCTGCTGGTTTTACAAGAATTGAAAGAGTAGCTTATTGGTCGTGTTCTGTTTTGGTGATGCAAGGTGGCATTGATCCTTTTCAGCTCTTTAACTGAAACTATTGGGAATGCATTTCAACCTCATCTTGCTGGTTTGCAAGCTCTTTTGCTCAAGTGTTTGCAGGATGATACTAGCAACCGTGTTAGAGTTGCTGCTCTCAAGTAATGGACGACTGTTTTTTTAGATTTTTTGTTGTTTGTCTTTTCATTAAGGAAAAAAAATATTGTGTGGTTTCTCACTAAAATTTATTTTGTTTATCAGGGCAGTGGGATCTTTTATTGAATTTACAAATGACGGGGATGAAGCGGTCAGTTTGTATGCTTGTGGCAGAATTTAGACAACCACTTTGTGTATTTTGATTTTTTGGTTTATATTTTTCCTCCATTTGCACCTGTCATGTGTTTCCTGTCTTCTGTTATGGTATTTACCTTTTCACATTCCATTGCACCACACTATATTATTATGTATTTTTCAAGGCTCATAATATGTCTATGCTTCAAAAATGAAATGCATAATATTCAATTAAGACTCTTAGTGTCTGGAATAAAATATACCAAAGTTCAAATTAGCTCCTTGGTACTCATGGGTAATGTTTAGCCAGTCATATAACCCCAAACAGCCCCAAATGAATGACTTTTTTCCTTTCAATCCCTCACCTTTAAATAACAGGTAATCTTAGTGAGGATGCAAGTGAACTGATTTACATAATGGAGAATAATACATCTCTATGTGAGCAAGTAAAAGTATCTGAAAATCATTGAAGAGCCTTCCAACCCCTATTAGTGATGAAAGAAACCCTTGGAATGACCTGTAAAACAGTGCACCCAAAGGAAGCCAAGAAATCCTGTCCCAAGGAATCCATGCTGTTTTTCCATCCTTCCTCCCTGAAACCCATAGTTAGGTCAATCACAACTTCTCCACTCTGCTAGGAATTATTCAATCTCAGCAGTGATCACTAAAGGTCTACATATCCTAGGCAAAGACAATTTAAAAAGAGATGGCTATTTTTTCTGTCACTGCTGAGGTTGGTTTTTGCTCATCACTATTTTCAAGTGTTGACTTTAGCTATATGTGTGCGCAGATCAAGTTTCGCCAGTTCATTCCCAGCATTTTAAATGTGGCTAGACAATGCCTTTCATCTGGTGACGAGGATGTTGCAATAATTGCTTTCGAAATCTTTGATGAACTGATTGAATCTCCTGCACCTCTTCTTGGAGACTCTGTTAAATCCATTGTGCAGTTCTCTCTTGAAGTTTGTTCTAGTCAAAATTTGGAGTCCAACACACGTCATCAGGTTAGATAGGTGCATCAAATTATGTGTCGTTGGACATTCTAAATCTAGCTGACATGTGTAATTGAGACAGCTGCACCTCTGTCTTGTTTTTTCAATTTTTTCCTCACTCACCATTCTTTTTGCATATCAGGCTATTCAGATAATTTCATGGCTGGCAAAGTACAAACACGGTTCCCTGAAAAAGTATAACCTGGTCATCCCCATTCTGCAAGTGATGTGCCCCTTGCTTGCAGAATCAGCTGATGCTGATGAAGATGATGATCTTGCTCCTGATCGAGCAGCTGCAGAAGTCATTGACACTATGGCTTTGAACCTCTCAAAGCATGTCTTTCCCACTGTCTTTGAGTTTGCTTCCGTAAGCAGTCAGAGCGCAAATCCAAAGTTCCGGGAAGCTTCTGTTACAGCTTTAGGTGTTGTTTCAGAGGGTTGTCTGGAGTTGATGAAAGATAAATTGGAATCTGTTCTTCATATTGTTTTAGGGGCTTTGAGGGATCCAGAACAAATGGTTAGAGGGGCTGCATCATTTGCCTTGGGTCAATTTGCTGAGCATTTGCAGCCTGAAATTGTGTCTCACTATGGAAGTGTTCTTCCCTGCATTTTAAATGCTCTTGAGGATGCATCTGATGAAGTAAAGGTAAACATAACAAAAGCATCAAAGCACTATGCAAATCACATTTCTACAACCGTATGACTTCGAAGAAATGACCTATTTTATTCCACATGATCTTCTTTATTTGAATCTGAATAGGAAAAGTCGTACTACGCTTTAGCAGCATTTTGTGAGGACATGGGTGAAGAAATTCTTCCTTTCCTTGATCCTTTGATGGGGAAGCTACTTGCAGCCCTCCAAAATAGCCCTCGTAATTTGCAGGATACATGCATGGTAAGGAAGATGCATCTTAAGCTCCCTGCAAAGTTATGCGATAAAACCAATTAATAATTACTTTTCTGCCTTATTTTTGGCTGTATTTTTAAATGCACCGAGTAATGTTTTTGCAGTCTGCAATTGGTTCAGTTGCAACTGCTGCTGAGCAAGCTTTCATTCCTTATGCTGAAAGGGTTCTCGAGTTAATGAAATCCTTTATGGTGCTTACCAATGATGAGGATCTCCGATCACGAGCAAGGGCTACTGAGCTTGTAGGAATAGTTGCCATGACTGCTGGGAGAGCGAGGATGGAACCGATTCTTCTCCCTTTCATGGAAGCTGCAATTTCTGTAATGACATGACCAGTTCTCTTCAATAACTATAGCATGTCCTTTTAGAAATTTATTTATGTTTGTATTTTCTCAGGGTTTTGGATTGGAGTTCAGCGAGCTTCGGGAATATACTCATGGATTCTTTAGCAATGTAGCAGAAATAATGGATGATAGCTTTACACAGGTTTACTTAGTGTCCTGGAATAAACTTGTATGGTCCTTTCTATAAATCCCATGTTCATGTTTAATGCTGTTTTTGCGCACAGTATCTTCCTCATGTTGTACCCCTGGCATTCGCTTCCTGCAATCTTGATGATGGTTCTGCAGTGGACATCATTGAATCTGATGATGAAAATATCAATGGATTTGGTGGAGTCTCATCTGATGATGAAGCTCATGATGAACCAAGAGTTCGGAATATCAGTGTTAGAACAGGAGTGTTGGATGAAAAGGCAGCTGCAACTCAAGCACTTGGCTTATTTGCACTTCACACAAAGAGTTCTTATGCCCCGTATCCATTTCATTCTCCTTGTTAAGAATTATTTTCCTCTATCACCGTACTGAGGCTTGAATTTAAAATAACAAATGAAGTATTACATCTTGAATTCTTTAATTGTTTTAAGCTATTTGGAGCAGACATTAAAGATTCTGGTGAGACATTCAGGGTATTTCCATGAAGATGTTCGGCTTCAGGCTATCATTGCTTTGAAATGTGAGTAACAACCATATGGCTTGTTGATGGTTTTGTGTTAATGTATATCCAATTGCTCAATTTCCTAGTTCAATCTGATATCTGTTATCAATATGAACTCTTTTGGATGTTTCTTAGAAGGCATTTACCAAAGTGGACATAGGCCACCACGAGATTTACCATCAATCAATAAATTTTTTTTTTGCTCTCATATTAAATAAAGAGCAAAGTAGAGTGCTACCATTAAAGAGAAGGAATTTGAGAGAGGAGAGGGGATGGAAACTTTAACATAAATGGGGTATCTTGTTTCCTTTGCAATTGAAAAGAGCTTGAAATATTAAAGGCAAATTTGAGCATGTCCGCCATGATGTTTGCAATTACTACTAATTCTTGCCTTGCTAGACTTGTCTTATCGTTCACATTCACCTAGTGGGATTTAAGCCCTGTAAGCCTGTCCAGCTCATAGAAAAGATAGTAGAGACTGAATGAATATTCTAGGATAACAAACATACTGTAAGTCTCACCATAATCATACTAATCTCATTATTTGATTTTTTGCAGCTATTCTGACTGCAGCACATGCACTCTTCCAGAGTCAAAATGTCAGTATGATTGGCCCTTTACTTATTCCTGTCTTTCTTTTGATAGTTTTAGAAACATTTTTTCCTTTTCATGGCCCCCATCATTCTTCACTTGCCACACCCCATGGACTGATGACCTATGATTATTACATTACTAACTTTTCATACAGTCTGGCCATGTGAGATTTGTTTCTGGTTTTGGTTGGAATTTTATTTCTTTTTTGGACAAAAAAAAAAATAGATAGGTGGAGTCATTTTGGTTAGCATGAGTTATTCCATTGTCAATACCTAATAGTTGGGCCCTCCCTCTTTATGTTACTGACCTTATTCTCAAGTTAATTTCAATCTATCCTTGTAATAAGATGAAATGGAAAAGCTTAGAGCGAGTTTCCTGATGCACGTTTCTCTTCAATTATGTGACTATTGCTGGGCTCTACTAATACAATGTTATCTTGCTTCTTGTTATGCAGGCCCAACAGGAAAAAGCAAGAGAGATGCTTGGTGGGGCTATGGCTTGATAGTGGCATATAGAGTGTTTGTATCTGCCAGGATTCTATATCCTGGTTTTAAGTGGTAAACAAATTTTAATTAACATATCTTCATAATAAGCAGATACTGTGATGGATATTTACATCAAGACTATGACTGGAGATGATGACAAGGAAGTAGTTGCTCAAGCATGTACAAGTGTGGCAGACATCATTAAGGATTATGGTTATGCAGCTATTGAACCTTGTAAGCATGGCTGTATTTGCTTTTTCTGTGAAAAATAAAGTTTGTAGATGCAGATAGAACATCTTGATGGGCCACACTCTAATGTGATTTGATTACAGATATGTCTCGGCTTGTTGATGCAACTTTGGTATTACTTAAAGAGGAGTCAGCTTGTCAGCAACTGGAAGATGATAGTGATATGGATGATGATGATACGGAACATGATGAAGTGCTTATGGATGCAGTTTCTGATCTTCTTCCTGCATTTGCAAAGTCCATGGGTTCTCATTTTGCACCCATCTTTGCTAACCTATTTGAGCCTTTGATGAAATTTGCGGTGCACTATCAGTTCATCCTTTTTGGTCAGTTAGTTTCCATCTTTTGCTAAGACTTGTTCTGGATTCTTATCATTTTGATGGTTGGAATTGCAGAAAGCTTCACGTCCTCTGCAAGATCGAACTATGGTGGTTGCTTGCCTTGCAGAAGTTGCTCAGGACATGGGTGGCCCAATTGCGGGTTATGTTGATGTAATTTTATTGCAATGTGAAACTTTTTTTATTCAACTTTTGGTTATCTGGAAGTTCTTATATTTTGTCTGAAATCTTGTCTCATGTTTCAGAGGGTGATGCCCTTGGCGATCAAAGAACTTGCTTCATCAGATGCAACTAACAGGAGGAATGCTGCATTTTGTGTTGGAGAATTGTGCAAAAATGGCGGGGAGTCAACTTTGAAGTATCCAATAACCACATAAACTGACCCATTCCCGTTGATTTTTCTATATTTCCATCATTGATAATTATGATTTCTATTTTTTGTAATCTATGTTTATGTTGTGGCTGTTGGGGAGTGTGGTGCTACAGTTTGTTGCATGTGATTAAAAAGATTTAAAGTTTACTAGAAAGGTGCTAGCAACTATTTTGGTGTTAAATTTCATCTTTGCATAACCCATTCATTTGTGTTGCTGGAGATTTTTCCTCTCATCAACACCAGATATTATGGTGATATATTGCGTGGACTCTTCCCTTTATTTGGAGAGCCTGAGCCAGATGATGCTGTTAGGGATAATGCAGCTGGTGCAGTTGCAAGGATGATAATGGCACATCCCCAGGCTGTCCCATTAAATCAGGTTAACATCCCGTTCTGTCCCATTAATATTCTGCCTACTTCTTCCTTGTAACTTTTGACTAATTATTCCCATGGTGCTTATCTATATCACTTGGGTTGAATTTCGCAGGTTCTTCCTGTTTTCCTGAAAGTTCTCCCACTGAAAGAAGATCATGAAGAGTCCATGGCTGTCTACAGTTGTGTCTCTACTCTCGTTTTGTCATCCAATCAACAGGTAATCTTGTGTGTGGGTAGACATGATTGAGATGGATAAAAACTACAACTGAAAGATTGTTTGGGGAAAATGATTAGATCATTGAAATGATTATGAGGTGGTGGAAGTAACAGGTTGTACTCTGCTGATGCCTGAACCTACCTCTCCCTCACACGCATGCATACTCGCACTGTTGCACAATTGTGAACACACAAAATACGAATCTTATTCCTTAGGTTTATTTCCATCACTGATGCTGTGCCCTTTGTTTCTCTCAATTTATATATGCAAAAGCAGATCCTTGCACTTGTTCCAGAGCTGGTCAATCTTTTTGCTCAGGTTGTGGTTTCTCCAGTTGAAACTGCTGAAGTCAAGGCTCAAGTTGGAAGAGCTTTTGCACACCTGATTTCACTCTATGGCCATCAAATGCAACCTCTATTAAGTAACCTATCGCCTGCACATGCTAGTGCTTTAGGTGCATTTGCCCCCAAAGGCTGATGGCTGATTGAATTGGCAAGTGTGATTTTCTTCCTTGGTTTTCTACATGTCATCCTTTACAGAGTGTGCTTCTCAAAGAAAACGTCTTGTGTTGCCTGCCTTTTAATTGAAGGCTAAATTCAGGAAGGACACCAAAGCAAATATAAGGTAAGAATGATTTATTTGTTGAGAGTCTATCCTGCTCCACTAGCATAAATTGACATGGTTGCACTCATTTCCACAGGTTTGGATCCTGCTGCTGTCTCCACTAATTCTGTGGAGGGACTACCTTTTCTTCCATCATTTTTGTATCACGCTATTCAATTTGTTATTAATTACAGCTCCAGTCTTCCAATTTATTTGTTTGTTCAGATCGGGTGGCGAGTTTTTTTTGGTTTTCTGGCCATGATGAGAGAGGTTTTTGAGTGATTTACGGAATACAAATTTGTGCCTTATTATTATTACTTAGAAAGTATAAAATGTAAAAAACATTCTTTTGTAAAATCATGTACAATGGTATGATTTCTGATTGCTGATCTCTCGGTTGCTTAGCACGCCCTCCATTTACTGAAAAAAAAAGAGTTAGTGTTTGTCCTCCCATTAAATTTCTTCTCAAGCGCCTCTGAACTTTATATTCTCCTTGGATAAAATTAGCTTTGCTTGTTTCCTTTTTCTCCATGCACATACAAAACACCAGTGCTCTCTATTCCGATTTGATCTCGCCATGTTAACTAGGACTCTCTGTATGTAATTTGTGAATACATAAAGGCCAGCCGCAATGTAGAATCTGCCTCTGTTTTTTCTTGCCAGTCAGAACTGCGCTCCACTCCAGAAGCTTGTAGAGTGCTGGATTGCACCGTTGACTGTTGAGTGGAGCGCGTTACACCCCAACCCCAAAATGGGAAAAAAAATTATGTGCGAAACAATATTGAGAGGTGGTGTGAAGGTAAACAAGCAACGCAGCTTCCAAATCCAAGGTAGCTTTGATTGGCGAAAATGCAAGCATCGAGCTTGTGTTGAGCTCCGTTTAGAGCAGGTAGACTCAGAGTCTCAAACAGGCAGTTGTGGAGGCTGCATACGTTTGGAGAATCAATGGTGGCTTCCGCCAGTCTTTGAACGGAGATTTTTTTTAGTCCTCAAGTCCTAGACTTGAACTCATCGAGACAGAACATTGCAAGAACAAGGGAAAGAAGTGTGGAAACGAGGTCTTTACATGCTCTTTTGGTTAAGCTAGGTGAAGACAACTTCCCCACCTCAAGGTTCTTCTTGCCAGCGGTCAGATCAACGTGCACCCCGTCGTCTAGTAATGAAAATGAAATGTTCGGAGACCGGGTGTGTCGATTTTTATTTTGTGAACACCAGTTTCTAATAAATTTCTCGATGGAAAGGCAGCAAGAGACGAGACCCGTAATATCACCACCACCCTTAATTTCTCGGGAGGGGCAGCTTGAGGAAGCATTTATCCTTAAAACACAGATAATGCATTCGCAGTGAAGATGGCTTCCGGCAAACTATAGTGGCAATCGGACATTCACAACCGAGATCAACCTCCCAGTTCTATAGAGAACTCCACAGATAGTTTGAGCCTCTAAATGCTAACCGCTGAAGCCTGAAGGCATTGTCTAAGCAAGGAATTGTGCACAAAATTGAGGGAAATTTCTGTCTTGTCATTGACTCCACCTTGGGTCCTTGGAAAGCCGACCATTTCAAGTTGAAACGAGGGTCGCAAAAGTCCCACGAGGGGCTGAAGTCCAAAAACGATGCCGTGTTTTGAACAAGACACTGATGCAAACCAGTGAAACCACCTGTATTTTGCATGATTCTAACATGGAGAGGAATGAGAGGATTTGCTGAGTAATATGTTCAGGCAATCAGGATGTTGTCAGTCTGAAAACAAGGTCTTTACATGTTCTAAAAAATTGACAAAAGTACACGTCACGAATAAGAAACGTGACATCTTAACACATTGCTGGCGGTAAACACGGTATTTGCAAAAAATAAAATCAATGGACTAACATATATTATATACAATGAGAAGAAGAAAAAATTTTAATTACAACATCATCAAGAAGGAGAAGAGACAAAAAAAAAATAGAGACACATCAAAATTCTATTTAAAGAATTAATCTCAACAAGAAATATTTAATAAAAATCACCAACAATAACACCATAGTATTAGTTATCGTTAATTAACAAGCAATTTCACGGTAAGATTACCATGAAAAGGTTGCATTCATCTCCATTCAGATACAATCAAACTCCTGCTGGTGGTGCAATACAACAGTATTTCAAATATGGAAATATTATCACTCAAATCTATGTATATCTATGCTCACCACTGCTGTAAGCTAGCTGCATGTAAATTGCCAGTGCCTATATATATATATATATTCCAGCGTGGCATACTCCCCGTACAGGTTTATGTTATTCACCTACACTGACTGTAATTCTCCTCCACAAAGGCTTTCAGAATTGAATCTTTCTCCTCACGATCCTTGAATTCAACTCTCCTCCCGTGACCTGCAGATTAGAGTTTGAACCACTACGAGATTAGAGTAGACAGTGCAAAATCTAGTTGAACAAAGAGACTTTAATTTACGAGATTAGAGTATAAAAAAGCTATCGACTTGAAGGCACGCTTAAAATGCAACCAAGAGTCCACAAGCAAGCATCCACTGCTTAGGTTAGTCGATCATCAATGTCATACATAAATGTTAAGAGCAAATCTTCATCAGAGATAAACAGAAAAGAGTACACTTTAATCATGAACAGAAACCATTCATGAGGTTAGTCTGTATATTCTTAGCATTTTTATCAGGTTTCAAAGCAACAACGTAAACCACGAGGGAAGAGCCATTGAAACATTAGCTGGATATGAAGTATGAGAATATGATACTTGAACTATTCCAAATTGGCAAAATGCGAGAAGGATTTTGCATCAAAATTGGTAAAAATGAAAAGAAAACAAAACCCTACCTGGTATGATCCAGTTGAAGTCTATTTCTAGCAGCTTGAGGACGCTATCTATTTGCATTGGAACTGCCAAAATAATATTATAAGTCCACACAAATTAAACCATGGAAACGATGCATGATAACAAAAGGTGATTTTTCAGATAGAACCTATTATAAACTTATTGAGTTCAAAGAATGTTCTCCTTGGCCGCGATAGAGTCCTCATGAATATTTATCCTTCTGAAAAAAAACTGCACTCTTCTCCAGTGACAAAGTTCTTTCCAAAATATTGATTCCACTCAGGGCACTATTACACTACGTCAGTATCATTATTTTGTACTTCAGTGGGTTTTTTTTTAAATGGGCGAAATAAAATAACATAGCAGCAATATCAGTTTTTCCTTCTCATTTGGATTATTGAATTTAACTACCTGAACATTTATTGTATCTCTCGCAAATGCTCAGCCCTGTTTCTGTCAAAAGTAGATGGTCTCCAGTGAATAATATCTTCAGTGGCTTGTAGAATAAGCAGACTGATCCCTGAACCAACCATGAGATAAAGTCATTGTCATTGATGTCAGTGAGTAACATGCTAAAAGGGTTGCTAAGTGAACAGGAAGTAATTGCTACAGAGGTACAACCTATTTTTCAGAGAATTGTTTTTCAAAAAAAAAAAAACCTGACTGTGTAAGATATCAACAAGACTATTAGGGAGCAGCAAGTGAGATGAGGAAAAAATATTCGAGGAAAAAAGAAGGGAAAGGGGAATGGTGTGCATTTTGCTTTCTTTTCATTAAGGAAAGGAAGAAGGATAATAAAACTTCTTAGCCAGAAGGAAAAGAAGTGATCTCTTTTCTTTCCTTCCACTGCTTCTCATTTTTGAAAGAAGGTTCTAATAGATTCTGGGGAAAAACAATCTTTCTGCATACTCTCTCTCTTCCCTCCACAAACCTTTAACAAGCAGGGTATGAATTGAAAAAATAAAAACAATAAGCATGAGATCGAGCAACTCACTTCTGTGTGCCCTGGAGTATGTATAAGCTGGACGTCCCTTCCAAGGTTCCATGGACCAGTACCCTGTAGCTTTGTTTCAACATCAGCAGTAGAGTTGTCAACCTGCAAGATAAATACGCATAGCTGCCTGTAAGCTTTAAAGTCACCTTAATATTCATAGCGTTAGTCACAACTTTCTTGAGAATAATCATTAGTGCCTCAGTGGCTATGTTAAGCTACCATTTTGTCATATATAAACCAGACATGCAAACTATTGAATTCCTCCTTGGCTGATGGTTAGTGATAAAGAGAACAGATGCAGTGAGATATTTTAAGATTGCTAGCATTGTTCAAGCCATCAGACTGTTTGAGCATGCGATGAATTACTTTCTACATCAGCCATGTCAGATATGGCAGGGAGACACTACCTCAAAGATTCTAAATGTACCTTGTAATGATACTAATGACAAGCCATGCGTTATTCATCCACTAAAAAAGAGGTACTATATAAATAATTACGATTCCTTATGGATAATTATACTGTAGCAAGATGTAGGAAATGACAATGAACACATATAAATAAAAGGCGCATCAGAAAGAGGAGCAAAAGTAATGAGGTACATCTCCTGAGTGCAGAATTCTGTCACAGCTTAACCTCTCTGACCACTTCCTATGATCCGCAACATCATCCCTGATCAACAAAACATAATTCAGTATAGTTTGCAACAGCTCTGGAAAAAATGATGCAATGAGTTTATTTCATCGTACTCATGGGTAAGAAACATGTAACGTGCTCCACCCAGCATTTCAATGTTACGAGCCAGTCTCTCTGTGTACCTAGGACTGCATAACAATGTAAAATAAAATATGTCAGACAAATCTCATATATTAGACTGAACATGGTGGTTCAGGGACCTTAAGGTGTCTCAAAGTGTAGAGAGCACTGTGCACTGATGTATAATGTGACCTGTCTATAATTATATTTCCTTCGGGATGGACAATCAAGAAGGAAGCTGCTCCATAAGATTTCTCTGAATGATATCCACAGTGGTACACACCCTGACAGCATTCCACAGCCTTTTAAGATAAAGCACAGAGTTTTTTGGAAGCCTATGAAGATAAAGCACGGAGTTTTTTGGAATTGGAGAAGCAAGCAAGAAAGGATGCATTAACAGGTTTGAATGGCGGCCAAGCAGAATTTAAAAATCATGGCATGGAGTGAGTGATGTCTGAGCATGATCTGCTTGAATGAACTGTAATCAAAGTGCTGCAACAGGGACACAGAAGAAACAGGAATGTAGACAGATAATCATAATTCGTTAAATCTTTCCCAGACTTACTTGGGTTGACTCATGGCCTCATACCTTAGGCTTATGAGGAAATACGCTATATAATAATATTAAACTGCTAGTCCAGCTGCAATTGCAGCGTATTCTACAAACAGAGATCATCTCGTTGATGATCAATTTTGTCACCAGTTTGCAACAGTATATGAGGATAATTACTTTCAGCAATCACGCATTTTCACCAGGTTATTTCCAAGACGAAGAAAAGAAATGAAAACAGCTTTTGCTTGTATGCATATACGGATCAATACAATGAAAATCAATATGATATGCAACTTCATTGGAACAATTGGTACAAAGACTAGTACATGGTGTTTTTCATGATAGAACCAGGACCTGACAGGGATGCTTATCTGACATTTTTGAATTATCGAGTAATAGTATACGTGTACAAAATATGAATGCAGAAGAAAAGCTACCGGAATTCTCTGCTGATCAATTGGTGTTGGGAATGTTTTCTGAGCTTGAAGAATATCTGAAGCAGGTTTCTCAGTATGGATTGAACTTGTTGGACAAGAGAGTAAAGCCTGAAGATGTAAGCATTTTAAGGTCAACAGTTAGGCTGATACAATTGAAACACATTATGTTTCCAAAACACATTCATACTACACACAAAAATTGGGGGCGGAACATTAGAGGAAAAAAAAAAGGAACAAACTTGGCAAGGTAAGTAAACTGCTGGCTTAAAAATGCACCAGAAAATCCAGAAAATAAATTGAAGCCATCTTCAAATGCATCCAACTTATGCAGATAAGCATATCTTACTCTTCGCATTCTCCATGTAGATTTTAATTGACTGTATAATTGATGTGGATGAAAACATGGTCCGAAAAGTTGACAACTTCTACTCCAGATCATTAATAACGATAAAACCATTTTCACTTTGAAGTCTTAAAGTCCCCTTTCCAGACTCTCCTACAAGAAGAATCCATTTTTGTAAGCTATTGCATTTCTCCCTTCTTGACGAAGAGAGTGCCCCAACCACACTCCAGTGGACATCCAAAGGCGGCCAATCCATATGCATCCACTAACTTTTTATAACTCTCCTAGAAGAGAACTCTTAAAGATCATAAAATAGTTCCTTGAACAATCAAGGCAGAGAATTGCTTCCCAAACTAGTCAACTATGGATGGGGGAGGGGAGGGGTGTCAGTTTCCAACACCTTACAAACTAAATCAGATTTGAGGTTCAATTCTTTGGAAGACTATTTTTCTACTCTGCTTAGCACTGTAAATGTTTCCTAGTTATTTGCTATATATATAGATTCAGAGGGCGGTGGAAATAGTTGTCTGCGAGAAAAATGACCTACAGGAGTTAGCTAAAACAGAAACAAAAGAATCAAATTGTAAAAGCACCTGAAGAGCTTTGAGGCGCTCCTCCCCAGAAGTAGGCTGCTTAAAAACTGCAGACATCTCACCAATTCGTGTGAAGACTTGCTGCTTGGACGATAAAAAAAAATTATATGTATTAACACAACACCTTGCTGTCAAAATCTTCAACGTTTGAGATATCAATTTCATTTCGTTGAGACGCATGAGTGAAGTTCATTGATACATTAGATTGAATGGAACATGTAAAGCCATCCTGATTAATATGAATCCAGTAAAACAAAGGTACTGAAAATCTAAAGACTGGAGTTGGACTAGAAAAGAAAAACCAATTAGAGAGATTACTGGAGCCATCCAACGGCAGGTATCACAATCTATGCACGTGTGATCTGCAAAACAAAGAAGAAAGTAAATAAACTATATTGCCTCATTCCATATCAAAACTTATAGTGTAAAAAGAAAGCCAGCATCAAACACTGAGCTGGTCTGAAAATGTTTATTTACTGTAAAAAAGAAACGAGAGGGGGAGAAACTGTTATTAAATTACCTACAAAGAAGTCTCCTTCTATATTCTGGGGCCGTCTCGTTCGTCTAGCCTGATATCGAGTGGAAGTAGGACCTGCAGCTGCTGCTTCCTCCTGGCTTTGGATTGCTCTAATCACAGAAACTTTACCGCCCTTTGAATTTGCGTTCAACCTCCTTTGACCACTGAATGGCGAAGAAGGTAGCCCCACCTCTGGGAACCTCAAATCTGCAGTAATCTTCACAGCCATTTCCACTCTTGTTTGCTTGTTAAGAACGAAGTAAAACGAAAAGAGGAATGGATATAGACAGGTCCCTCAGCAAGTTCAGCTTAGAAGACAGACGGCAGATAAGATAATGTCAAAGTCAAACAAACTCAATCGGTCAATGAAAGCTTCTTTCTTTATGCATCCATCTACAGCAGTTAAGAGTGATTTCTTTCTGCGTTTTAAAAGAGTTTTCTGAGAGGTTTGAAATTTTTTTATTTTTTTTATTTACTTTAAATTAATATATTTTTAATATTTTTCAATTATTTTGATATATTCATTTTAAAAATAAATTTTAAAAATAAAAAAAATATCATTTTAATATATTCAATATAAAAAATTTAAAATACAACTACAACCACACTTTTTAAATACACATAAACCACCTTTTCAATAATATTTAAATTTAAAAAAAAATAGATTAGCAAATCACTGTTACTTAGAACATTGTAGAGACTACTTTCTCATCATGAAATAAAATCAATAAATCTGTTATCAGTAGTACAATTTAATCATTGTGAAATTAATTTGGACAAATTAGTATTCTTTTATTTTTTTCAGTGCAGTAAAATGATTTAAATGGTTTGAAAAGCAAAAAAATCTTAAGCTTGTGCTAAGAGATTTTTCATCTTTTCAGTTTTTTTAATAATAATTAAATGATTAAATTACCTTTAAAATAAATAAATAAAAGTAACATAGGAGGTTGATTTGATTTTTGTAATTTTTTTTTTTTGGTTTGTTTATTATAATCGAGTAGAGTAGGAGGTGAATTTGATGTTTTAATAATTATTTAATAATATTTTTTAAAAAGTAATTAATGAGTATAATGCACGTGTTAGTGCATAAGAGTCGTCAGCATCATTCAGGCGAAGCCTGCATCATAATCTGGTGGTCAAATGATGGCTTTCAGGACAGTGTTCAGAATCCTCTCAATGCTTCCATGTCTAGATAGCGTTTATGGGCAATGGAACTCTGATTTTGTGCTTACATAAGCTGTGTAACTCGTTGATATATTAAACCAAATCAAATCAAATAAAAACCAGCTAATGACCAGATTGGTTTTGGTTCTAAATTATGGAAAAAAAACTTGTGGTGTTTGTTTTTGTGGTAATATATGTTTTTGAAAAACATAATTTTTTATATATTCTTTTGAATTGTTTTGATGAGTTAATATTGAAAATAAATTTTAAAAATTTAAAAACAGTTCATAAAAATAGCATTTTATATAAATAAATAAAAAACACTGTTCAATAATTGTAACACGAGTAGGGAATAGAGAGGACAATTATAAGTGCAAATTTGGTGTTGATTGCAATTTTTCTTCTCGAGAAACAACATGTCATCATGACTCTACTCTGCCCCTTCCATGCCACAAGCAAACGATAAATGTTCGACGACAAAAGCATTGATGAGAACATTTTGGCACCGAGCATCGATCACTCCCTGTGAAGGATCTCGAAAGGAAATAAATGGCTATTCACACATCCTTCCGATCCATTGCCATCATTTTACGGGCTCGTACGTTGATTTTTTCACTGACAAAAAGCACCTTATCTCTTCTGCCAAAAAAACTGGGGAATCTCTTGAACAGTAAAGGATACAATGAAGGAGCTGGGCAAGATGTAATCCTGTTCTTGTAACAAGGCAAAACAATACAGTCTTCATATACTTTTGTTCTTGATTCTTACTTTCAATCTTCATCCTTCGCATGCTACAGAAGCGAGATCCTTAATCCTTCATTTAAGGACGTTGAAATTCCAAACTTTCATCCGAACGAGGCTGGAGCAGTATCGGTACCAGCAGCTGTTGCCCACGGCAGTATTGGTACGGGACCGCGTGCACGCCTAGCCTGCTACAGGCGGGCCTGACATTAGACTTGACCTTTGATGTATTTCTCTCTTCTTTTTTTCTTTTTTTCATAGAATAATATTTATCTTATTCATTTACTTTTAATTTCGACATGTTTTTTAAATGTTATTGTGATTTTTTTATTTGAGTTTTAATAGTTTATTTCCAATTATTATATATATGCTATGAAAAAAAAATACTAGTAATGAGTTATTCATGAAGATTTCATTTAAATTATTTTTTTATTTTTAAAACTCAGGACCCACGCGACACAAAGCCTTATCCGAGATGGAGCTGGCTTGTGGAGACACGGGCATCTTTCCAGATTAACATGAGACTTGCCGTGACCTAAAAGAGACCCGATTCTTTTTTTTTTAATAAATAAAAAAATCAGTCTTCAAAATCTAACGGTGGAGCAAGCTCTGCTGGGTGATTGTTCCCATATTCAAAGTAACCTAACATATTTATCTACAACAATAATTGAAGCGCGAGGCCCCACACGCACGCACGCACGCACACGAGCACGCCCCTAACCTCACGTTGTTTTTTTGTGTGTTTTTATTTGAAGGGTCACAAAATAAATTACCCACCAAAGATAAAAGATAGCGTTACCTCACGCACGGAGACAATAAGAGGTTTTTTTCTTACTCTGCTCACCTTTATGCACGTGAGCCTATCACCTTTTTTTTATTATTATTGATTCTAGTTTATAACAAAGTATAAACACTAAAATAAAATTTTATTTTTATAATATATAATTAAAATCTTATTAGTATATATTTTTAATGTTTACAATAAAAAAATATGTTTTTTAAATGTGGTCCAATAAAATTTTTTGATTTAGATACTTTAACTTTAAAGGAAAAAATAACATCATTTCAATATGAAATAAAAAATTATTTAAAATAATATTTTAAACTTCATTGATTACAATATATATAGTTTGTATTTACATGAATTGTTCATTAACTTTTTTCATGCGATTGTAATGATATTATTTAAAATTATAGGAAAAGCAAATCTTTTTGTCTTAAATTTTTATTGTTGGGCACCTACTACGTGTTTCTTTATGCCATAGTTTTGAATTTATTTTTGAAAGTTTTTATATAAAAAAATAACAAATTGAAAAGGAACATTTTGATTGATAATGCAATTTCAATCTATTTTTCCCTCCGTTTTTTAATAAAGGAAGCAAGCAAGCGTGTCTATTAAATTACATTTTATTGACATGTTATTTATTTATATCAAAATGAAATTCTAATGATATTATTTTTCACTTAGACACAATGATTTTCTCCTTTTACATTGAAAAGTCTCTTCTTCTTCTTTTTTTGCGTTTCCACTTCGATTACATGCAGTGCTTATCACAATGCCAAGTCAAACATTTACGAGAAAGGTTGCAATTTATGAAACCGGTAATCAAGGAAGAAATTTGCTAGCTATAGGCAATTTTGACAGGCGATCCTCGTCCTATTTTTAAGTTTCACGTTGTTCAAAAACGCGGTCTAAATAGTATTTTATAAAAATTTAATTTTTATTTTTATATATTTTTAATCATTTTAATACGTTAATTTTAAAAAATAAAAAATATCAATTTTAATATATTTTAATATAAAAACACATAAATTTAATACTCCAATTTTCAAACATAGGTATAAACACATCTTTTTTCTCTTTACTAGTTTTTTTCTTTGTTTCATTGTACTGAAAGAATATTTACTATCCTTTTTCTTAGTAATATTATATTTTTTGGATTATTGTGGGGGGGTTATTTAAAGAAATATACATATATTCAAAATTTAGTATTTTTTTAATATATTTATATAAAAAATAAAATTTAATAAATAAAATAAAATATTATTTCAATATATTTTTAAATAAAAAATAACACAGCCACAAGTCAGGGCCGTGCCTGTATCTGGGATCACGTTTCTCTATATAGAGCAACCGCAGGAAAAAGAAAATGAATATCAGAATCGAAATCATCAATTCAATTCTCAAAAGGTTACTATTTTTATCGAAAAATCATATCAGATGTGGAAATATTTTTTTTTTCCAAGTCGCATAATAGTAAATCTTTTTTTTAAAGAAATAACATAATTCAAAATTTAAAATTTAATAGCATAGTTTATACTCATTTGTGACCCACAATTATAGTTATCACCTGTCATGCTCTCAAAAAAAAAATATTTAAAATCTATTTTAAAATTTAAATTTTAAAAATAAATTAAACTTAAGTACTTACTGTATTCTTATATAAACTCTACAAGTACTATTTTTACTTGTAGAGTTTGTATAAAAATAGAAAATTTATAAATGTAGTGTGGAGTTTGTAAAAAAACAAAACAATTATTACTGTATAGGAATAAAGTTTGATTTATTTTTAAAATATTTTTTTTATTTTAAATTATTTTTTAAAATATAAAATATTTACAATCTAATTCTCGAATTTCACTTTTTATATTGGTAGGTCCCCCTCCCTCTCCATTTGCAATATATTTCCTTAGGCAATTCAAACGCATCATATCAAAAAGAATGACCATCATCTAATTAATTGAACCTAGCAGCATAATGGGTCACATCAAATCCATCTTTTCTTGGCTATTCTTTTCCGTTGAAGTATTTATAAAGCAAGTGCAAGATTAAATATTAAATTTTTTGGGGGGTTAATGCTTCATGAGTGCATGTTTGCAACAAAGAACTCTAAAAAAAATACCTGTCACGGTCGTCACATGGTGGCGAGTCCACCGTGACAGCCTGCGAATCTCTTCGGATTGTTTTTGTGATCTGTCTTCGATATCTTCATTTTTCTTGTTTCTTTCTCTTTAGTATTTCTTTTTTAAGAAAAGGAAAAATACTATTTTAATATTATTTTTTGTATTTTACTAAAGAAATTATCACCCTGTCTCTACTCACCAGTCGCCAGTGGACTTCACTCACTATATTAATCACTTGAGCTTCTAAGCTTAAAATCCGGTCCCCATCTGCCAATTCCCGAGCCTCCTGTGTTTCAGGTAGCTTTTCTTTTCTCCTTATCTAAAATCTTGTAGTCTTTTGGTTCTTTGCTCCCTTTTCAGCGTTTTTGTTTGCTATATGTTTTAGAAAATGATGGAATCCGTTGGAAAAGGGAGGTGTTGGATTCGTGTGATGTGTTAAAAGCTACATTTTCCCTTTTCACTGAAACAAAATGACTAGAAAGTTTTATTTTTTTGGTTTCTTGTGAGTGTCATCCAAGTGGGGTTTGTTAATTTTTGTGTCCTTTAAACTAATCTGCTTGGTTGAAGAGAAGATGAAGGAAACTTAAACCTTTTAGACAGTTATTGTTCTTGTTCCTTAATTAGTTTTCTCGCGCTCAATTTTAGTTTCTGTCCAAAATCTTTTTATTTTAAGGGTATATCGGATCTCTTATTTCTCTTTTGCAGGTCTCATTTCCTGTTAGTTAAGTACTTCGTTAATTTCATGTGAAAAATCGTCGCATCTTTAGTTGTGGAAGTGTCTTTCTTTGGTGGAATCATTTTTAGAAGATTGGGCTTTCTGGAAGTGCCTTTTGTACTATGTCATCATCTTGCTTGAAGAAATTCGTAATACCCGTTGAACTCGATCTGATAGTTAGTGGATCTGACATTTAGCAGTGTTTTTAAAACCCAGGGGTTCCATTTCAGATCAACGTTTTCTTTCCTTTTTTGTTCTGTGATCTTGTCAAAAAGATCTTGATTTCCTGAAAGAACTGTGCTTTTCGGGTCTCTAAGTGAGCATATGATATTTAATATTATGCAGTTGAAGATAATTTGCTTTAGATCTTCTAAATCTTTGTCTTATAACGTTGCTCCTTGTGCTTTCTATGGTATGAATGCTGTTCCTTAAAGGCGAATGGAGGTACATTGAGGTTATGAATGTTAAGCAGATCACAGTGGGGAAATGCAATGTAGATCTTAAAGGATAATTAGCAATATCTAGGTTGCATGCGAGATTTATTATAGACCATTGAACCATATGCGGATGAAAAATTCAATCTAACTAATCTCAATTACACACACACACACACACACACACCAACTTATCTCAATTGTTAACATAAATCCATTTTCTATGTTAAAGCATAGCCAGGTGGAAAATATCAGCCATGTGGCATACAATTTTAAAATAATTAAGAAAAAGGTTGTAAAGTAAATAAACCGAGAGATTTTCTTCTCTTTCCAATTTTTCCCAAATCTGCGAATTAGGTTTTTATTTCTATTTTAAAAAAAAAAATTGTGTTGAGCTTCATAGTTGAAATTTTGTGCCTAACGAGAAATATTTATCAACTCAGCAATCTTTAACACAGCAAATGGATTTTTGTTAACAATTAATGTTAGTTGGATCTTTGCCTAAACGTAACAAACATAGATGTTGTAGTTCAATTTGCCTATTTGATATGAACAGTCTCAAATGGGTTTTTTCCAATTATTTTTAATTAACCTATAGGTTGCAGTTTGAGCTTCTTCTTTTCTTTTTTTTCCCCTTTTGGAAACTTTCTCTGAAATGGTATTTTTAATTTTAATGTGAACTCAATTTTGTCGCTCTTTTATTGTTCCCTTCAGTTGGGTAGATGATAAAGCTGAGCATCATTGTCAACGGTATCTTAATGTTAGCTATTATTTTTAGTTTGTCTAAGGCTTAGTAAAGACAGGGCCATCTGCATGCCTTCATTGTATTTATCTTTTTGCAGAATTGATATGCACCTAATCAGCTTGTTAAATTTTAGGACATGTCATAGTTTTCCTGGTAGTTGTGATTCAATTGAACATTTTAGTTTTGGAAAGAACTTTTGTGGTCCTAAAGTAAATTTTTTATGCTACATTAAATGACTGCTTCTCCTATGTCTTTTTTTGTGTGTTAATCTCTCTTTCCTTGACATTCGAAGTTAGCATGTGCTTTTCAACATAATCTGCCAAGGGTATTTGTTCCAATGGGAGGGATTGGTGTATGCCACAGACCCAGGGCATACTTCTTTATCTTGGTTAGACTTTGGCACTTTTAGTTCACCCATTGTACTTGTTGGAGATATATAATGGAAATCCCTGTGGCTTCTCACTGACTGATGTTTTGCTGGTCTAAAGGTTTAGGCTTTGTGCTTTGCATGTTTTGGATACTGGTGCATTAAGATGCTATCTTTCTCTGCTCATGATGCCATCTGTTGACCTTATTACTACCTACTACTGTGCTGTATAATGTTTTTAACTACAGCTTTCTGTAGTATAACTTTCTTTGAAGAACATTTTCTGCTTCAATATGTGCATCAAAAGGTTCACATACTGTTTCTTAAGAGATGCAATTGTCCCTAAACAACTGTAATTTTGGAAAAGACCTGATTGATTTCAGATTCATCCTATTGACTAACTCAAGAACCCTTTTCATTTCTTCAGTGCAAACTGCAACATATTAGATTATTACATGCATTTTGTCGTGTGTAACAGTTGCGGTTAAAGGTTCCCTGAAGTATATGATGTTGATGCATTGTCATCAATACCTTTCCCAAATTTTATTTTTAAGTGGAATGCAGAAATTGTTGAACTTTAGTGCTCTTTTTTGCTGCCTATTCTTTGCTAATGTCCCAGAATCCTTACTGATGTTACTTTATTCATCTTGAAGGTCTGGAGCCTGAATGTGAATTTAAGCAATTTCTATATGTTTATATATTTTGTGTAGTGAAAGGAGTCTTCCTGAAGCACAATGTCTGATCTCGAGGCCCCCCTGCGCCCAAAGAGGAAGAAGGTGTGGGTAGACTATTTTGTCCAGTTCAGATGGATCTTAGTTATTTTTGTTGTTCTCCCAATCTCCTTCACCCTTTACTTTCTCACTTACCTTGGGGATGTCAAATCAGAGATGAAATCCTACAAACAGCGTCAGAAGGAACATGATGAAAATGTTAAAAAAGTGGTGAAACGCCTCAAAGAGAGGAATCCATCCAAGGATGGTCTTGTTTGCACTGCTCGTAAACCCTGGATTGCTGTTGGAATGCGGAATGTTGACTATAAACGGGCTCGGCACTTTGAAGTTGATTTATCAGCTTTCCGTAATATCCTTGAAATTGACAGAGAGAGAATGGTTGCAAGAGTTGAGCCACTTGTAAATATGGGACAGATTAGCAGGGCAAGTGTCCCAATGAATCTTTCCCTTGCAGTGGTTGCAGAACTTGATGATCTCACTGTTGGTGGGCTAATTAATGGTTATGGGATTGAAGGAAGCTCTCACATCTATGGCTTGTTCTCTGACACTGTTGTGGCTTATGAGATTGTTTTGGCAGATGGCCAGGTTGTTAGAGCCACCAAGGACAATGAATACTCTGATCTTTTCTATGCCATCCCTTGGTCTCAGGGAACACTTGGGCTTCTTGTCTCTGCTGAGATCAAGCTTATTCCTGTTAAGGAATACATGAGGCTGACCTACAAACCTGTGGTGGGTAATCTGAAAGAACTTGCACAGGCCTATATAGACTCTTTTGCACCCAGAGATGGAGATCAGGATAACCCGAGTAAGGTTCCAGACTTTGTGGAGACTATGATTTATAACTCTACCGATGGTGTGATGATGACAGGGAGATATGCCTCCAAAGAAGAGGCAAAGAAGAAGGGAAATGTGATTAACAATGTTGGTTGGTGGTTTAAACCGTGGTTCTATCAGCATGCGCAGACAGCCCTAAAGAAAGGGGAGTTTGTAGAGTACATTCCAACCAGAGAATATTACCACAGGCACACAAGGTGTTTGTACTGGGAGGGGAAGCTCATACTTCCATTTGCTGACCAATGGTGGTTTAGATTTCTCTTAGGCTGGATGATGCCTCCAAAGGTTTCTCTTCTCAAGGCTACTCAAGGTGAAGCAATCAGAAACTATTACCATGAGATGCATGTCATTCAGGATATGCTTGTTCCTCTTTACAAGGTTGGGGATGCCCTAGAATGGGTTGACCGTGAGATGGAGGTAACCTTGGTCTGCTCTGTTCCTTTTCTTTTTACAGCTCTAGTTCTTTTTTTTTTTTGGATAATTTTTACTTCCCATCTTTTCTTGGCATATGCTAAAAGTAGTCTCCTCATATGATTGATTTGAGTGAAAAATTAAGTCAACCTTGTATCATCCTAGCTTTGGTCGGGAACTCTTGTGGGCTCTGGGCAAGGAAACTATTTGAGAGGACATGACCATCGCAGGTGTTTGATGTTGTAATACATAATAGCATGAGGATGTAAAATGACTGCATGAGGGTTGAGTGTCTTAGACTTTGACCTGACTGTTGTTGATTTTTCCAGGTATATCCCATTTGGCTTTGTCCGCACAGGTTGTTCAAGCTTCCTGTGAAAACTATGGTGTATCCTGAGCCAGGGTTTGAGCATCAGCACAGACAGGGAGACACATCCTATGCCCAGATGTACACCGATGTTGGGGTGTATTATTCACCTGGACCTGTGTTGAGGGGTGAGGTGTTCGATGGTGCAGATGCAGTTCGTAGAATGGAGGACTGGTTGATAGAAAACCATGGCTTCCAGCCTCAGTATGCAGTGTCTGAGCTGAATGAGAAGAAATTCTGGAGGATGTTTGATGCTGACCTCTATGAACACGCCAGGAAGAAATATGGAGCTGTGGGAACCTTCATGAGCGTGTACTACAAATCCAAGAAAGGAAGGAAGACGGAGAAGGAGGTGCAGGAAGCAGAACAAGCCCACCTTGAGACTGCTTATGCTGAGGCTGGTTAGTAATGGACTGATTTTGAAGTGAAGTTTGGAAATGTGAAAACTATAGCATTTCCTTCTTGGCTGTTTCTTGCGTTTTCTGGTTGTTGCTGATAGATTAGACCCTTGTTTGGATGGTAGTTTCCAATCGTACTCGTGTTCTAGATAGTCTTGAGACTGTAGCCCTCTTCACACTGCTGCAGCCTGCAAAGGGCATCTGTTGTTTGGCAACTGTTGTGTAGCTTGGGGAGCGCGTCTAGTCAGGTCAGGTTACCGTTGTTTACTGAGTGGAGTTGTAATTGGCACTAGAGAAGAAATGAGAGATGATGATGATTCACTCAAAAGTGAAAATGTTATTTTCTTCTCTTTTCCCCCTCTCTGTTCCAGCCTGTAACTGAACAGTATATTCAACGTTTTTAATTATTTGTGAAAAAATAATTCCAAGAAAAAAAGTTAATTGCAATTGAAAAACCCCAAAACGATTTGATTTGCTTGCGAATATTTTCCTCGCAAGCAACGGTCTGTTTTTTCTCCTCTCTTGTGGAGTGAATGTTAATCTCGGAGTTTACCATGAGAAGGTTACGTTGATAGTCACCAACGGTGTACCCGTAGCGCCACCCACGATCTTAAGTTCATATCCCAATTTAACGTATCCTGTCCAGCTTGAGATGGCCATCAACGTAGCTGAAAACCTAGAAAAGCTAGAGATTATCTGTATTCAAATCAAGTCATGTATAAGAAAAGCTCATGATATATGCGTTGATTTAGACAGGCTTCTAGTTGGATTATAGTTTCTTATGGTGGGTGGTTAATATATTTATTCAACGATCATCCATTCCACGCCCATCAATTTCATGACTGCTCTATCTCTCTGTTTTTAGTGCTAAACACAATAAATACTGTCAAAATAAGTGAGACCACGATGGAGGTCCCGGAAAGGAGAAGCATTAAAGCATCTGCAATGCCCCCTTTCACTTCCTCTGCATAATCCCTTGAAGCGAGAGCTTGGACAGTCAATGGGAACGAGCCATTAAGCCCACCATGCAACACTGAACCTTCTCATAGATATCTCTTGAAGAGGCTAGGTCTACAAATCCGCTTCACATGTAAGAAAAAACTAGTTATGAATGAGAATGAAACTGAATAGCTAACTTGTAATTAAACAGCGACAGACCAATCAATTAGATATATAGTTTCGATCAGCATAACTATAGTCATAATCAAATTAATATATAGTCAAACCTTCACTGGTTGTTCGGTTTTGTCCTTCTTATCGAAGCAAAAACCAAAACCAAACCCTAATTCATGGTCCCTGCACCATATTCTTATATATAATTTATTAGTATTCAATGATTTCAAGCAGCTTTCCTAGGTCCTGACACAGGATTATAAATTTCGACGAATAAGATCTGTATGATAGTTCCAAAGTCGGTCAATGTCTCGGCCACATTTTAAACATGGCTGGAAGCCTGTCACCATCAGATAAGCGCTGATAAAGTGTAGCAAACAGCACCAAATAATGGACCATGCCAGGGGAAAACAAGAAAATAGCAATCTCTTTCCACCCCATCTTAGCTGCAGCTTGAGCACCAACCAAGTTTCCAATTACTGATAACTGGCTTGTTGGATTTGCAAAAGTTGACAGAAACCTCTTTCCTTTAGAGAACCATTGGCCATAAATTTTAACATCAAGTGCCACTATCGGAACCGCAAATACCCACCAAAGAACAAGGTAGGACACAGTGTTTGGAGCAACAAAGGGTGCAGATTGAAGCAAAAGAAGCCAAGAAATCCAGGGAGCGGAGCAAACAGATGATTAACCCCTACACGATGCCAGAATTCGGCTTCCACCACCTTGAAGAAAAACATGCATCTCAATATGTAAAGAAAAGAAAGTGAAGTAAGGATTAGGAAAGCAAGAGACCACAGCACAAGAAATCCTGCAGGGTGGAGCAGCGCAACATATGGTGCAGAGGGTCTGTGTCATCAATTGGTGAAATTACCGGTGTCTTGAATAACAAAGCTCGGCCACCTAGAGATAGGCCAATCCTAAAATAACCAGCGTGAAACTTTGTTAAGATGGACACTGGGGATGGCTTGATTCTGTCCACAATGATGCTCGAGGGGTTGGTCTGTTGATCTTCTGTAGTGGTGTTTGATGTTTAGACTATTAGCTCAATCTCGAATCGAGATCTTTGGGCTGGCATTAATACCTAATTATGCTAATAGCTAGTAGCTTTGGTATTTGTGGGTTTATCAAGTGGTGGCAAGGTTTTTACACAGCAAAGATGCTCCAGACTACCGGGAGTTAAACAATGAATGAAGTGCATTAAAAAATGTTTTAATCTAATAAATAAATAAGAATATACGAAGAATGGGCGAATAGTAAGCAATCTTAATTTTAGGGATTAAAATTAAGATTAAACCAATCTTTTTCTGTATTTAGCCGTCTGCACATTCGGCCCATCTTCGGCCTTTTTAGTTGTAGACTAGACTTGGGCCGAGATGAGAACAAAGTATTGGCTCTAATCTAATCTAATGGAAGTTACACGGTAGAGCTGTATTCAGTTCATTCCCCGCAACTGAGTTGAGTTTTCTTCAACACGAGAAGCTGATATTTAGTCACTGTAAGTAGCTAAGCCACACAATCTTCTTTATGGTGTCTATGTTGCTGCACCTGTCAACTTCACTCACTCTTGAACTATTACTACTTGTTTGTAATAGGTGAACAAGTGTTACTTCTTTGCTGCTCCCTCCCTGCTTTAATCATTTTTATGTGTAATGGGTTTCTTTTCTTGGTCTCTATAGTAACTGGGTCTCTCTCAAAACTCTTGTAGATAGATGCAATTGCATTTTGTTGGTCTAGTCTTTATGTTTATAAGCTGTTTGTAAGAATGTTCAGAGTACAAATTCTGTTGAGGTTTATGTGGATTCTTGCTATTTACTAATCATTTCAATATAAAGGCTTCAGTGTCTTTTCCTAGCCAGACAGATTTGCTTATAACTACCCAGAGAATAGCACTTAGGCTCTTTTTTTTGTTTTCCGGTTTGAGCATGGTCTTGAATAAAGCATGTAGTTTTAGCCTCGTAAATCATCGTGCAGCATTGCAGCCATTCACCTTCTCTACTATATATTTCGAAAGTGGAAATCTTGACAACAATTCAGGACACTAAAATCCAATGTAAGCCTGTTGGTTTCTAACTTCAATCTCAGTCCTTGCATGTTTTTTTCTTCTAAACTTTTGTATTGTTGTCTATAATTTATTTAAGAAATTTTCTTTTGTGAATGGAAGGATTAGCTGCATATTGTTCATAAATAGCCTGGATGTGAAAAGTACACTATTCAATTTCTAAAGGGTTTACCTTGAATAGGCAAGAAAGTCGCGGTTGCGTCAGTGCTCTTGAGTTGCCTTTATTCAGCTTTTCCTTTTCTTCAAGACGGTTCCAGATGTTATTCCTATAGAACTTTCTGAGTCAGCAATTCAATTAAAGTCTATTTAGAACTGTTTCTTGCTAGCCATGCACTAGCTATTATCACTCTTTGTGATTATGTTTAACCTATGGTAGAGCTTCATATTTTAAAACTTTGAGAGAATTGTGATATGAGATGTTACAAAATGTAACCATTAGCCAGACCATCAAGATACATGTAGCAGTATGTTGAAATGTTCTGTCCCTTCTCCTTCTTTGATTGTTTTGATGTTGTACGAAAATATCTTATTGCTGTCCCTTTAGTTTCATATTTGCCATGTACTTCCATATGTTGAGTATTCAATACTTTTAAGTAGAAGCTGCCTGTGTTAAATAGAGCATTAGAATCATGTAGAATATTAGTCTGTTTTTTCTATTATGTCTTTCAGTCTAAACTGTTTTTCATTGTTTTTGCAGATTTAGTCAATACCATTGACTTCCCTCTAGTTCGTCTTGATTTCTCCCAACTCATATGATCAAGAATTGCATAACTATTATCTGGAGCATTTCTTATACTTCTTTATGTTTGCATAATAAACAAAAGAGCTTCATCACCTCTTCTCAAATAGAACTTCTCCTAGCTGAGTATAGGGAACCAAGATGTCACTTGTCTACTTCACATCCCCAATAGCTCTATCCCCGCACATTAACCAATTTAAAGTAGATGATTTGTTCTCCCAAAAAATTTCTCTATCAAATCCTAGCTTTTCCGTTGTTGATTGCAAAATTTCAAGGGGTATAAGAAAGAGTGCATGTGATGTTTTTAGAAACAAATCACAAAGTATTATAAGGTTTACTACAAGACATGCAGTGTACTCTAACAGTCAGAAGTTTACTGATGTATCTCTTAATTGGGATGATCAAGGGGAAGAAGACGCTGAAGACATGGAATCACCATGGGAAGGTGCTATTATTTACAAGAGAAATTCTTCAATTTCACATGTGGAGTACTGCACAACTTTAGAAAGGCTTGGGTTAGGAAAACTTTCAACTGAGATTTCAAAATCAAGGGCTTCGGTAATGGGATTACGTGTCACGAAGGCCGTGAAGGATTACCCTCTTGGAACTCCTGTTCAGATCTCCATCGACGTGACAAAGAAGAAGAAAAGGTTGAGACTAGATGGGATCATCAAAACTGTCATCACTCTTGGTTGCTATAGGTATTTTAGTTTCTGATCCTTCTTTTCCAGTGGACTTAACTTTTTTGCCCTACGTATTTGCGCACTCTTTAAAATTCTTTTTTGCTTCTACCATATTGCATTTATTTGTATTGTTTTTTTTTTTCTTTAGTTTCCAGATTTACCTAACAATTAGTTGAGAATGATTATCAAAAGCTAATCAGAATGGCGATTCACTGTCTACTGTGTGTGTTTGTGTTGGCTGTTTGAAATTATTTGCATATGATTAAATTTGTAAGAGGTTTCATGGAAATTCTTGCCCCAATCAAACCAATTCAACATATCTATTTTTAGAATTATCTGGATGTCTCTTGTGTGATTTTTATTATAGCATCTATGAAAAGCTACAAATAGTGACTCCACTCTTAATGTGGTAGTGTAGTGTTCCTATACAATTATCATAGGGTTGTGTTGTAAAGTATGCCGCTCACAATAGGAGTCTGACAGCTGTGTGACCATATTTCAGGGAAATTGCAAAATGTTGCACTTTTGAGTTTTGACCAATTGCTAATCATGATTTATTTTGTCACCAGCCCCAAATAGAACTACCAGCTTTGATCTATGCTGGCAATTTTGTAGGTTATGCATGAGATAAGTAGCTTATACCTTGACCATGTTTGCTCGTTGAATGCACTTAATGTGAGAATATATTTTAGGATAGCGATTGCTGGAATTTACATGCAGCAGCTGATATTAAAGACCTTTGACTTGTCTGGAAAAAACAATTTAAACAGTTCATCAAATTTTCTTGTTTACCTCTGATGTCTGACCGCATCAGGTATGGGTGTCAGTGTTCATCTTGAACTTCATTTAAAAGTATTGACAAAAGGTTGAGAATAATATGACAATATCTTATTATCTTTTGATTTGATGCCAAGAATTTTCCAAGTCATACATAATCTTCCCTTGTAGGCCAAATTTTATGTTGCATTTTGTTTCACAACATACTCAGTGCTTCCTTGTCATTCTTCTGTAATTGAACCTACTTGTTTATCATGTATGTTGAAGGTGTGGAGAGCCAGTTGCTGAGGGCATTTTCTCCAACTTCTCTCTCTTACTATCTGAAGAACCCGTGGAAGAACCAGAGATTATTAATATGGGAAAAGTATTTGGTAATGATAAATTGAAATCTTCAATTTTTGAGGAAGAAGACGGTGATGAAGCTTCAATCGAGTGGGACGACCGGTTGCACTTCCCTCCTGAAGATAAGGAAATTGATATTTCAAAGCCCCTCCGAGATATGGTGCATGTAGAAATTACCCTTGATGTCATCTGTGATCCAAGCTGCAAAGGTTTATGCCTCGAGTGTGGTACAAACTTGAACAAGAGCAGTTGTAACTGTAGCAAAGAGAAGGAGAAGGAGAGAGGACCCGGCCCTCTTAAAGATCTGAAAAAACAGATGCTGTCAGAATCTTAGAGTAATTGCACCTCAAACATTTTCTCGCGTTCGTTCGCAAGTGGTGGAAATTAATAGGGTTTTCTTCTTTAAAAATGTTCTACAAAACTGCATTTGAATCACCCCACGCCATCATATGGATTTTACCTCCATGTGTGATAAAACACATGCAGACAGACCCCTTTCCAATGTTCATTAACCCATCAAAATTAGATAATATAGATAGTAACAGGTAAAAAAAAACACTAAGAAAATTAAAAAATAAATATTACTGGTCGAGTTGTGAGTTAAATGTTTTTTAAACTCGGTCACCATGATGAAATCAGTGTAACCGTATGTTCCAGCCACCCGAGTGGTTCCAATTTTTTTTTTTTTCTTTCTAGCTGCTCATTCTTTTATCTCTCTGTCTTGTTAATGATGATAATCTCCTCTTGCCATTGCTTTAACAAACTAAAACCACAAATTCTTTCTTCTCATTCTAATAACTAAAAGTTACCACTTGAATTAACAGTTTATAAAATATTAGAAGTTACATAGAATATAATTATCAACCAAAATCCATCCAACTACACCATGCAAAAAAAAAAAGATTTTTCAGTTCCACTTCTTCCAGCATCGACACTGGACGAGAGATAATCCACTTCTTCCAGCATCGACACTGGATGAAAGATGCGAAAAGCACCCATTTCAGCAATCAGTCGTTCTAAAACCGAAATGTAAATGAACTTGAGTCGCAGACAGATACCGAAAGAGCAGAAATGGGTGTGCTCATTATGAGTTCCACTTGCGGCATTCGCCACTTCGAGTATGTTTTTCTCCAAATAGCTGAATGCATTAAATTCCATACTCCAAAGACAGGTCTGGAATTATATCAATGTCGTCCCATTGAGCACAGAAAATTGTGTGCTTGTTAATCCTAACCACACAGCCCCACTTCCCTTCCTTCACCAAACCCTGAACTGTCCTCAAATGAAATTAATGGGCAGAGGAAATTGAACACATAATTGCTTGTCTAATGACTGAAGTGCCAGTGCGAATCCGTAAGGCCTGTCGTTTCATCATGATCGATGCAGCATACAAGCAATCATCAATTTTACGAGTTAATACATGCTTATCATGCAGAATCACAACAGTGCAATATATGTTTCCTCCAGACCAATAACAGCATGACATTTATCCACACAAAAAACCATGCTGCCAGCTACACCCTGAAGGGTGACATGGCAGACTTCCTTGACGCTGATGAGAAAACAAAAAACATGCTGTCAGGCTCAATTCCCAATTATCCGCTCTTGTCTTCACTTCAACAGAACAATTAACCTCTCTTGATTAACTCCTCCTTAATTACTTATTAACTTAACTTTTTTAATATCTCACCTACTTCACCTGCTAATAATGTCCCTCATCACTAATGTTATAAACAAAATCTATTTCTAGTAATGTTCTGAAAGTTTTTTTTTTAATTTTTTTAAGTTATAAATTAATATTTTTTTATATTTTTGAATCGTTTTGATATATTAATATTAAAAATAAAAAAATATATTATATATAACACATGTATTATGGTATTTTTTTTAACAAAAAATTAATTAAAATCATATTATGTTTGGATTGAATACAAGGCTGATTTGAGTTGATTCTTGAATTGTTGAACTTACAATATCTAGAAAAAAAATTTCTGGTAATAGACTTGATATGGAATGGGAACATGGTATAGATATTGAATTTTTGAATCATGTATTTTAAGATGATTGAACTATGTATGAATTTTTATTTGAACCATGTATTTTAAAGTGCTTGAATTATGTATGAAAAAAAATTCCTTACGATTTTACAATTTATTTTTACAACCCGAGTTTATTTTATATTTTTTATACCATGTCAAAAATATGTTTTTGACAACCTTGCATCCAAGCTTCTTCTTTTTTTTTGTAGGAGAGTGCTCCAGAGATGTCTCACACCAAAGTAGCGAATCTTCAGAACAAAAGATAAGTTCAACCCTCCAGCCAAATAGAGGCATTAATTAGCTAATATACCTACCTCATACCGTTGCTCTTAAATATGTTCTTCATTAAGGTGCCTTTGAAGCTTAAGAATAAATATACATGGGAAGGAAGACAAGGATCTGAATATCTGTGTTACATACAGCACTTCCCTATATTGTATCCCACTCCAACAGGTCTTACAGCGTTAACGATTGAGATCATCTATTGCAAAAGTGAAGGACACGACTTTGATATGTCTCCCCTCTTCAGCTACAGAAAGGAGCTCAATCAGGTAATGTTGTCTCTCCGTTATTTTTTTTCCTTCACTAGTTTGCTTGCTGTAGGTGTCGGAGTTACTGTAGGTTGTTATGCAGCAAAGTCCTGTTGCAGGAAACATAATCTCACATACATTAAATGGCGTTTACGAGCATGGAGTATGTTTTTTTGTGATTAGGCCATTTTTTCAGAATACATTATCAGAAGGGGAGGAATTTTTGGTTATATATGTTATTTTTCATTTTCTTTTCCTTGTTTGGAAACTCTTCAAGATACTACAAGACTTACAAATGAGAATGATGTGCAGATCTGCATATCCGTACTCCTGAATAACTATATATAAAAAATATGATAAGCTTTTTCATATTCAGTCAAAAGTAATTTTGTTCTGTCAAGCATTTTGATATGTCTGTGGTCCTTTATTTGGAATTATGATTCATGCCATGTTGATTCTTATATATATATATATATATATATATATATAAACAGGTATTGTTTGAAGGGGATTCAATTTCCAGAAAGGTGATCTTGAACAGACCTGAGAAGCTAAATATCCTCAATTATGAAATGGTACGCGTCTAACGTTTTTGAATTACTTCTTGAATGATGTGAAAGCAGAGCAGGATTTATGTCTTCCATTTATTTTTATTTTGGTGGGAAAGGTTGTCCTATCTCCAGGCTATCAAGACATTGATTTCTTTCTACTACTTTGCATTTGTTATGTGTTGCATTCGTTCTGCTCCACTTGCACCAATATATTGTTAAACTTTTTTTCCTTTTTTCTTCCTTCCACTTTCCAGGTTTCTCAAATGCTAAAGAACTTGAAGGCCTTTGAGAATGACTCTGCAGTTAGACTTGTAATTTTGAAGGTAGAGAGGGGGGGAACACTGTTTTAGCACGTGGTTACATGAAAAGTAAAAAACCAAATCTAAATGAGCTTAATTTCGATAGCTTTTGGACATTGGAGCGGTGCTTTTAGCATTATCAAGTTCAACATTCCCTTGATCTCTTTGAGTGGATAACAAATTTCAATTTGAAAATATATACAGCGATTTGGTAATTGGCAGAGTTTTGTGCCATTAACCCTCTGCCAAAAAATGTGGGCTTTTAGAGATGGAATTTAGGTCGGCCACGAGATAAAATAAAGAGATATCTCACCATTCATCTTTTTTACAGGGAAACGGAAATATATTTTGTGCTGGTGGTGATATTGTTTCAAATTTTTTGTCTGTAACTCAAGGTAAATTAACATTTGTTTGGGAGTATATTTTCCTGCTGCTCAGATACAGGAAGTTTCCTGCTGCCGATTGCTACACGGAAGCTTAATGTCCTCCTACCACCCACTGGCAGCAGGAGTTCCTGCCATGAGCATCAATGTCTATAATTTTATATGCACAAACTGGAATAGTTGTAGTTCTAACAATCTGTAATGTTATTTCCATTATTTAGGCCATTGGAGCTATGGTGAGAAATTTTACGAGAAACAACTCATCTTAGACTACATACTTGCTACATACAGGAAGCCTCTGGTGAGACAGGATTAAATTTTACATGTGTTTCTTTCAAGAGATGATTTTCAGTCACTCGATGCTAGTTTTTTTCTTAATTTCCTTGAAGATTTCACTGGTTGATGGTATTGTAATGGGAGGAGGTGCTGGCCTGTCCATGCATGGAAGGTTCAGGATTGTCACCGAGAATACTGTAAGTTCCTTGTCTCCTTTCAGCATAATTTTCAATACTGTAAGCATTGCCACCGAGAATAGCGGTAATAAATCCTTGATGTTGCAATGGAACTGTGATTGAGAAGCATCATGATTGGTACAAACCCCCCACTGATCCAGTTCTGTGATGTTCTTCGGTTCGCTTTTTCTTCATCCAGGTATTTGCCATGCCTGAAACATTAATCGGGCATTTTCCTGATCTTGGTGCATCACATTTTCTTTCCAGGCTCCCAGGGCATTTTGGTAATACTATGCCAGACACCCTTTCATTTCTGTTTTTTTCGTTGATAAGAAGGGTGATGCTAGAAATACCGCTAACATTTGTTTTCCGAATCACGGTGATGGCCATGGTCTTAATCACAATTATGAAATGAGTTTAGTGGTAATTAATAACCCCACACACAAAAGAACCGGTGCTAATACGTGCATTTTCTGTGAAATCCCATTATGCAGGGGAATATCTAGGGCTTACCGGTGCCCGGCTTGATGGAGCAGAAATGCTCGCGTGCGGCCTGGCAACACATTTCGTTCTCTCTAGAGTACCTACCATATTCAATCCCTAGTGTTGTTTGAGACTACTTTAACATCCCTGTATAAACCCAGTGACTAACAAAGTAAATCACTGGAATTATGCTTATATTATAGGATTTGCTTGCATTGGAGAACGCGCTCCAAGCTCCAGGCTCATCGGATACAGCAACAATTTCTGAGGCTATCAATAATTTTGGTCACAAACCAGCTATAAGAGATGATAGTGCTTACAGCAGGTCGAAAAAGAATATCAATATCCAACGCTTGCTCCTCTGCTTATTTCATTAATCTTGATGTGTTACAGGCCCCAGCTAATCTGTTTTGGTTGCCCAGATTGGAGGTTATTAACAAGTGTTTCTCCAAGGAAACAGTTGAGGAAGTCTTGCTATCCCTGGTAATTGTCAATAATATTTTCTCACAAGGAAACATGCACGCGCGATTTTCCATATTATTATGAATCAATTAAAGCGGGCTTTAATTGCTTGGCATGGTGTAGGAAAATGAAGTTGAAAATCGGACAGAAAAGTGGATCCTCGTGGCAATAAAATCCATCAAATCAGTTAGCCCAATCAGCCTTAAAATTGCTCTTAGATCGGTAAAGAATTCTCAACCATTTCTTTTTTTTGTTTTGTTTTTTTTTACTATCTTAACCATTATACATTAATGGCATGGGTAAGTCTTGCTCAATCTGCTTAGATAAGAGAAGGAAGAACGCAGAATCTGAAGCAGTGTCTCGTTCGTGAGTACACTATCTGCTGCAACTGCATTCGAGCAACTGTTAGTAACGATGCACTTGAGGTACAGACTGGTTGTTTGAATGCTTAGATTAATTAATTAATTAATTAATTAATTCACATGTATATACAGCAATAAATAAGTCAAAAATAAAATAAAATAAATGAATAGGTGTAAATTAAGAGGCTGTTTATGGTAGCGATACAACTGGAGTTTCATGAAATTTTATTTTATTTTAAATTAAAAAAACTATTTTAATATACTTTTAAAATTCACTAGCACAAGATAATTCCCATGTTATTATATATTCTTTTAACATCTCCCTTGTTAATTAAACATACATCTACAGGGAGCAAGAGCAATGCTGGTTGACAAAGACAAAAAACCCCAGGTATAGATGATAGAAAAACCCATCACTCTTCTTAACCGACATATATATATATATATATATATATATATATATATATATATTGATGATATCTTTTAGCACTTCTCTAAGTAGTGCTTTAACAATTGCCAGATTTCCCATTGTCCTTCATTTAATACTTGCAATAACATAAGCATCAATTATTATGATTAAAAGCCTGATTTTTTTAAAAAAAAAATAATGATAGTAACAGTTTCATTTACATTTTTTCCTTTTTTTTTTCCAGTGGGAGCCTTCAAGATTAGAGCTGGTCAGCAAAGATATGGTGGATCGCTGTTTCACTGGCATTGATGATGATGATGACTGGCAGTTCTTACAACTTCCTGACAGAAGTAGCATGGCTGAGGTACTGAAGCCAAAGCTTTGAACAGCATGATCATGAAGGTTGAAGAATGGAGGTGAAAAACGTACTAGAATTTGATGAACTATATTACTTGCCAATAAAAGTTTAGGAGCAATCGTGGTCATGCACGGCCATGTCTTATTATGTTGAAACCCTTCCTGATAGCTAGGAAGCCCAGGATTTAGTGTTGTTTTTTCCTTCTTTCTAAAAGAACATGTTAAGAGCTATGTTTCTTTCATATTATCAGTTGCGAATAAAATTTGGATTAACAATATTCTAGATTGAAAGCCAATTCATTCCATCGATTAAATTTGTTATGATAGAATTTAAAATGAATTGTTTTCACGTACATGAACAATGTATAGATCTACCACGTAAATTACACTAATGATGCCTCAAATTAGAGAAGCCAAAACTTTCTTGCCGTAACAGAATATTCCTCTGCTGAAGACCATGAATTTACATAGAGAAAGAACTGTGGGGGGTGGGGGAACTTCGGAAATCATCCCTGATAAGCGAGAAGGGGGGTTGTTTTCCAACCTGCAAAAAAATGAGGTATCTCAACTTAGAAGTCTAATTCAGTTTAAGATGCTGAAGTAGTAAATAAGCAAAAACAAATACCAAAATGGAGATTTCACATAAACATGAGAACTGAATTGATATTAATCTGCACCATGTTCTTGCATCATTTACTTCCAATTAATCTAAAGGGCTTTCTTTAATCTGGGAAAAAAAGGGGCACTGCAACTACATCTAAATAGCATTCTAATTTTGAACGATAAAAATTCAAAGATCATATGACAAACAGTAAGCCATGCCACAAATGTATGGGGACTTGTGTTGCTTGGCCCTGGATTGTGGAATTCTAGTGTGTCGTGGCACTTGCTTGTGAACTTATAGACTTCGATAGAAACCTTAGATTTATGATTATAATTCAAAGCTGAAATAAAGTGGAAAGAGGTTTTCAGAACTACATGATCATACAAGCTCATAGTACGCTTTACCGATTCAGATCAAGGGTTGAAGAAACTTGAACCATCCAAAGTGACAGCAATTAGAACTAATATACTTGTAATCACCGCAAACCAAACTAAGATTGATCCTGCAATAACAAGTTTTCAAATGTTGATCGTGAGATGACAATTTAAACCAACCTTAGATATGTGGTTCTTTCACATATTGAATGTTTAGGTGACGACTGATAAAGAGAAAATAAAAACATTACCAGCAGAACCTTCAGAACTGTTATTGCTATCTGAGGGCATTGATTCAGCATTAAGAGTATGTGAGCGTGATACTGCAGATCCTGCACCAGAGGCATCATTGGAAAGTTTGTTATTTCCTGTCTCAGACGCCACTATTCCTTGAAATTCCTCACTCACAATCAAAGCTGCTAGAACATCCATAAATGACTCTTTATCCATCTCATTTGAAGAACCCCTTCTACTAGGCTCATAGATAGCATTTGATTCATTAGAATCAGACATCTCATCATCTGAAGCATCTGCATCAACATGCTCCACCTCCTTCTTATCATCATCTTCATCCTCAACATAGGCTTTATAAGTTAGTCGAAGGAGAATCTCTCCAGAAGAAGCTTTTCTGAACAATCCCCAACCTCCTTGCAGAACCACAATCTTGTCAGTTGGTACAGTATCTTGCAAAGATCCCAAATCAACCTGTACATGTTGTTGAATTTAGAAAGCTATATTTAAGAGAAATGAAAGAATGTAACTGCCACAAATAACAATCAAATTTTCCAGTTCCTGCACAAATTGCCCAATAAATGCAGGGAAATTACAATATGAAGCTCACGTAAAAAAAATCCTGGAGAGAGAGGGAGGGAGAGAGAGAGAGAGCAAGTTTTGGGTCCATCAACTCATAAACTTGCTATTGCCACCTCTCTGGCCATCACTGTCGCCACTGCCACCACCTATAGCACCACTATTATTTCAATCCCCCATAATCACCATGTCACCACACTGCAAGGAAACGTCAACTAATACCAAGACCATTAAAAATATGTTCTGATTGTTGGACAACCACCACCTCCATTTCTTCTCTTCACCAATACCACTGAAGCAGGCAGGTTCTATGAATCTACTATGAACATCAATTCTTTTACAATAAATGCTGGTGTTAATTCCAGTTTAAATGTAAAGGAAAAAAACATGATATCATTACAAAGCACAAAACCAAACATTTGATTGGATATCAAAATATCGATTTCTATAATAAATTTATTTGCAGCAGGATTAGATATCCAAACTTCCTAATTGTTCATTAAAATTTATGTTATCTCACTTGCTTGAGGTAAATTTCTAGGCATATCTTATGCATATAAGTAAACCCACTGAAGAGGTTATGTCTAATAAAAAAATCTCTATATGCTTTGTGATCAACCATTCAAGTACGACAAACATCCAAAGAAAACATTAAGGACAACTTTGTACTTTTGCGAAAAAAGAGTTGTTTGGAATAAGACATTTACCTCTCCTGTACCAATAGTTAAACCCGTGAATCCAAGAGAGTCTTTCACTTGGATGTTCAATTTTTGTTTCCTGGGGTTTGTAACAAGCATGTGAAAATCCTGGCCAAAGTCATAAAACACAATTATCTCATGAAAGTTAACAATAAGTGTACAAATCGCACCCAACAATGAATGTTTTCTGGTAAATAAACGTGTTTGCAAATAAATGAAACATGGAACATGAAGAATCACCTGATTCCAAATTGGTTCGCCAGGAGGCCCAATGACAGTAGTTTGACTATTCTTTTTACTGCGCATAATTTGATCTCCCAGGTTCAGAATGACATATGGGTCTGTTTTACCTGACAAACAACAGGTAAATAATGAGTGCTACAGGTGGAATAGAAAATATATATGAGAATTAAGATGCCCAAACAGTCATACACCAATGATCAAATGGGCATGATAGATATAAGGCTAGGGGATGCAGTAGTACTATGCTTGTGACTCTTATAACTGATAACATCAACAAAATGTAGTGATGCATCTTTAAGATTGCAAATCAATGTGAAAGAATCCGAACAAACAAAATACTGAAATACTTGAAAATGGGTTAAAAGACAAATGCATGGCAGCCCTCTGCTTTCCTTACTATTTCAGAGGAATAAAGACTGGTACTTATTAAATCATCCAAACGGGTGTCAAGCACTAGGCAGAAACATGTTTGATACGATATTCATCATCATATATGATGACTTCAATAGAGATGTAAAAAATTATCAAATTAAAGCAGAGGCATCCTTTTCAGTCAATAATAATTTTGAGCAAGATTCGACTACTCAAAATTGCATGCAAGGATTCTAATGAATAATACATTTCAAGAAAACTGAAGTAGAATGAACTTTTACCAAGGAAGACGTAGGAAAGTTTTCGAGCATCTACAAGAGTGACTGATAGTTCTCCAACAAAATCCCTGTTTCCTTCTTGCATTTCTCCTGATTCATTTGCAACAGGGCCAACCGCTTTTCCTTTTTGAAAATCCAAAACAATCTTCTTAGGACGAACAAACAGTCGAGGCAAATCCTCAGTGAGAAGTTTTTTCAGAAACCTATGGAAATGCAGTGAACCATTTAAATTTGGTGAAAGGAAAGACAGCAAAAACCCTAAAATATGCTGTAGCTATAATGGTCCTTCTCCTTTGATGCATTTTGTTATTGTATTATTATCAAACAAAATACATTTTTCCAGACACATCAGAGAACATAGGCTTCAAAGTCGGAAGTTAAATTGGCTTGCAACCAGAGGATGGCTTGTGAATAAATTCAACAAGCTTATTTACTGTTTCCAGGAAACACGCATTTGTAATAAATCACCAAATTATTTGCTTAAGAGAATGCACGATTATCATTTGTACTATGCTGCATCTTCTAAAACCTAAAATACCATCTGGTTGCATTCAAGGTCAACTGACCATATTAACTTTGAAATTATGGGATAAATGACTTTTCAAAGACAGAGACTGCCTAGGGGCAATAATATTACAGTGAAAAATAATACATAGAAAACTAAAAAATAGAATGGAGAGAAAAGTCCACTTACATTGAGAGAACAGGAATTGCTGGTGTCGCCCAATGCAAGCATAGAAAATGAGAAAAGAAGAGGTTTGCATTAGAATCTCCAGTATCGAGTTAATTAGGTATTAAAATACAAGAGATAGAACACAGGGAACTAGAAAAGAAGAGCTCTATGGTGTATCCACAATCTCAAATCATGTTCAGTTTTGCCAATCATCCATTACTTATGTCAAGTTTTCATCATTAAGAAATCAGCAGATGCGTTCTCCTAAAGCAAATGGGATTTAGTAAACGTCATCAACAGATTGGCAGATTTCAAGAAGAAATGAAATCAAACTTCAGTAATTATTCTTAGCTATTCAGTGTATTATAGCTGAGTGATTCCAGATGCAAGTATTATTAAGACATAAAATAGATGAAATAAACCCTTTAAGACAATAACAATGGCCTACCCATTAGATTGAACAAACGAAATGGTGAAAGTTCAAATTTGATCTTCGGGAGTGACACAAAAGCCCATGAAACAGCTCCCACCCATGGCTCTGTTGGTATCAACCGCAATTTGACCCAAAGTTCACCATCAATATCAAAATCTCGAACACCGACTGGCACCACAATGGGGATAATGCCAAATTTTAGCGACAGCATTAGCAGCATCCGAGCACCACCAGTATATCTGAGGCCTATTTGATACCTAAATATCACGAAAAACAACATAAATCAGTTTTCTATGTTATGAATCTGAATAATGAATGCCTAACACTTACCATACCCCGTTGCACAGTAGAAATCAATTAAAAGCTATTACTAATTAACAATCGGATTTCCAAGACAAAATTCATTACAAAAATTTTAAAAATGGATGACAAGGACTTCAAATAGCTAGCTAACTTACTGCAAATCGTTGACACGGCGAGAAGTTCTCCTCTCAACATTCCTTACAGACAATGGTTCATCCCCTAAAGAGAACTGCTTAATTTCAACTCTCTCAACATAATCAGGCTTCTTCAAATTATCAATAACAGGCTGCAACAACCCAATGAGCCAATTCTCAATCCCACCTCTGTAAACCTTCCACAACTTCCCTAACACCATATTAACCCACTCAACAGACTCTTTTCTCTGCAAATCCTTCTCCAAAAACAAAGAAAAGCTGGTGGGCACTTGCGGCCACGCCCCGCCAAGCTTTCCTTCCTCATTGCTTTTATCTTTCTTTCTTGAATTCCACGCTTTATCAAAAACAACGCCAACAAAAAAGAAAAACACAAATAACCCAACAATATTTCTATTAATTGGAGGCGATGGTATTGGGTGTATCACTCCTAATTGTGTCCTTAACTTGCCGACGATTGGGTCTTCTTGAAAGCCAGTGAAGTTGGAAATGGAATGCTCTTGAGATAATTCTTCAGTCTCCAATTCGTTAGAAATTCGCTTCAAAACAAACCCCTTAGTGCCCTTTGAAAGCTCAATGTTTACATTGCGATTTCGAGTGTCTTTTGGGATGACACAAGCATGGAAAGTTAGAAACCTTCTTCTGAGATTTTGTTGAGTGAAGTTGGTGATTAGTTTTTTACGTCTTCTTTTGGAGAAAGGGAGTGGTGGGTGGTAGTTGGTTTGATTGGAGGATTTACATGGGCAGAGGAGAGGGAGAATTTTATAGGAATTGAAGTTAGTTGAAGAAGAAGAAGACTGCAGAGTCATTTAGAAATGGAAAAATCAGTGCCCCAGTTTTGAAAAGGGCATAAGAAGGATCATTGCTTGGGAATAGGAACATGAATTAAAAGGGGAAAAAAAAACAAGTGAAATTCAATGAAATCTTAATCTAGAGAGTTTGGGGCGTTGGTGATGGGCTAGACTGAGTAGAAGAGTTGTAGTTGAAAAGTCCATAGGAAATTGGAAAGGAGAGGAGGAGAAGAAAAGTGGAGGATATTGAAGGAGATATAGAATGAGGAGGAGTGTCTGTGTTGTGTTTTATTGCTTTGTGTGACTGGGGAAATTTTAAAAGAGTGGGGGGTGAAAATCAGCGAGAGAGAGATTTGTCTCTGGTGTCTTCTGTTTTGTGAATGGAGAAAATGTGCGATTATTTATTAAAAAAAAAAATAAACTCGTTCAAAAAAAATATATATTTAAAAAAAATTAATTATAAAATAGTTAATGAGTTGCGTTGTTTTAGAAAAATAGGGTGGTGAATGGATTGTTTTGTTAAAAATAATATTAATTACATGGATTGCTCTCTTCTGGTGACACAGTTCATTAGGTTCCGTTGTTATAATTGAATTTTTTTTACTTTAATTTAGAGTTTTAAATAATATTTATCATCTACAAATCAAAATATTACTACGTTTTATACTCAATAATTATCAATTAAAAAATTAGTTATAATCTATTTAAATTTCAATATAGTTCCTTATATTATTAAGTTAATTAAAAATTATGATAATTGTCAATGACAATGTTTCATAATTTTAATCTATTTAAATTGAATTTTTTTAAACTTGATGGGTTGATTAATAATTAAAAAAATGAAAGTGAAAATAATTTATTAAATCAGCTGATAAATATAGAGTGCTAATTAAAAAAACATTTATTTAGAATAAAAGGCAGATAAAATAATATGTGTGTGTGTTTTGATATTGTAGTATAATATGTTTTTTAAAATATTTTTTTATTTTTAACATAAGTACATTAAATTTTTTTTAAAAAATAATTTAATATTTAAAAACCTTCTTAAAAGAAACCAAACATGGTTCCAAATATAAAAATAAATAATTTTTTTTCTTGTCAATTCTCTTAACAGGTTTAGAGATTTCATCTTTTTACTAAAAAAAATTGTTTTTTATCTTGCTGAATTTAAATTCTAAAATTAATATTATGAGAAATTTAGTATTGAATAAATTAGTTTTTAAAATACATCAAATCAGTATAAATTTAAATATCATTAAAAATATATATTATCATAATGAAATCCTAAAAATTCAAGTAGTCTAGAAACAAGGTTCTCGGGTTGGATAATCGGTTAATTGATTAATCATAACAATTTAGTACATTCTTCTTAACCAGGTGATTGATAACTTATATTTAGTATTTGGTATGTCAATGTGGCATGTAATTAATATTTGTAAAAGATATTATTTGATGGAGGTGGGGTTCTTCAATACTTTAATAAGTATCATTTCAGATAAAAAAAATACAATAATATCATAGAGAGAGATTTTTTGAAAATATATATGCAATAAAGAATGAAAATTATAAATCTTGGTTCTGAAAATCTCATTATATATTTATAGCCCATGAGTTTTGTTATTTTGTATAGAAAAAATGCTGAAATATAACTTTATCTTTATTATATTTTAAGCTGCATTGTAAGTTGTATTCCATTTATTTTATATGGTTAAAAAAAACAACGAGTCATGATAGATTCAAGCCAACTTGGAGTTAGGTTTGACACACTGCCAAGCTCGTCTAGAGCCGGGTCTAACTAACACTAAATCCAATATGCCTTTATTATGACGTGTTTGGTACTGGTACATGCTAACCCAATGCACTAAAAAATCTAGAAAACTTTATATTTGTATGTTTTTATTCATTCGATATTTATTGATAAATATGTATAATCTTGTTTCATTGTATCAAATACAACACACACACACCCAATACGCTTTTCATAACAATCTTTTCTCCATATTTTCCTTGTTTTCTTCTTCTTCTCTAAGCTAATCATAATCACATGATTCACGTTAATGTCGACGTCTAATTCAGGAAAGAAAAAAAGGCTGTGCCGTCATGAGTTCAGGACCCGTGACCTATCCCTGTCCATACTTGTGGAAGAAAAGCAGGCTCCGACCCTCCACTATCTTTTTAATCCGTGGAGGAGAACAACAGCTCGAGAACACACGCACCAGCAACCATGACTCCCTTCCCTGCAACGATTAAAATGCTGGCTAAGGTCGCTTTCCATTTAGACTTTTACATAACATAATGGCGTGTCAATTTCAACGTTTAAGATCTCACAGGCTCTGGTAGAGTGGGGAAAAGGTTTTTATTCTTCTTTTTTAGATAAAGGTTTAAAAGTTCACTACTAAATCAAACATCATGAGTTTGTTTTGGCACGTGAATTAATTGATCTTCGCCTCACTGCTCGGTAGACTAGGTGTTATGTCAGTTTATATCACCTCCATTAATTTTATAAACTTTAAAGTTAATGAATACATAAATTTTTAGTGATTTTAAAATTTATAAAACTCAAATTGATATTCTTTAAAAAAACTCAGTAAACTAAACTTGATCATAGATAGAGTGATTCGAAAGGGGCAGTCCGCACAAATTCATTTTCGCACATGATTTCAACTATTTTTATGTTTTAAAAGTGTTTTTAAAAAATTTTAATTTTTATTTAATTTTTTTCTTTATTTTTATTTAATTTTTTTTATTTTTTTCAGATCATTTTGATGTGTTGATGTCAAAATAATTTTTAAAAAATAAAAAAATATTTTAATATATTTTAAAATAAAAAACATTTTAAAAAATAATCATTATCATACTCTCAATCGCTTTTAAATATTCACTACTCGACTCGAGCGTGTTTGAGAGTGTGGTTGTGGTTGCTTTTTAAAGTGTTTTACATTCAGAAATGTATTAAAATAATACATATTTTTTATTTTTAAAAAATTAATTTTGACATCAACGCGTCAAAATGATCTAAAAACACTAAAAAATATTAATTTAAAACAAATAAAAAAATAAAATAAAAAATAAATTTTTTCAAAAATATTTTTAAAATACAAAAACAAACAGGATCGAAGTTGATGCATGTAAAATAAGTCTCATGATATGCCCATGAAATGCTTTGATAATGCGGGAATGTTTGAAAGTAAGTTTTAATTTGTTTTTTTTGTTAAAAATTTTATTATTATTATTATTTTATTTTAAATTATATTTTTAAATCATTTTGATGTGTTAAGATCAAAAATATATAATAAAAAAGTTAATAATTTTTAAATACACTTTAACAAATGACTACTATAGCAATTAACAAAGAAAAATACCCGTGAAATTATATATTTACAAGGAATATGCAATAAATAAAGTGAGGTTAAATAAGAGAATGTGAATAATTTTTATTTTTTTTGTTTTATGTACCCATAAGTTACATGAATCTACTTGTTACATAACTATATGGAATAATTAACAATCACACTATCATTATGGACTGTCACGTTACCGTTACATATGGCCACGCTATTAAGATGTTGTTTGGTAATGTGGCTGTGGGTGAATCAAAGTGGTTGCAGGTAAGGTTCACCCGCAGCCACACTTTTTTCCCCGAAAAACTAGTACGGTTAATCGTGAACAATATTTTTTTTGTTCTTTTTTAATAGTTTAAGGTAAATTAAATTTACTCGTATTGTAATGAAATTGTAAATTTTTTAAAAAAATTATGTTTTACTCGAAAAATTAGTATTTAATATTATTTAATAACACTATATAAATTAGAAAGATATCGCATGATGATGTAGCTTTTGTGGAATTTGATCGCAATTCTAATAATAAAGATATTACAATCTTTATTATTTAATAACACTACATAAATTAAAAAATTCAGTTTTTTTTGTTGCGCGCTTAAGAAACCATGTAAAATATAGTCCTTGTTGGATTAGATTTCGTATGTAATGACATTGCATATAGTTTAATGGAATAATAAAAAATATTTGATATCAATATTATTTATTTCATGATGTAATAACAACAGTTAAATCTACAATATTTAAATTAAAAATAATTAATATTAATATATATATATTAATTATTTTATAACCTCAATTTGAAAATCATTTTTTTAACCAAACATATTAAAACTATTTTTTCTCCAACCTCAATTTCAACCACAGTTTTAACCAAACACCTATTTTTTCAAACCAACCTCAACCAAAAGTATTTTTTATAAAATAACTTTTTTTAAATTATAATCACAACAGTTACAGCAATACCGAACACAAATAAAACAAGATGTTCATGTGGGGGCCTGCACTGTCACCGCTAAATAAGATGTTCAAGTGAATTATCATTTTGCCGCGTAAGTATGATGTTAAGGTGCGCGATCATATTATCATACAAAGTTTGAATTTAATTTATATATTTTAATAAAATTTCTTACTTCAAATCATATCAAATGTTAAGAACTTAGTTTCAAATATAATCTAATCTCTGAAAATAAAATAAAACTAAATTTGAAGCCAACCACTCTAATTTACAACTCAAAATATAAAAAAAATCATGTTAAATATAGTTATACTTATCTACCCGTCTATTTTTTCAATATAAATTGAAAAAAATAAAAGGAAATTGATGATAATAATATAAAAAAATAAAATAAATTGTTAATTAAATTTAAATTAAACACTGTTACAAATATGTAATTGATTCTAGTCCACTTAAATGGGTTATTCTAGCATCAACATGTGTTAACATTATCTTACATCCAATGTGATGTCGGGGAATCACGTCAATATTAGACGAATAGCTGCAAGGAGATAATCGACTGGCTCATGTATGAAGAATGGCTCGATTTGGTGCTCACCGTCATAAGTCTGTAGTGTGAATTTTTATTTTATTAATATAAATGTTTGGAGAGTTTTTGTGTGTATTTTAATTAATTTTATAAATTTTAAAATTAATAATTATATAAAATTTTAGTAATTTTAAAATTTATAAAATTTAAATTAATAATTTCTAAAAAATAAATCTACATGTCTAGAATGAATTCCCTATTAGTCAGGCTACCTTCTTTCGCTGCTAACGAATCAAGGGCGATGAAAATCAAAAGAAGAGTATCTTTGGGAACGCACCGTGGTCATGGACTATATTTTAAAAAATTTGAATTTTTTTATTAAAATTTAATATAATTTATATGTTTTTAATCATTTTGATGTGCTGATGTCAAAAATAATTTAAAAAAATCATTGACATGCATTTTGACACGAAAAGTTATTTGAAAAGCACCCGCAACCACACTGCCAAACACGCCAGAAAAGCTTTAAAAAAAATATCTACACTGTAAGTAACTCAAATTTTGTTACTACAGGTAACTTATCGCAGATCAACTTTAATTTTTTTAATTTAATTTAAATTTAAAATTAATTCAAATAATAGTTTTTTGATATGACTAATATTTAATACTAGGTTTAACCTATTAAATTTAGAAGATGTTTGAAAATATAATTATTTTTGAAAGTATTTTTTATTTTGAAATACGTTGAAATAATATTTTTTTTATTTTTTAAAATTTATTTTTCATATCAGCATATTAAAATAATTAAAAATTAATAATAATTTAAAATAAAAAAATTAAATTTTAATAAAAAATTTAACCTTAATATCGCCTTAACAGCTTCAATGGCCCATCTTAATTCGACTCAGCACTCGAGATTATAATTTTTTTAAACCAGATAACCAACATTTAATGTTGAGTTTTTAAGTTTTACTCGTTGTTCATGTTTAATAACAACACTAAAAAAGAATCCCCCTCGTCTTTTCTACTTCTAATTTTTTTTTTTATCTCACCTGCACAACGTGACGCGAAAAGTAAATAAATGACCGCGTGTTATAATGATAACCAGGCCTATAGATACAGGTATAAGAGCCCAGGAGACTATTCTAAAATTCAGTAAAAAAAGTTCGAATAATTTTTCTAGCAAAAATGATGAGCAACCGGACCGGACCGGACTCGTCCTGACACAAATAAACAAATATGCTGAAATGGAAGGTGATGTTGAACCGTGCTCCACACCGTTTACACATTTGGAACACACTGTGGATTAGAATAACTTTTATTTTTATCAAATGAGTTTTTTAATTGCAAAGTTAATAGCCAATTACTTGTAATCTATTGTCTATAGATAAAATTGAAAGAAATAGGCCCAACATAGAAAGGATGATAAAAAAAATGCTGTATTTAAAGTTGACGTGAAAAGCTCAACTTGGTCCTTCAAATTTGAACTATCCAGCCCTTTATGTTTTTTTAAAATTAATTTTGATACGAAATTTTATTTTTATTGTTTTTCAAGCCCTGGTTTGTGAATGAAAGATTTTTGTACATTCTAATATAGAAAAAAAGGTTGTTGTTTTCAAATATTCTAGCTACTAAATAGATTTTAAAATTTTAATATTATCTAAAATAATAAATTAACACGAGTTAGTATGATGTGTTGCCTTTTTATTTCACTTTCTTGTTTTTTATTTAATTTTTTAATTTTTAATTTTATTTTTATATAAGATTAAACAATGTTAAAATAATGGTTGTGTGAATTTGTTTTAACCATGTCGCTATTTAAATAGATTAACAAATTCGCTTTTGAACTGCTAGATTAAAGAAGTTGTACTAACTTTTATTTATTTATTTATTTATTAAGACTCATGATGATTGATTAATTTTATCTCATATACTTATCAAATTTTTAATCTTCATTTAAAATATTTTATCGTAGACAAAAATAACAACACTTAGATTTTTTAATGCAATTATTATCTTCTTAACTGATCTACGACGAAGCACCGGCCGAAAGGCTATTACAATACAATAACCCTGCGCATTCACACGAATTCGGTTCCAGCACGCGCTCCTCTTTCAAAAACGCCCCAGAAAACAAACACCAAAACGACCCCCGATTTTCCTCTCCCACTTGACAACACGACAACCCTTCTTATTACTTCACCACCCCTCTCGTCTCCACCTCTCTCTAGCATCCTCCTTCGTCTCATGCAAAGGAAAATAAAATTAGGGTTTGGCATTTGTTACTTCTACCCCTACCAGTGTCACTCCCTCAAAGGTTATTTTTATCTTTCCCTTTACTTTCATTAAAGTGGATAAAAAAACCCTAAGTTCAGTCTGTATTTGAATTCTCACCCATTTTGTTACAATAGCAGATTAAATAATGGAATCGCCAGCTTGGTTGCCGCAACGAGAAGTAAAGCCGCCGCCAACTGCCACAGAATCAGGAGTTGCAGCAGCTACCCCTCCACCGGAGAATTCAGCTGGTAATAATGCACACAGTAGCTACTCATCTCCGGCTCCGACATTTACTTACAACGTGACTCCTAATATGTCTTCCGGTGCGGTCAGTGCCTGTATTTATTTATCTATTCCTTTTCAGCCTCGTTTTTAGTTACTATAAATTAATTGCCAACATTTTTTTTTATAGTTAGATTTTGTGCAATGCGTGCAGGCTTTGAATTCTAATCCACCGGGACATCCCGTTCCTGTTCCTGGCCCGGCTTCATCCGTTGGTCTTTCCTTTTCATATAAAATTCCTCAAACCGGGCCTGGTTTTCCTGGCAATCAACAGTTACAATCCAGTGTTGTGAGTGGTTAATTCGATTCTTTATCTTTTATTTTGTTTAGAATTTTGTTTCCAGCCTAGCTCTCATTTACATGCATACGAGTTGTTGATGGTGCAATAGTTTCTGAGGGTGAGAGTTATGATTTTAGTTTGAGATGGGCATTTTGCACAGACAATGTGTTTTTTATGATGACTTTCTACTTGTACCCATTTCCTGGTAGCCAAAGAGGTGGTAGTGTTTGTGGAAGACAATTCATATATTGGAGTTGATCCCAGTAATGCATAAAACTGTCCTTGACTTCATCTTGATAGTGATGATGGCCATGTACTCGTATGAAAATAGAACATGGAAGGATTTTTATTTTTATTTTTTTCAAAAAAGCTTCTGTAGTCATGGTGTTGTTTTATATATTCTATGGTGATGTCTTGCCATTGCATGAAACCCTGGGGAATGGTTGGGTGGTTGTTCACGGTCCAAGAATTCAATTTTTTAATTCTCTTTGATTCATGCAGGACAAATCACCTGCAATTGCCCAAGGCAGTGCACCATCAGTGGCACCAAGTGCATCCCAGTCTGTTTCATTTTCCCTTCATTCTCCTTCAAGTTCTTACACATCTTTATCTTCTAACCTGGGCCCGACACCTTCACAGACACCAGCTACTGCTTCTTTTTACTTGCCCCCTGGATTGCCCAGAACTCCTGGCACACTTGCCCCCCAAGGATTGGTACCATCTGCACCAATGACCCAGCCATCTGTAGCTGCTGATTCTTTACCTCTAGGAGTTCAGAGACCCATCATGCCTACCTTGCCCTCTTCAAACGCAGTTCAGCAGCAAACTTACCCAACCTACCCATCTTTACCTGTCATGACTGCTTCCCCACAGGCTCTCTGGATGCATCCCCCACCCATAGGAGGCATGCCTAGGCAACCATTTTTGTCATATCCTGCTGCTTTTCCTGGATCCTTTCCTCCACCTGGACATGGCATGCCATATCCTTCTGTTTCGTTGCCTGATTCTCAACCTCCTGGGGTTGTTCCTGTTGGACATTCATACGCTATTCCCATGTCTTCTTCTGCTTCAGTTCATCAGTTACCTGGTGCTCCAGGGATGCAGACAGAATTACCTCCTCCTGGAATTGGTATGCTCAGGGTTTCATGCTAGGTTACTGATGCATTTACATTGTAAGAGTTGTCTGTCTCACCGAAGTTACGTGGAATGAACTTTTTTCACCATTTTTTTTTCTGGGCTTCACAGATAACCACAACCATCTCCATCACGGTGGCACCAGGGACAATGCAGCTGTTAGCGAACCATCACATGCGTGGACTGCACACAAGACTGACACAGGAGTGTTTTACTATTATAATGCTGTAACTGGAGTATCAACTTATGAGAAACCACCTGGGTTTAAGGAGGTATGCACGATAACAGTTAAATATGGGAAATTCCTTTACTGTCGTTCGAGTTTGGGGAAATCTTTTTCTGCTTTCAAGGATTTTGGAAACTATATAGCTGGTGATCAAACCCATTTCAGTTTATTATCATTTATGCTCCTTTTCTAATAATTTATGCCACAAAATGATAGTGTCAATATTCTAAGAAGATAACCTATGAGCTAACAGGTAAATTTGTGGGTTCATGTAACATTGTGAGCGTGCTAATTTGAACATGCAAGCAAGTAAAATTGTATGATAGAGTAGGTCTTTTAGGGCTCTTAAGTTGACCCCCCTCTCCTGTTTTGGGAATTTGTTTTTGACATCTTCCCATCAACTTGTCTGTTTGTTTGCTACCATCTTGTATTGGAGTCTGAAACAGTGTCCCCATCTGGTTCTTTTTGCTATCATGAGTTGCTTTTCTTTAACCTCCTCACTATTGATGACACTCTTCATCGATACTAAGTTTCTGTTTTGTTTTACTCTGGATGCAGCCTGAGAAGGTTCCTGTGCAACCAACTCCAGTTTCAATGTAAGTGTCTTGCTTTTAGTGGCTTTTCATATGTCGCTCCAAATTTGTTATCTAGAAACAAAACGTGTGGAATTTATCATTTTTTCTTATTCTTTATATACATGTTGTTACATGAAGTTACTTCTAGGCCTGATGACTGAGGCAATTTGTTGGTGATTACTGACCTTAAGTTGGTGCTATTATATGATGTATTGGTAAATGTCTTGGAACTGCAACGAAAAGGGTGCATGATTTGAGTCTGAAAGCAATCTTGTATGCAACTATTGAAAGTTGGTCTTTCTCTAAATTCTCCTTCTGGTACCCACTTTTCTGATACCATTGTTTTGGTAGAAGTCTTACTTTATATAATCATAAGCAATAAGAAATTGCGTTTTTCAGCATTGAGAATTGTTGTATTCATCTACAGCATTGAGTATTGTTGTATTCATTTATAGAATTTGTGCACTTTTACTCGTGAAAATAATAATAATAAATAAATAAAACAGAAGTGCAGTTGCATCTAAGTTCTTATTTGACAGACTTGTCATTTGGCAAAATCTTAAACTGCTTACTTGAGGGATAGTCTGTTCTCCATCCTATCCATAGATTTTGGTAATGGGTTGTAGTGCCATATATCTATCACTTTCAGTATATTTGTCATCTTTTGAGTTTTTTTTTTCCTTTTTCAAGCTAATTACTGAATTTTCATGTATTCTTGTCTTTAGGGAAAATTTGGCCGGCACAGATTGGGTGTTGATCACAACAAATGATGGCAAAAAATATTACTACAACAACAAAACTAAGGTATGGTAGTAAACAAGAATATGCCATTTGTCTATCCATGTCAATGGAGCTGTTTCATTCAATTTTTCTAAGCTAATATTGCGTGAAAGCTAGTTCCTAATGATAGGCATGGTATATGGGAATAACATTTGTTTGTGGTGGCTTTTGTTACATGTTTGTATATCTATGAAACTATATGAAATCTAAATGATGTTATTGTATCCTGTAGGAGGTTATTTATGAAATTGAACTGATGTAATATTTGTAAAATTTAGCATGATCATGCAATATTCTCTTGATTGAGAAAATCAAGCAGTAGAATACATTTATCAAATATGTTCCAGGTGCAATGGACCTGCTAGATCATCACCTACAAATATTCCTTGTTATTACCAGTAGGATTTAGGATTTTGAAAGAATGTTTTTGGAATCAGGGAAGAATATAAATACCACTTATGGGTTGGGGGTTGGATGGAGTAAAGTTTCTTAAAGCTTGATCTTCTGGGTCTTAAGATCTAACTTGTGGAGGCGGTTTGTATTCCTGACCTTGATTGATGTTTTGCAAAAAAATCTTTACCTCCCTTTTCATTATGAGCTTCAATGAGATAACTTCAGTGGATTCCCTTATTGGAGGTTGATTACAAGTATGCTTTAACAGGAACTTTGCTGTTGCTAGGTTTTTATATGATCGGGAGTTTGAATCTTCCTATAATTTCATTGAATTGATATGGCATGAAGGTGATGCAGGGAGGGTGATGAGGCTGGTAGAAATCTCACCAAGTATGGGAAGCTTAGTCTTTAATTCTATCATGGATCAGTCATAAAGGAAAAATAATTCCTTTTACACTCAGATGATAACATGAGGGCTGAGAGAGGGAGAACAAATCAGAGTGACATTGTCATCAAGCATTAAAATTAAAATAAGGACTCAATCACCAATGATTTGCTTTATGTATCACCATCAGAAAATTCCACACAAACAACATGAGTCTGACGGCTAATAAAAACTTAGCACTGAATGATAGAGTGATAGTTTATAAACTAGCTTTAGAAATGGGGATAATTCATTTAGCAGGATAAAAGGACCAAACAGAAGGCTAAATAGTGCCACAAAGCATCACAAGCTTTCAAAAATCCTGTTAATTTTTGTTTATCTAGGAGAAAGGAAAAATAGAGAGAAAATTAGCAGCAGCAAAAGAGCTGCCTGATGTTTTAGATACCGGAGGGGACTTGCAAATCCCATCTTTACATGGTCCTGTGAAATGGGCCAGATCCCAAATAACACCTTTATATCCCCAAGGCAACTTGAGGTTGATTCAACTCGACTTTGATACCATTTGTAACACTACCTTTCATATGTAAGCAATAAAAATGGTTAAAATAAATAGTTGAATGCAATTTGAATTCATAAACTTCTGGATTTTGTTTATATTCTCTGTTTTTACCCTTTTTTTCACCATCAGTTAAGCAGCTGGCAGATTCCTAGTGAGGTGACAGAATTGAGAAAGAACCAGGAAGCTGAAGTATCAAAAGGAAATGCGATGTCAGTGTCACAAGTTAATGCTTTGACTGAAAAAGGATCTGCTCCAATTAGTTTGAGTGCTCCTGCTGCTAATACTGGTGGTCGTGATGCCACGGCTCTTAGAGTTTTAAGTGTGCCGGGAACCTCATCTGCTCTGGATTTGATTAAAAAAAAGCTGCAAGAATTCGGAGCTCCAGCCATTTCTGCTGCTGTTTCAGTTTCATCAGGAGCAGCAGCATCAGAATCAAATGGCTCAAGAGTAGTTGAAGCTGCAGCTAAGGGCTTGCCAAGTGAGATTAGCAAAGATAAACTGAAGGATGCTAATGGGGATGGTAATATATCTGATTCCTCTACGGACTCTGAGGATGAAGATGACGGGCCATCAAAGGAGGAGTGCATTATCCAGTTTAAGGTATACAATTTGTTACTTTTATTTCATTGGAAAATATACAATTCTCTCGCGCTCTTTTTTTGTTTGGAAGTGCGGGGTGGCTTTGAAATAAAATTTCATTAATAATTGCAGTTTTTCTTCCTCGGACATTTTTATTTTCCCTCTCGAAACACTATTTTTGTGTTCACTTGTTTCCCGTGAAATTTACAGGAGATGCTTAAGGAACGTGGAGTGGCACCATTCTCAAAATGGGAGAAGGAGCTGCCGAAGTTAGTGTTTGATCCGCGTTTTAAGGTTTGTTGAGTCTAAAGAATTATGAATTACTTTGTTCGGGAATTAAGCCCCTTTCCTGCAACTGGAACTCGTTGAAACAGGTTTGTTGCATTAATGTATTTGCTAACTTGTGATGGGGTTAACTTGTTTGTGTTTTATTGTGCTTTCTTTTGTCGCAATAACTTGGTAATGACCAACGCTTGTTAAATCCCTTATGATGCTCTTGACTGAAAAAACAAATCATCAACACACCTTGTCAAGATAGTGGCTTAAGGGGGCCAATTCTCTGGGTCTTTTTTTTTCCTACCTCGTTTACCTATGGTGGAAGATGGTTTAAGACTCTTGTTACATATGCCAAGCAAGCCACTTATCCCCTCCAAGCTGGTAGTGGGGTCTAGGAGCTGGGGAGGAACTATCACTATGACATACATGAATATAACAAAAAAAAAAAAAAATGACTTGCAGGATAGCTAGAAGTTTTGGTTTGGTGGCTAGAGTTGAAGGCTATACATGGGTGGTTGAGGAGCTTCATCAATGCTTCTCTTAGGGAATAATAAGTAATAACCTGCCAAATGGAGCTCCCGTTTCCACTTGTCTTTTGGAGTTCATCTCTAAAATCTAGTGATCTGCGGCTATTCTATACACTATTTTGTTGCACAATAACTTGGTTGTTCTTAGCTGAAGGCATCTACTTACCATAGCAACCCTCGTTTGCAAGTGCATCCATTACTTCAATATCTTCTTGTTAAGTATCTTTGCTCCTGGCCCCCTTGAAAGCTGCATACTCTCCCCCCAGGCTAGTAGCCTGTTATCGTTTGCCTTCTCATTGTTTTTGTGTCAAACACTGTATCACTCCCTAGTGAAAACAGAGATCTTTGGGCCTGTTCTGTCTCCCTCTCCAGAGTTTCTTTTTTCTAAATGATTGTTTTGTGCAGGATTCTTGTTGTTTAGTTGAGCTTAATCCATCTCATTACTCAATTGCATTCCTGCTCAGTGCTCCTCCATGTAGATAAAGCTTAATCATAGAAAAATGGCACCACCAAGATCTTCTTATTTGTTTCATTTTCCTGGTATTTTATGAGCATGCTGATGCAACTTCTGGCACTGTGTACTAAGATGGGATCAATGTTTTTATAAAGATTAAAGACCTTGAAGTTATCTTGAACATTTAACAGGTTGTATGCTCCTCTTTTCTTCCATATTTGTCCTTTGTAGTTATGACTAGTAGCTGGAGGAGAGGGGCAATTGTGCCGAAGATAATCTGTTCCCATGCTGATGTGTTTTAACTGTTTATTTTAGAAAGTAGTTCCCTTTCCATGCTGCATGCATGCAGATTGCATACACCAAAGGGGTTGTAGTTGATGAACACTCTGCTTGATGTAGCTTCTGCATTTTTTATTGCAACATCATGCATCTCTTCTCTGAATCACATCTCTGGTTATGGTATATGCAGAAGTTAATTTGTTGCTGTGTTTCTTATTTTGAAAGCTCTGATCTCTTGCAGGCTATTCCAAGCCATTCTGCAAGAAGATCTTTGTTTGAACACTATGTTAAAACACGTGCTGAGGAGAAACGCAAGGAAAAGCGAGCAGCTCAGAAGGCTGCAGTGGAGGGATTCAAGCAGTTGCTGGAGGAAGCATCAGAGGTTTCCTGGATCGCCTTCAATTTAATTGCCTTTTTTTCCTGTGATTTTTTCAAACTCTCTCCAGCTTTGAAACTATGGAGATTGCAAATTATTTATCAGCAAGATTTTGATTTTCAGGACATTGATCACAACACTGATTATCAAACTTTCAGAAAGAAATGGGGCAATGATCCAAGGTTCGAAGCCTTGGACCGCAAAGATCGAGAGCATTTATTAAATGAAAGGTATTATATGAGAAAATGTCATGATATGTTTTTCAGCAACTTGGATGTGATCTTTTTGCAGTAGACAACTACAGTCTATCAGGCACCTTTAAGTGTTTTGTGTCATATTTGAACCACTTAGGGGATGTCCATCAGTGAAGTCTAGTTGGACCCTAATTCATAGAATCCATTCCTATGTTTTTTGCTCCATGCTTGGTATGGCTGATGGTTGCACTGAGTGTGAATGTGAATGTGCCATCAATTTGTAAATTGAATTTCAAAGTCACTTAACTTAAATTTTGATCTCTAGATTGAAATTTATTTGGTTTAGTTGACAATCTCTTTCCTTCATTATCTTCATTCTTTTACCATACGTATATGTGTATATTTGCGCTCGATTTTGCTGTTCTTATAATAGTTATTGTTTACTCTATGACTTTTAATTTCTGTGCTTTTTAGTTTAGTTTTTTAATTGTCCAAAAAGAAAATATATATATATATATTTATATATAAAATACTACGCAGAATAGTTGGCCATGGTAGTTGATACACAGTTCACAAAATACTTCTTTTTCAGCTGTTTTTTATGCGACTAGAGAAAGAAGATCCAGCTTGGAGATTGTTATGACCTTTTTTTTTATGTTCTCATTTGGCCCTGCTCTACCAATGCTGCATCATGTGACTTTTGGAATGTCCATTACTTGCTTTACAACCTGGGGTGCTGTAGAACACCCAGGCAACGATCGACCATTAATGTGTATGCTTGATAGATATTGATGGTACACTGCACTAGTGCTCTTAACCCTACGACTTAGATCCCTTATTCTTGTGACTGGAAAAAATTGATTTGAATTTTGAATGTACAGTTGGGCGCGCCCGCGCGCGCGTACATGTATTTATATTTCAGCTTTTTGTTGAAGGAGTGCTATGTGTCTTATTGTTCAGATTCATGTCCTATGTCAGTATCTCTGCAATATATGGTGCAAGATACTCTGCAGAGCTGTTTTCTGCATAATCTGTTTTACTCCTATCCTTACAGATTTATGTGTTTGGTTTTCTAGCAGACAGTGATTTTTTTCCATACCTCCTTTATACCAGCATGTGTGTGTGTGTGTGTGTGGATGGTAGGCTAGTGACCAGAGTTTTAGAGTAACTTCGGGTCCCCTTCAGTCCTTAAAGCTCTTTGTAATTACATGGCAAATGTCCTTCAGTTTTCGACATTCTTTGTATGACACTGATTGAAGAATTGTTTTTTGAAAGGATTCATCTTTTGAAGAAGGCAGCACAGGAAAAGGCTCAAGCTGAACGTGCATATGCTTCTGCCAGTTTCAAGTCTATGCTTCGAGATAAAGGAGACATAACTGTTAGTTCACGTTGGTCCAGGGTATGTTATATTGGAGTGAGGTTTAATGTGATGACGGGTTTCAACAAGATGTGTCTAGGGTGTTGTTAGATTTTTGTCTAGTTTGCAGGATCTTGAATGCCATTATGTATAACTATAGTTGGATGGACTGATATGTAGGATGTAGAGGACTTTCGTGCAGAGAATGACATGGAAATTAACTTATTCAATACTAAGGAATCGGGAAAAATCTTATTTGGACATGATGAACTGAAAAGTTGTTTTGGGTAAAAGGAGGCTTTAACTTTTTCATATTGGAAGAAAGTAAACCAGCATAAGCAATGATTAGTTGGAAATATGGTTAATTTTTGCATTTGGACCACAAAGCTGAGATAGTGATTCGTTGGGGATGATTCTGGGTTTTTACAAATTAAATTAACGCAGATGTCTGTGCTATCATATAGATTTTGATATATAACCTTGTACTGATGTTAATTTGTGCTAATTGTAGGTCAAGGATAGTCTAAGGAATGACCCCAGATACAAATCTGTAAAGCATGAGGATAGAGAGGTTTTCTTCAACGAGTATCTGTATGAATTAAAAGCTGCAGAGGAAGCAGAGCGAGATGCAAGAGGCAAAACAGAGGAGCAGGTATAGACTGTTGGGTGTGCACATCTTGGAAACTGCTTACTCTCTCATGCTTGACTATAGTCTCAGTAATTATTGCAATTGTCGTTTGACTGTGTTGTGCTTTTGGAACATAGGAAAAGTTTAAATCCAGGCTAATTGGTCAAAAGGCCCCCCTGGAACTTTTGGTCAAACCCAACTTAACCCTTGACCTTTTGACTTCTTTATTTTGGTCCCCCAAACTATAGGTTAAAGCAATTCAATGCCTCCATTAGGCTTCCGTTCAATATTCTCTGTTACATGCACGTGAGGGACGTGTGATCTCCTTTCCCTTTCATAACTTTCCAAAAAAAACAACCTCATAACCTGCTAGAACTTGACAGGTGTAAACAAATTTAAAGAAATAAAAAAAACTCAACTGTCCTGTCCTAAAACAAACTTCTTTGAAAACCTATCTAGAATACCAGATATCCATTTTAACAATTTAATTTTTTATTTATCAAAAGGAACAAATATCAAATTCCTGGCAATAAATAATTACCCTCGAATGATCAAACCACAGGCTTTTTGTTCCTTGATCTTGAAAAAACCCAAACTCATCATTGATCCCATCCCATATGCAAAACCCTCTTGAATCCCCATTCAAACCCCGGATTTCCTTTTCATCAGCTCTGTAACTGAACAAATTTTGGTGAGGGAAAGCATCAACGCCGACTAATTAGGAGTCAGCTTCAACAACGACAAGGAAGAGGATTGACGCCACAATTGAAGCAGCTCCAAGGAGGATGGAGTGTTTCTTGGTGCAATTACCCACAACCTCTCTGTGTGCATTGGTTTTTGGATCAGATGAGTCTAGTTGGGGGTGAAGGTTATGGTATTTGGCATGGTGGTGATAGATGAGATAAGAGTGACATTAGAAGAGAAGGAGACGGTGATGAGAGGGAGAGTTAAAACATGTTATCTTTTTAGTTTTTTTATATATAAAAAATACGTTTTGTTTTCTGAATATTTTATAATTACAAAAAAAAAAGAATTTATTTTCTTATTATTGAATCAATAAGGTATGATTTTTTTCCTTAAATCAGTTTGCACATGTTCAGTTTTAATAGGTCTGCATGTGCCCCTCACATGCTTTCTAACGGGCTGAATGAACAGAAACCTAGTGAGGCCCTACATTGTTTTGACCTGATAGTACAAAGAGGTCAAAATCAGAAAGTTGAAAGGTCAGGGTTTAAGTTGGATTTGACCTAAAGTTCAGGGGGCTTTTGACTAAGTAGCCTTAAAACTATGAATCTGGCTCATTGTTTAAATGGTACCCTAAAAAGACAATGACTCGTCCAGTTTATATTGATCTATTGACAGCAATTGTAAAGAGGCAAACATAATTTGATTTCTAAAGCAAGAAATTAAGCATTCATGTGCTGGTCTCTGTGTGTGTGGTATATGGATTACCACATATTTATATCTCAGGTCACCAAAAACATTCAAGTTATGTATTGTTGTCAAATACTGCAAAATTGATTATGAACTTCATCAATTAAGCCACTAGTTGCTGTTTGTTGTTATGTAAAAGAGGGTAGAAAATAATGAGGATGTAGGTGATAAACAAGGTGATATATTAAAGGTGACTAGATGCGTGCTGTTTGAAATTTGTATCCTTGTGCATGGAAGTGTTTGATTTCACACATTTGAATTCGTTGTTCTTCTTATTGTATGGATGATTTTCTTCTCTTCCAATAACATGCTCTTCAACTCTATTTTCAAAAAAAAAAAAAGAGGAGGAAGAAGAAGAAAAAGAAGAAAGGAAGTCAGACCAAAATGTTTGTGTTTGATTAGACAAGCTTAGATGCATCGTATAATTTTATATGTTCCATAGAACTTGTATTCTGATCTCTTCTAGTTGTGGTACAGTGGCTTGGATTTTTTAGTGGGGCATTTGGAACAAATATTGAAATATTCATTTTTCTTCCCGATAATTTATAATAATATGTGGAAATTTATATTGATATGAGTGGTGTAAATGTGTCCAGCTCCTTTCCAGCTCAGTTCAGGACAAGCTGAAGGAGAGGGAGCGAGAGTTGCGAAAACGGAAGGAACGAGAAGAACAAGAAATGGAAAGGGTGCGTGTGAAAGTTCGGAGGAAAGAAGCAGTTGCATCTTTTCAAGCTTTGCTTGTGGAAACACTCAAGGACCCTCAGGTTGGTTTTTGATAACTGTTGATCAAATTCTCGGTGGTACTAGACATATCAATGTCAAAAAATCATCCATACCAATTCCAAGATAATTTAAAAATTTGTTGCATATGTTTTCCATCTAAGGTTTTGCTGAATTAGTTGACTGCATGGGTCTAATGTCGCACCTAACTAATAGTTTAAATGATACCTTTGATCACTGTGTATGATGCGGTGCTGGCTAAACACTGAAAGCATCATAGACCATGCAATTTCTTCATCAGTTAGTAAATATACTCTTACAATTTAAATTAAAAATGGATGTCATTCCTGGTTATTTCTTTTTATGTTTGCCCCAGAATACTGAAGTCCACAATGCTGCTGTACTTTGACTAATTAGACAAAGTCTTTGAGATTCTGATAGTAAAAATTTACTTCAGATTTTATGCGTAACTGACCAAACTTTTCATGGACATTGTTGCATGGGGTTTGAGTTTGTTTTGTTCCTTCTATAGTGCTGACCATTTGGCTTAACTGTTAGGCATCTTGGACTGAGTCGAAACCAAAGTTGGATAAGGATCCACAAAGACGTGCAGCACATCCTGATTTAGATCCATCTGATACAGAGAAGCTCTTCCGGGAGCACATGAAGATGCTGCATGAGGTAATAATTCTCAAATGAAAGTACTCAATGTATATATGATCAAATGGATTTGACTTGTGGATCTATATTGTGATCACGACTCACTTTTTGACACATTTATTTGTCTTTTTTCTTTTATGTTATCCCAGCGATGTACAAATGATTTCAAAGCTTTGTTAGCTGAAGTTATAACTGCTGAAACAGCAGCCCAGAAGACAGAAGATGGGAAAACAGTCCTTGATTCATGGTCAACAGCTAAACGACTTATAAAGCCTGATCCTAGGTATAACAAGATGCCTCGAAAAGAGAGGGAAACTTTGTGGCGTCGATATGCCGAGGAGATGTTGAGAAAGCAAAAGTTTGAACCAGATCCGAAGGAAGATAAGCACACGGATTCAAAAAATAGAAGCGCTAATGATTCTGGAAGATACCACTCAGGATCAAGGAGAACAAATGACCGAAGATAACTTACTGAATTTTGGATAACTCATTTTATTTTTTGGTTAGGAACTAGGCTCTTGGTAGAATTTACTGGTTGCTACTTTGCTAGTGATGTTGGTCTCCCCGCTTTCTCCTATTCTGTTTAGAGGTCAGGTTATAATATACTTTTTTTGTGAGTGCTGTATCATATTCGAGTATAACTGAAACTTTTTTTCATTCAAGGAAAAGCATCGCAGCACCATTTTCTTATTATGTGAAAATCACGCTCTTCTTGGTAGTGTCAGGCACCGGCGCTGTATTAGAATGATAATTATTCAGAATTGTGTTTCTTGGGGTGCTCTGGGCTTCAAGACTCAGTTTTTGCCTCGTTCATCTGGGGGCGATGATGAGTGTCGTAAACAGGTATGCTACTAGTAGTTCTCTGGTCAGTTCGAATCTTCTGCAAAATATTGCCACAGATTGAGGCATCTTGAACTTCTAGGTGCGAGTAATGTTTACCCATATTGTATTCACCTGTTCATACTTTGGTCTGATAATTGGCATTTCTGGTTTTGCATTTCACCTTGTACGCTCTGCTCGTGGTGCAAGGTCTTTTTTATTTATCTATCTGGTTCAAAGATGATTTTAGGAATCTCTTCATCCTCCTCCCTCCCCTCATTGCAGTGGGATTTGAAGTTGAAATATAACATATTGTAGTGCACTCTCTGCGGTGAATGATTTGCCTTCAATAAATTAACATAAAAAGCTAAAAGGCGTTCCACGCCCTGTACACACATACACATCATATGGGTGTCTTTTTAAATTTTAATTCTTCATCTTTTTCTCTCTTCAATTACATGCTTTTGTCATCAAATTAATTACTAATCAAGTATAATTTGCAATAGAAAAACACGATTAAAGATAGAGGAGAGGATTAAAATTTAAACATGGCAAAATGAGGGGTCCGGTCTATTGGTTGGTTATATTGTGGCCTTAAAAAAACTGTTTTTGGTGTTAAAGTTTTATTGAGGTATTTTTAGCTCTGAAAAGTAGATCGAGGTTAAGAGGTTTTTTATAGTCTGAAAAATAGATTGAGGTTAAGAGAGGATTTTATTTTGGGTTTAATTTTGTAATTTTAGAAGAATTTAGAAGTATTTTGAGTTGATTTATTTGTTTATTAACATTATAAATATATTTTAAGATATTTTGAAGTGAAAATAGATATTTTTAAGTATTTTCATTATTTTTTACTTGAATTTTATTCAATTATTTTTATGGGCGTATTTATTTTTATTAGTATTTAATTAAATAAAAAAATATCTTTTAAAAATAAAATTATCAAATATAGTCAAGTGCATAACTTATATTGTAAAATTAAATATATTGATTTATATTTATCTCTTAACAAGTTTAGTCTTAATTAGTGTTAACTATTTTTTTTTTACTTATTATTCTTAATCTATTTAATTTAATTGATGCATCATTTTTTTGATTTAGAATTAAATTTTTTTTTGTTGATATCAAAAAACACATTTGCGTTAAAAAAGAAGAAGTAACTAGTGAATTATTAAGGTAGATCTATTTTTATCACTCTTAAAAAAGTTCTTAGGGTACCAATACCATAAAAATATTTAATCCGTCTTCATCTACGTGCGGTAACTTCCTTGCTAGATGCTCTTGCAAACAAGAGAGCATATCGCTCTGTCTTCTCACGTGACCGCTGCTTTCCAGGTTATCATCTGGAATTCAGCAAAAATGCCTGTATTGTTATATATACGATCATCCAACCCAATACTCCTGCTTTGGTCGGCAACTCAGAAAAAAAGGTAAAAAATCCACGACCTACAGGCTACATCAGAGGATTCCCGTAGGCCATCACCGTTTCCGGCCGGCTCCTATCAGTTGGCTGACCCTTTTGCATCATGCCATTCTCATTCAAATATTCAACAAATTCATCAGTCAGATATGGCCATGCACCTTTCAGCACCATAATTTGATAGCGTGGGGTCTTCTGTCCTTGCAAATTCCAGCGGTGGAGACTTGAGACCAGGTGCCCCTTGAGATCGCTTTATCCCGTGACAACAAAAAAAAAAGTGGATTCGATCCTCTCTTTTTTGATTTCATGCTTATGTTTTGGCAAAAGCTAACGAGTGCTGGTGATGGTGAGGTCCCCATGACATTCGGTGTACCGGACATATCCTTGGTAGAGTTCCTTCGTCATTAGACTCTAGACTCCCGTATTATCCTTCAGTACAGGGTGGCGCCGTCCGGTATCATTAGAACTAAACCTCTAACACGGAGGAGCATCCAAGAGTTTTTACTGCAGAGGGTGAAGGCTTGAAATATTCAACATTGAAATCTTGTCAGAATATTGACGAATTCCTGCCATTTTCAAGGGTTTAAGTTTACTTCGTACATGCCTAATGGTAGCCTTGATGCTTGGTTGCATCCATTTCAGGAGTCAGGTGATGCACAACAAGGTCAACCCTCCTTGAATCTTTTGAAAGATTGAACATTGCTATATATTGATGAGACCAATGCATTGGACTATCAGCTTCATCAGCATTGTGAAAACACCAACAGTCCACTGTGACTTGAAAGCCAAGTAATGTCCTTCTTGACAGCCACACGACTGCCCATATTGGTGAGTTCGGAATAGCACGTTCATTTCAGAATCCTCAAATCAGATTCAAACAAGCTCTATCGGAATATTAGGAGCTAGTGGGTTTGCTGGTCCAGGTAGTGACCTTTTCTACTCGAATATTTTTTCTATTACTTCCCTAGAATTCTCTACCTGATATTAAAAGTAGAAGAAAATCTCTTCTCCTGCATGAAGTAACTCCATAGCTTGCATTAAGAAGAAAAGTTCTGTAAATTTCTCTTTCAAAGAATTCTGACTAAAAAAAAAAAAATATATCCTCTCCCTGCTTTTTCCTTCTTGTGAGGTTCACAATAACAGTGTTGTCAGAACAAAGAACATACAGAAATAAGTACATTGATTAAAGCTATCGAGTCCCAAAATCTCTTAAGTGATTACGAAGAAGCCAAGCAAGCTCCTTTAATCCTATAATAAGAGAATCTCTACATCGAAAATATATAATAATAATCATAAATTAGTGGGTTTTTTTAACAAATCAGGTGCAAACTTGCAGATTCTCCGAAGAGATGAATATTGCCCAAAAATTGCATCCTTAAATTCCCGATACACCAACGCAATTGAAAAATGAGGACTCTCTTGCAGAGGGATTTGCAGAATAGTTTCTATTTCGGGTGCCCAAAAATTACCTTTCTTTGTGCAAAACAATCCATGGAATAAGGGAACAAAATGCAGATGATCTCACAGCAGCTACAACAGTGGCAGATGAGAAAATTTAAATGAGACCTGATCCCTGAGAGGAAACAATCAAACAGGAAAAACCTTTCATCTCTATGCCAAAAACAAAGCCTTCAGATAATCATCGGCAAAAGCTAAGCATGGCCAGTAATCACTTCTAACTCGAACTAAGAGTGAAAGATTACCTACTTCCATTTGGAAAAGGAGATGGAATCTTGGTGGAAGAAATATCAATACAAGAAAGCAGCACATGTTACTTTTACTAAAATTTACTCAACTTCCACTCCCGTCTCTATCATCACCATAAGTAAGATGAAGGGGACCTCTTTCTAAAGCAGTGGCTGAGGTAGTGCTATCAAGAAAAGAATCTGATGCAGAACCCTTCCATATGATGTTTCTGATTATTCCCCCATCCTTGACCATGTTAACAAGTGGTTCACCAATCACACTAACCACAAAGGGTGCCAGATACTGCTCACTGGCCTGGATCAGAAAGTCTGCAGGGACTTCAAGCAGCTTGACTGATCGGGCTCTGCTGTTTGCTGCCATGCACTTCCACCACTTTAATTGGAATGTCTCCCGCCCCATGTTGGAAGGAGAACCGCAAGCCTCCCGAGAGCATCGGAATAACTGTGAAAAAAAAGCAGGTATTGCATCTTCTGCAATGTCAGGTGGGGCAATAGCCTAGAGAAACATATCCTCTATACCTATTATGATACTTTGAAGTTGACAATGGATGACCTGACCATTTTCTGCATTTGCTTCAATGGAAAAATCAACTAAACCAGGTATTGGTTCCCGTGGTTCTAAATCAATTGTTACAGGAGCTCTACAGCTTTCCTTTTCTCTGGAATCATTTTCAACAGGAACGGTGTCTAGTGAAACAATCTGACTACAAATATCATCATTCCTGGGAGGTTCACCAAGAAGAAAAGGTATACGATGTGAATTGTGATGGGATATATCCATATGGTGCCGAGGATGAAAATTTTAGGACAGTTGCATATAAGGCAGGAAAAGCATGCAATCCATCCCTACTGACTAGTAGGTGAATTATCTCCCCATATATGATTGAAAGGCTCAGATCTCAAATGGCAAGATATTCTAAACTTAAGCCCAGGAATATGCCTAGAATCATGAATACATGAGAAATGCCTCCTTAATATTTCTAAGATCACCTTTGAATCCATTACACGTAACGGCTCCTGTGACTGATAGATTCTTTCAGTCTCTGGGGCAATCTGCAAATTTCTTAATATTTCTAGTCTTTGTATCTCGGAAAGGTTTTGAAAACCAGGTTGACTTTTGGTTTTTATATTGATATTTTAAGTGTTTTTTTTACCGCCAATAGATTTATTTGATTTTTTGTAATATCTTGCATGTATTTTCAGATAAATATGGTTGAAAAAAATAGGTTCTGGATTAAAAAATCTTCATCTCTAATTTTCTTGCAACAACAGGCTATATGCTATCCATTTTATTTTGTAGAAAACAAGGTTTGGCTTGAAATATAAATTCGAGGATGAATGATTAATAATCATTAGTAGCTGAGTGGTTAAAGCTTCAATTTATTGAACTTCCATGCACTCTTCTCACATTTTACTGTTTATAGAATAATAACTTTTTTCCTGTTATTGTTTTTTTTCTCATTTTTATATTGAATTTATTAAAAATTAAATTTGGTTATTTATTTTGATTTTTTATATATAGAGCTATCATAATCTTTAAAAAAAAATCTTGATATTAGATTAATGTTTAATTTCATGATTGTATAATATTTTTATATCATATTATTAAATAAAATAATAATATATCATTCTATTAAATAAAAAATAGTTAAAAATATGTATTATTGTAAACTAAATTTTATAATTTATTTTAATTCATTTTTTATGAATCTTATACTAGCATTAAGCTGATGATTAGTTTTTTAAGTATTTATTTTTTAAATCATATTATTAAATAAAAATAATTATAAAAAATGTAATTATTAATAATTAAGCTCCGTGATTTATCTTCATTTATTTTTTATAGGGCTGTTATGATCTCGAAAAAACATCACGGTAATGAGTTTGTATTCGGTTTTGCAAGCGTTTGTTTTTTTTATCATATAATTAAATAAAAATATTTTAAAATAAATCAGGGTTGTTAAATACAGTAGAATTTATAACACAAATCATGAGTTTGACAAATTAACATAAGTTAATCCAATGTATTATCGTTTGAATATTATTTTTAAGAAAATGTATCATCTTGAAAATGTTTTTAAAACCATATTATATTTTTACCAGTCATCTAAGTTTTTTTTAACCTTTTAAATTAATCTAATTATGTTGTGACAATTTTTATACAATTTAATTTGAAATTTAAGTTAGATAATAAGTATAATCGAGAGTTTCTACATCTGATTTATTGAGCTAAGTATAATGATATTATATATAAAAAATTTCTCTTGACCTATACATTATTTACATGTAATTTTTTTTTTAACTTGCTATAACATATAACGGGGAATTATCTAGTAAATTCCTAATTAACATAGGTTGATTCAATAAAGAACAATATAATTTTAATTGTACCATAAATATAGCCGGCCTCCTGGCTCTAATAAAAGATTTGCCACTAATTACTTTTTTTTAAAAAAACTTCAGTATTAATTACTTGATTTTAGACTTGTTTTTTTTTATATGTTATCTCATTAGAGATTCAAATTTAACACAAAATAACTTTATTTTTGTTATCAATATTTAGCTAAAAAATTAAAAACATAAATGTATTAAAAATATTTTTTTAAGATATATCATTTTAATCTTCTTTAAAATATTTACCTTGTTTTGAATTAATATTTATTATATGTTTATTTTGATTTATATAAGATTATTTTGTTTTTATAAAATTATCACAATATAATAACTTGATTTGATTTGATTTAATAACTCTATCAATATTTTTTGATTAAATATCATCATGATTATTTTTTCTTCCAATCATATTCTTTAGCTTTATTTTTTTTCTATTTGATTTATTAGCGTTTTCTTTCTCGTCTAGGATTTTTTTTCTTTTATTTTTTATGTTGAAAAGAAAAGAGATCAGGGTTTGTAGCTACTGTGGAAGCGCTCGCTCGCTCGTTCACTCCATATAAAATCCCTCCGGAGTGACAAAAAAAAAAAGGTAAGGAGGAGGTGGAAACAGAACAGACAAACAGCTATCAGCAAAGCTTCTCGTCTCTTCTCCTTTTATTTAGCGGTTTTGCTAAATTACTGTAGTGGAAGTGAATCGACCAAGAAGATACCCTAGTTTTAAATCAATAGATCGTGATATTGAAAACGGCTCAATTCGATTCGATTCTCGAACCATCTTCTCTAGAGGTGCATTAATTAGGGTTTATTTTTTCCATTACCATTTTTCTATTTATTGGTTGAATCCGTGTTTAAATTTTAACCTACCCTAATTGTACTAGTATATGTGGATCCTATACCTCTTGTTTCCGTGAATTGATAATTTATAGTATTGTTTATGAGTGAAATTGAAATATAGCCCTAATTTAATGTTTTGTGTATTTGTTAGGCGAGGAATTGATGCCGGTTTTTTTTTTTTTTGGCCAGGGATTTTTGTTGGTGTCTCAATTTTCATGAGATTGGAGTGACATGGCAAGCTATACAGGTAAAGGAGCCCCTTCTAATGGGACAATCTATGTTAGTAATTTACCTGAAGGGACTGATGACTCTATGTTGGCTGAACATTTTGGCACTATTGGGTTGTTAAAGGTATGGGTTTTTTCCGGGTACTATTGTTTTTTTTACTTTTAGAATCTACTGCTACCGTTTGCTTCATTTTCTGTTGAGGGCTTTGCTAGTTTTTTATGCTCTTATTTATTTTCATGCTCTGTTGTACTGAATAGAAAGACAAGCGAACTGGTCGGCCTAAGATATGGCTGTACCGTGACAAAATGACAAATGAGCCGAAGGGTGACGCTACAGTTACTTATGAGGACCCTCATGCTGCTCTAGCTGCTGTTGAGTGGTTCAACAACAAGGATTTTCATGGTAATACAATTGGAGTATTTATAGCACAGTCTAAGAGCAAAGATGACCAGGTGTTTAACCCTGTGGATGATCCAAATGATTCTGGCGTTCTTGAGGAAAATGCCAAGGATTTGAATGAGGGTGGGGGAAGAGGTAGAGGACGGGGTGATGCTTCAGGGAAAGCATGGCAACAGGAGGGAGACTGGTTGTGTCCGAATACAAGGTCTGTGATGTGATATTGGTGAGCAGCTCTTTCTTGCTCTTTTTTAGCTCTAGTCTGGATTTTTTGGGGTTTCTATGGTATCTAATATGCAAATAGCTCCTTATGCTTTATTGTTGTAGCAGTTGTTCCAATGTAAATTTTGCATTTCGTGGTGTGTGCAACCTCTGTGGAAGTGCTCGACCTTCTGGTCCATCTGGCGGTGCTGCTGGAGGTGGTGGTCGTGGGAGGGGCCGTGGTGCCAATGACTCTGGGCCCCATGGCCGGTCAGTTGGTGCCCCTACTGGACTTTTTGGCCCAAATGACTGGCCTTGTCCAATGTAAGCTTCTGCTTGCCAGTATTTCATAATTTGTTTGCTTTCTTGTGCTATTCAATGATTCTTTAGTGCCATGCCTCTTGCTATGTTAGTCTCTGACTGTTATCGAACTTGGTTCATTTCCTCTGTATTTTGCTCTACCATTAAATGAAGTGATGGGTGATGGTCATGTCACTGTATCTCATTATACAATCTAAAGCACTGACCAGCAGGAGAAGATTGTGAGGCTTAGTCTAAACCAAGCAGAAGGATAATGCCTTCTGTACAATTTTTTTTTGAGGTGGATCCAAAAATTGACACTATGAGCATGAATACCAGCTGGATATGCAATGGACTGATTTATGATGCTTGATTTGATGAAGTTCGTTGAAGTGTAGCTCCCATGTACCATACTATCTAACTAACAAGTGATGAGCTTAAGAAAAATGGGTTTGTGCTGATGGCATGATTGTGTTTGAATGCTGAATTTTGTGGAACATGTGTATGTGCGTGAACGCTCCAAAGTTCCTTGCTGTTCATTCAAGGGTGCGTAGTTTATGCTACTGTAATGTACTGATTCTATAATAAGATTAGTTGGTAAATGTTGTGCTTCAGACTTGTTCATTGTAAAACCATCGGTGGTGCTATTATCTTGAAGAAGATATGTGGGTATATTCTTTGTTGGCAGCCAGTTGACACCTTCAAATTCATATTGTAGGCAATATTCAGCCTCTTTTTCTCTGTGTTACTTATGTTTCTTTTTTGTTTTTCTATTGCAGGTGTGGCAATATCAACTGGGCAAAACGCATGAAGTGCAATATTTGCAACACCAATAAACCGGGTCACAATGAGGCTGGTGTGAGGTATTATATGACTCCTAGTTCATTGACTTGAATTCTCTCAACACATCATTTGGACTGCGTGGTGTAGAAAATTGTCAACTTTCTTTGTCAATCTAAAAATGGTGGTGGTAAATTTTTTTTCTTCTTTCATTATTTTTCCTTTTACAAGGGTTACTTGGTTATGAACTGGGTACCCAGGAGACATTCGAACCAGGCATCATGAGAAAAATACAAATACTAAGAAAGTATCCCTGAATGCTTGCATTCTTACTAAATGTGATAGGTGGGTTTAGGATCAAAAAGGTATCTTCAGCAGTCAAGGTATTATGATGCTGACTCGTGATTAAATTGACTCAAGTTGCAAGAAGATAATAGACAAAAATGATTAAAATCATGTTGTATTTGTTGAAGAGAAGATTGACTTTGATTTTAAGAATTACACATAACTTCCTTAAACAAAGTATTGCAGTGTTAGCAGCGAACTGCATACACACAAGTTTTGTCTTTAGAGTCATAAATTATTTTAAAACTCAAATTTGGTTTACTGTACCGTAGTTGGATGGCTAAGCGATAACTGAATCGTATTTGCTTCCCTACTTTGTGTGAACTCCAGTTCTTACTGCTTCTCTTCTCTCCTTTGACCACACATGTTACATTTTCAACATGATATGTTGGGTACGCCTTGGATATCTTGTACAAATAATGCTAAAAATATGTTCATATCTATAATCACACAGAGGAGGACGAGCTGGTGGTTATAAAGAACTCGATGAAGAAGAATTAGAGGAAACTAAGCGACGACGAAAAGAAGCTGAAGAAGTGAGATCTTCTTGCGATGTTTTGACTTTCATATTATTCAACTGATTCTTATTATATAGTCTTTATGATCCAATAACAGGATGATGGAGAGTTGTATGATGAGTTTGGAAATTTGAAGAAAAAATTTCGGGCCAAAACTCAACAAGCTGAAGCTGGCAGGGTGCTTCCGGGTGCTGGGCGTGCAGGTTGGGAGGTTGAGGAATTAGGTACGTGAGCATCATGTTATCTTTTAGTTTTTTATTTTAAAAATGTGTTAAAATAAAGCACTCTGACCTTATATGCTCATATATATTATTCATGGGCTGGAGTTCTATCCATTAGATTTGGATAGACATTGGAGTATTACAATTTTGCTTGGACTAAGTTATTGGTGCCACTAACAAAAAGATACATTGCCAGGTGCTGTTGATAAACACGAGAGAGAGAGGAGCAGAGAAAGAGGGAGGGATCAGGACGATAGGGAAAGCAGCAAGACTCGAGAGCATGATGAGAGGGACAGGCGCCTTAGTCGAAGTAGGGAGAGGGATCGGGGAAGAGATAGAGATCGAGATTATGAGTATGGTCGAGACAGAGAATATGGGCGAGACCGGGACCGGGACCGGCACCGATACTAAAGATAGAAGCAAAGGTTCTCAGCTTTTGTCCTCAGTTGTTTTGGCTGTTTTCTTTGATGCGAAGGATGCCATTAGATATGAAGTTTGCTTTTTCTGCCATTTGATATGAAGCTTGGTTTGCTTGGCATTTTTGTCCTTTCTCCTGCTATGTAACTTTGTTGAGTTATTCTCCCCACTGCAACCATTGATGGAACTAGGAACTGGGTCATCCAAGCTCTTGGTGTTAAATATACTGGTTTGAAATCGTTTCTAATGTCATCCAAAGTTAAAATCTGACTGGTGCTCTTAAATGCTCCTTGCTAGGAAGTAATGACAGAAAACTTCCGGTGGTGGCAAGATCATGAGCTCAACATCACTTGGTGTTATGGCATGCTAGTAACATTGATGATATTTGGCCAATGGCTCATCATGTACTGATTACAGTGCTATATGATTGTTTTCTCCTTCATTTGAGTCCCCCTCTAAGCTCCACATAAATTTGCAGTGGTTTAATCAATAATGCCACATTATTTTTCGATGAGCCAAAAATTGTTTACTTGTGAGATTCAGTTGGTGTGGTTTAAACCAAATTGATTTGCTGTTATACTTGTATTTTCGCAACAATGAACTAAGATTATATGACTGATTTATAGCCCACATGGCTTGCAAGATCGAGTTCGAGTGTAGTTCGTTAACCCTCACTTCTGGCATTGTTAATCTTTTGATTGCAAATTGACACTTTCACCGTATCATTCTCAAACGAATTTACATCAAAAGAAAGAAATACCAGGCTATGCGAACGTATCTGTATATCTGTATCAGAGAAAGAAGAAACCAACAAATCTTCTCTCTCTCTCAGCATCTTCAAAGCCAACAAAGATTTCCCCGCAACAATGCCTCTTGCCTCCGATAAACACACCGGATCTTCTCAGATCCCTTCATCCAATTTCATCCCAGCTCTTTTCTTCTATGGATTTTCGATTTTGGCTTCGTCGATGATTCTCTCACTCGTTCTGTCTATTTTTATAATGTTGGGGGTCGAAAGCTCTGATAATGTCAAGGCCAAGATCTAGGACAAGGAAGGGATCCCACCGGATCAGCAAAGGCTTATCTTCGCTGGGAAAGAGCTTGAAAGTGGCCCGTATCCAAAAGGAGTCCCACTCTTCACTTGGTCTTTCGCCTCCGAGGTTAAATGCAAATTTTTTATGAGGACGCTACCAGGAAAAACCATCACTTTGGAGGTGGAAGGCTATGATTTTACGGGTTAATATATATTTATTATGTAAAAATAATAAAATTAGATTGAAATCATATAAAATTTGGTAAAATTATATTTTATTACCATACAATTTTACAATACTTTTAAATTTTTATTTTTTTCATTGCATACCCTTATGTTTATTCACTAACACATAGCCTCACAATCATTTATACCCATGTATAAACTTTATTTTAAAAAGTAAAAAATATTAAAAAAAATTGATTAAAGGTTTTATGTCATTTTTTATATATTCCTGATGGCATGTTAATTTGATAGCTAATTTTTTAATTTTATTTCAAAAGACAAATAAATATCTTAATAAATAAATATATTTTATGTAGAAAATAGAAAATACTAAATTTCATGAATAAAATAAAGTGAAAACCATCAATACCAAAATTTTATATTTACCACCATCAAATGTGTTTCATCATACCTTATCGTTCATCAAATATTAGTAAGTCCACAGTGGACCCTTGACTTATTGGTGCACACCTTCAATTATACTCGTTTAAAGGGTGTCAAGTCTTTATATATATATATATATATATATATATATATATATATATATATATATATATATATATATCACATTAATCCTTGGGTTTTACATGTATTAAGTGATTTACAAGACCTTCATGATCACCATGATATTAGCTATAAAATAAAATGTTTTTTTATAGTGTAAATAAAAAATAAGCCATCATAGAAAAATAAAAAGATTACCAATTTTTTTTGGTAAGAGAGCTAAAATAAATGAAAGATTAGATTTGAATTACCGACATCTTAACGTTCAAAGGTCAAGCAGTGAAGTGTCCAAGTTGGTACTGCAACACATACGTACGGGCTCTAGCACTACGCTGCAGTATCTGATAACCTTTCCTCCTCTTTCCTTTTCCTCTCGTGTCTCTCAGTATTTCTTCGCAACTTTTTGCTAGCTTTTCACACCTCCTTTTCTTCTTGGTCCATAATAATTTCTTCGCACAGAGAGGAGGGTGGGGGTGCTGTTATTAACGCAATTTGAGAGCCCCTTTTGGCTTCAAGCAATTCTACTACACGCCTTATCCATAAATAGCTAGCTACAAGACATAGTTGTGTTGCTTCTTCTATCTATCTATCCATATATATATTTCATTTTCTTTTCACATGAATTGTTATTATTATTAGGTCAGACGTCTCTGCCGGGCCCCTCTCTGCATGTCCCAAAAGCCTAAAAACTCCCGTGGGAGTACCAAGCCAGAGCCAAATACAGAAACCAACAGATTGCATATGCATGCGTGAGACAAGAGGGTAGCAGCACAATACAATAAATCTTATTGACCTGCAGGCAACTACTCTTGTCTTCTAACTACGTTTAACGGACAAAGTTTCGTGTCTTCTCTTCCCTTCGGCGTACCAATTGGTGTTTCTTTTTTGCTTATGGTACCAACATGTTTTTTGTTAGCTAGCTTCATAAATTCCAAGTTTTTTCCCGTCTTTGCCTCTAATTATTTTTAATGAAGAATCATCCGCTACTAGGAGCAAAAAGGAGTATAATTTCATTATTCTTGCAAAAAGTTATGCTCCTATATATATATATATATATATATATATATATATATATATATATATACATACTATATATATATATATATATTATTCCTCATGAATTCTATTTATGTTGATTTTTTTCTGAGTAAATATTGGATTTTTTTTTTTGTAATGGCATGAAAATCACTTTCAACTGCTTGCATATATAAACATCTTTCACCGTCACAATTCTATTCTCAACCACGTCACAGTGAAAACCAACTGTACTGTCAAATGGAGCTTAAATTACTGCAATATTTATCAACCGTGAAGCTCCTTAGGGGTATCATAAAATTATTCCATGAGATAATTGTATGCTATATATATGCTGTGTGCCTTTCCTTGTCTACTGTAATCGCATATCCTTTAAGCACTTCTCACCGTCAGGCAAACACAAGTTTCTTGGTTACATCCAATGCAAAGCAGCAATGCCGCAGCTCTGTGATCTTGCAATTCATGTTAATGGTCAACAAATATTCTTTCTAAATCAGGTAATGCATACAAAATCTTGTTAAGTAACTGCTAGTTTCTTTTCTTCTTTGAAACTTTCTAGGCAAAATTTTCTTATTGTTCGCAGTTCAATCTTGCAGAAGATTCTATCAGCCTATTCAGGAAAGCTAAAGAAGATCATCGGGAAAGAAAAGAGAAAATCCCAGGTTAAGAATTTGAGTATTGGAATTGATAACTTCCCCGGAGGCCCACATGGTTTTGAGATGGTTTCAAGATTCTGTTACAATCATGGCAAGATCAAAATCACAGTTTCAAATGTGGCTCTTCTCCATTGCTGTGCAGTCTTTCTTGGCATGACTGAGAATTTATCCCCGGGCAATCTATTGAAACAGACAGAGACATTTCTTGATGGAATGATTCACTGGTCTTGGCATGATATAATTGCCAGTCTCAAAAGCTGTGAGTCATTCTTCACATATTCAGATACATCTGGACTTGTAGAAAAGCTCATTTTTTCACTATTGGAAAAGCTTGCACAGAATTCAGATATTGCAACTCTTATTGCTTCCTCTTCTTCCTCTTCATCTTCTCCCGAAACTGCATCTAGGTTCAGGTTTTCTTCCTCAGCTAAAACCACTCCTGAGTCAACTAAGCCAGGTTCATCGAGCAAACAATGGTGGTTTGATGATTTGATCATATTACCCCCAATGATTATTGAAAAGATAATAGCAAATATGGGGGCTTGTGGAACTGATAACAATAGCTTTATCCTCACAAAGTTCCTACTCCATTACCTGAAAAATGCCGTACTTAATTGCAAAGGTGGAGCAAAAAGCACTGTTTTGTATTCAAGAGCAGACTACGCTGGTCTTGCAGGCACAGCTGTCCATGGGGTGAGCAGAAATTCATTTTCTTGCAGAGGCCTGTTTTCAGTATTGAGGATAGTGTCTGGATGTGGTCTGAGCAGAGATTGCAGAGCCAAGCTGGAGAGATTGATTGGTGGGATGCTTGACCAAGCAACATTGGATGACTTGCTGATCTCTGGGCATGATGATAGGGGTGTTTTTGATGTTAATCTGGTAATAAGATTGATGAGAATATTTGTTAGCAGTGATTTTCTGTCCTCACAGAAGTTGAAGAAGGTTGGCAGATTGATTGATAAGTACTTGTGTGAAATATCTCCTGATCAAAACCTCGAGACCTCAAAACTTCTAGGAGTTGTAGAAAGCTTACCCGATTCTGCAAGAGATTGCTTTGATGGGGTCTACAGAGCCATTGATATCTACCTAGAGGTAAGAATTGAAAACCCTTTCTTCCTTTTTTATCTTTCTTAACGAAGATGGCCAAATAATTGATGGTTCGGATAAAAAGGAGTGAAACAATTTAACAGCTGAGACAAAATCGCCCAATAATCTGTAATTATTGTCTTCATTAGTTTAATTTAATTAAAATCATGCTTTAATTTCTTGAGTTTTTTCCCTTAGCTGATCATCTGGGGAGAAATACAGCATTTTACCCCTTCAATAACATCGAAAAATAAATCCGTAACTTGTCATTTCAAGCCAGACTCAGGTAGTGTGTGTGTGTTAAATTTTTTTGTAGCAACTACGGCATTAGCACTGCTAGACTGGATGCAATGAACCATTTATGCCTTGAACAAAACATCTTACCTACACGAAACCCAGTTTACTAGAAGAAAAACACAGCACAAACTCGGCTATTTCTGTGAAAAGATTTCTAACCAGTGGCTAAATGTGTTCTTTTCCATAATAAAGGTGGTTTGTCACATAGGGACGGGCCGACCTATGGTTGTCCAATCCAGAATTAATGGATGATAACTTAATTATTTATGGCCCGGCCGACCACATATAAGTTTGTGCACGTTCTTCTTCTCAACTGTAAATCTTTTGTTTCTTTCCCTTTTCAATTCCGTGTAACTCACGGCGACTCTTTCTGCTTACCATCAAGATCATTTGTCGTGTACTTAAACAGACAAGAGCTCACAGATTTTTCAAACAATGGATTGGCAACGAACAATCTAATCTCTTACTTCTCCAAGGGCCATGCTACTCATAGTCTAGTGTTCAGGAACGTAGAAATGCTTGCCTGGTACATTATGGACCCCAAATTCTTTACCTTGTGCCAAATTGATAAATTGAAGTCGAATGTCACTTGAACCTGGTATGGTATGGCTTACTGGTTTACTAGCTTGTCCAAGGAGTTTTCGCTATTCTTTCACTTCAAAGCTATATAGGCTAGCAAATAATCCCATAAACAAGAGAATTTGTTTTGAACATTTGTGATGCTAATTGTACCGAGAAAAAATCATTTCTGGAAAATCCTCATCTATTTTATGAGTGAATCGCCCCATATACCTAATGGTTGGGATTCTTCGAAATCTCTTCCGATGAGCAAAATATATGGTAATTTGTTCCTTGATTGATTACGATGAATCATGAAGTCAGTGTGATCCGATTGTGTAAATATAAATCTTTTGATTCATTCTATTTGTGGGAATTTGCAGTCTCACCCAACACTTTCATTTGAGGAGCGATCAAGATTATGCAGCTGCCTAAACTTCGGGAAGATGAGCCTTGAAGCATGCAAAGACCTTGCCAAGAATCCAAGAATCCCTCCAAATATTGCAGTTCAGGCACTCAAGTCACAACATTCTAAAATACCACAAAGTGATTACCCTTTCTCTGTCAAAGACGTTGAGGGTCCAAGCACGAGCAGCTCCTCCGGCCACATGGTCTTGCACAGTGATAACGTTGAGAGGCTTTCACAGGAGACCCAAGAAATGAGAATGAACATACAGAGGATGCAATGGAGGGTGATGGAGTTGGAGAACGCATGTAGGGAGATGAAGGGTCGGATCTCAAAGGTTGTTAGGTACGATGTTAATGTCATGAGTAGTACTCCCCCTTATAATTACAGTAGATCACCTTTTCCTAGACTATGTTGAACTTAAACCTCTCCTTCTCTCTCACAAAAGTAAGACCAGGGATACATGTATATCATCCACGGATATCAAATAAAGACTTTAATTACAGCCTGATTTGATGTTTTGATAAAAATCTAAATTTGAGGAATTATTACTGATTTTTTAGTTGTTTTAGTAAATTCCTGTATTACTGATGAACAAGAATTCTCAATGCAATTGAGATCTCTACGTGACTGTAACTTTATATTGCTGGTTTTTGAATCACAGTAAAAGGAAGTTGCAAGAAATAAAACAAAGAGAAGCTGGAAAGTGGTTTTCTGTTTGATTAGCAGAGTTGTTGCGTATAGACTACGATGCGCAGCATGTTTTTTCCTTCTCTTTTTTTTCTGGTTCACGGGCGCCTAGAATTTTTTTTGAGAATTTGATAAATTCCCAAAAAGAAAAACATTTAAAAAAATAACTTAGTGTTCATGAAATAAAACCCAGATTTATTGAATTCATTCAGGCTTCTCATCTTAGAAACAGACAAACGTCTTCGTTTCCTTGTTCGATAGGAAGTGGAGAAAGGAGCCCACAAGCACTGATTCGCTCATGGATGTCCTTGATGATACATTCTCTGGACAGAATTGTCACAACGCAAGACGGCCCAGGAAAAAATGCATTTCCTTAACTTCTGGTAATGGAAAGATACGATACGATCAGAACTCAGAAACCACTAGTGGTAGTTTAATTTGTGGTCCTTTTCAAAACAGTTGGCTTAGCAAGTTCTTGGTGGTGGTTTGTCTGTATATTACTGTACATATATTATATATCTCACAGATACAGATGAGGTATCGTCAAGATTAGCAATCCCGTGATCGCATTCACTGATTAACGAGCTGAAACACCACCGTAAGAAACAGAGCACCTACTTAACTGTCATAAACTCATGCTTTGGTCTCGTGTAACTTAAACATCACCAACTTGCGTCTTTACAGCTTAATTATCACTCTCTGTAGTCTTGGCCACAGGGAAAAAAAAAAAAAAAAACCTCCAATGCTTAATCACGCGACTGTCTTGTGAACTTCACCGGTCGTATCTTCGGTGTCCTTTGTGCTTCGGCGGAGGTCTTGAGGATGAGGGCGTAAATTCCCTCAATTGATGAAGTACATGTGGATCACTTTGTAGTTGATGTGCTTAATTTCTTGAGATATTTATGGTGTCCAGGGAGATTTGCTCTTTTCTTTTTAAAAAAAATTTAAATCCTGAGGTCAACTTCTAGAAATGGTTATTTTCACGAATCAACTGGGAAAAAATAAATCTAATTTTATTTGATATGTAAACTAGCACAGGAATTCTCAAGACCGTAGAGTCGAACAAAAATAATTAAATCTATTTTAAATTGTGCGTGTTTGATTTAGAGGTTAACTGTGATTGTATTAATTATAACTATTACTATAAAAAAGATTTTAGTTAATATGTGTGAGTTTATGCTGAAATTAATTAAAATCTTATATTTTAACTATTATATCTATAATTGATATAACAAGAGGTATTCTACTCGTTAAAGTATACGTATTGGATACTATATGCTCAAAAAATTAATAAACAAAACTAAAATAACATTCATTTTCACTGTTCCAAAAAAACCACTCATAAACTCACAAAAAAAATATTCATCTACCGTGCATTTTAACTATTTTTTCATTTTAGTCCATATATCTTGCAAGTTTTACAATTAAGTGACTACACTTTACTTATTTTTAATTTTATCCCTTAAAATTATATTACTGTAGTTTTATTTATGTGTCATCTAATGCAAACTACACGGGGAGCTCTGTTTGGCGCCGCCGTGATTCACCAAGCCTTGAATTTGAGAGAGTGTAAAATGGTGGCGACTTTTTATCAGGTTTCACACATGCACGTCGGAAGTGGGGTGCAGCTGCACATGCGAGGAAGAGACCGGCATTTAGCTTGATGATTTATTAATTCACTAGCTCTTTCCCTTGAACAAATCTCCTCCTGAATCCAGTGATTTTACGTGGAATGATGCACAATATCATGACCCGTGATATGTTTCGGATTAAGATATAAAAAAATTTCAAGCTCAAAAAAAAAAAAAATTCAAGCATTGTTAACACATCTCCTAGAAAAATAAAGTTTAAAAATCAGTTATATATTGGGAGATATTTACCTGCGTCAAGAAGAGTTGACCTGTAAAACCCGCGATAAAAAAATTCCATTATATTATTGTATTTTTTAATTTAAGTAAAATTATATATTTTTTTTAAATTAAACAACAAAATTACATTAAATACATAAAAAATAATAACCTAAATATTATAGTTTAACCCATCAAACTAATTGATATTTTTTCTAATGGTGAAATACCCCGTTGACATCTTCAAAATGATCTCCGATCCCCAGGGGATACATAGACAAATACAACTGTCAAGAACAATGTAGCATTGGATTTAAAGCAAGTAATTTGGTCATCATTTTATCAGACCACCAGCTACTATAATAAAAACAAAATGACAAAAATGTCCTGAGATGGTCACGAAAATCACCTGCGTCCTCCTCCACCGAAATAACGTGTCTAATCCGACAAGAGATACGGAAGTGACTAGACCATGTCGTTCTCCCCTTTCCTTCCCTTGTCCGAAAACTCAATTACCCAGATTAGCTACTCACCTGACCCCACAACCCATCATGCACTTCCTACGCTTTCCCAATAATTCAAATAATTGGTGATTTTAACCATTGTTTTTAATGTATTTTTTATTTGTAAATATATTAAAATAATATTTTTTATCTTTTAAAGTATACTTTTTTTAATACTGCTACAATCTAAAAACATAAAAATTATTAATTTTAATAACACTTTTTAAATAATCCAAAAATATAAAAAATATAATTTCAAAAAAATAAAAATTTTCAAAAACACTTGTAAAAAAAAAATACACTCTAGATTACACAGCAACGACAATCATTACTTAAATATAAATTAAAAAAATCACAAATTAAAAAAAAAACCCTTGAGACAAAAATGTAAATTAAATATTCAAACTTCTAAATCATATTTTAGGTAGTGTTTGACGGTACAACTAAAATTATATTTGACTAAAATAATTTTTTTAATATTTTTGTACTTTAACATTTAAAAAAATAAATAAAATAACACATTACAAAAAATATGCAGAAAAATAACATAATTTAAAGAGTCAGATAGTTATAAGTGTCATATACAATTCTCTTCAATTATAAAAATAGACTGATATAATTTATAATAAAAAAAAGGAGGAGAGGGAAAACAAGGGGAAAAAAACTCAAAGACACATCAAAACTCTAATAATAACATCATCGATATAGTTAAAAAGATATCAACGAGACAAATCCAATAACATTAAGAAATGTCATGAACGGTGACCAGAATAGGCCACATGAGTTGTTCAAATATACCAATAGCTCATTTGCATTCGAATTGCTTGTGTGGTATACTCCAATCATCGTTTATGACATTCCTTGATGTTTTTGGATTAGTCTTGTAAAGATCTTTCAAGCGGTATTAGTGGTATCATTATTGGAGCTTTGGTGTATTTCTGAGGTTTTTTTTTCTATATATCAATAAATTACAAGGAGAGAAAAAAACAAAGAAAAAAAATCTTAAGAGACACCAAAATTGCGATAATGACACCACTAGTACCGTTAAACAAATCTTGAGGAAACGAATCCAACGACATTAAAAAAAATCACCAATAATGACCGGAGTGTATTATAAAAGCTGTTCAAAGGTAAATGAACCCCAGCATATTTGAAGAACTTGTATAGCTTACTTCCATTACCATTCCTTACTTTTCTTATTGATATTTTTACAACCGTATGAGTGATGTTATCATTAAAATTTCAATGTTTTTAGAATTTCACTCTCTTTCCCTCTCTTCTCTTTTTTCTATTATAAATAATATCAGTTAATTTTTAGAATTAAAAAGAGTCATAACTGAAATTTGTGACTAAAACTTGTGACTCGTGATCTATGACTTTATAAAATTATGTTATTTTTAAAAATATTTTTATATTATACCATTTTATTTGTTTTTTTAAGTTTTAAAGTAAAACATTTATTTTTTTAAAAAAATATATTTTATATTTTAAAATTATTTTGATATAATAAATTAAAAAAATATTTTTTTAATATATCAGGGGGGAAAAAATCTTGGAAAGGAAAACCTCTAAACACGGCTTTATTATTGTCCGGATCTGCACCGCGTCAAATGGTCAAAGGAGCGTGCAGCGACTTTACCATCGAGCATCCACTCATGCCAACTGCGCAGCAGCTTCCTCATTTCTTTCTTTTCATCTCCTTTTCGTATGTTTAAAATCCCATCCACCATTTTCTCTTTTGATTTTGATCAGCTTTGTATTTCTTTTCATTTCATTTCTCATCATCATCTATCACCAATCACAATGTTTCTAACAGAGACTTCCATTTTCCCTTCCTTCTTCGATCCGTTTAACAATACGAAGAAGAAGAACAAGAAGGATGCAGCCCATATGAAATTCGACCTTTTCTCTCACTCCTTCGACGAATCCCTTCTTCGTCGTCTCAAAACTTTAACCAGTTCCTCCTCCTCATCTCCACCGTCCGTTGCAATAAATCTCCCCTGGCTTTCCTCAGCCCTTGATTTTCTCTCCTCCACACATAACGAAGCCATAAATCTACTTTCTTCTCTCAAGCTCGATAATTCTTTGGATTTTTACCTGGATAACAGTGTCAAGCTCCTCGATCTCTGCAACTCGATCAGTTCAGAGATCGAACGCTTCCGCCATCGCCGACTTGTCCTCAGTTTTGCACTTCACGTTCTTAACGACGGCAGTGAAGATCAAGAGAAGCTGACAAGAGCTAGGGCTTCATTATCTGATTGGGTAAATAATTACAAAGGACCCATATTTGATAGCAACAACAATTTGGAGAATTTAGCAAGAGATTTGGCATTGAGGCTTAAGGAGGTTCCACGTGGAAAGATGTCGGCCGATGAAAGGCTTGTTCGCCGTACGATCTACGCCGTTGGGTTAGTAACGGTATTCGTTGCTGGAGTTGTGGTCACGGCGTTACGTGGATCCACAGGCGTAGTTGTTGCCGTTAGAGCGCCGCCCGAGTTTTTGTGGGCCGACTCGTTCAATTTTCTCAACACAATGATTTCAAATAGGCCAGACAGAAGGAGGCATCTACTCGACGAGCTTGATGAGATGGAGGCGCGTATTAAGGAAGTGAGTGGCGTCATGGTCGACGGTAGCGGAGAGAACGGGGAAAGGTCAAGCAGTGCCGTTAAGGAGCTGGAGATGGTGACGGAGAGGTTAGGAGAGGGATTGGATAGGTTGGGTAACGGCGTGAATGAAATATTCAATTCGGTTTTGAGTACTAGAAAGGGGATGCTGGAGAAAATGAGAGTGGGTCCACCACAGGAGAAACGAAGCGATGCTAAAGAGGTTACAAGTAACCTATACACTAAGCGTGTACTGGATAATGTGTCCCCTGGTGTTTCTAAAATAGTTTAAAATACAATAAAAGTTTTTTTTTATATTTTTAATATCATTTACATTTGCATTGAAAAAATAATCTATAAAGTGTTAATTAAATTAGATTTGTGGTCCGGGTTTCGTTCCGGGCATTAAATAAAATAATTAAAAAAATTGACAACAAAGAAAAGTTAAAATTGACAATCCATATCTTAAACTCGACATTAAATCAAGAAGCTAAATTTTAATCAATTTAATATTAATTAGTTAAATCCAACAAAACAACAAATAAAATAATTTGAAAAAAGCTGGTTATTTTTAAAATTAGTAAAAATACAAATAAATAAAATTAAAATTAAAAAAATATATTTTAAATAAAATAAATAACAATCAAAATAAAATAATAAGAACTAGATTTGAAAAATAAAAAAATAAAATAACGGAGAATGAAATATAAAAGGAATTTAAATTTTATAAATTGTTTTAAAAAAACATGTTAAATACTGAAGGATAAAATTGAAAGAATATATCAATTTAAAGAATTAGTTAAGAAAACCTAACAAAAAACAATAAAGAAAAAAACCTTAGATAATCAAGTCATTTTCAAAACCAACAAAGAATTCTACAGGAAGCACGTTTAAAAAAAGCGGAACCTGGTCTTCACTTGAATAAATATTGAAGGATGAGATAAGAAAAAAAACCAAGCGAACATTTTAAACATGGTCAAATCTTTAAGAGTAGCAACCCGTGAAACCCTAGATCCAAATTCAATCAAGAAATTTATTATAAGTCAATTTAAAAAACTTGTCAAATTAAAAAAATAGCAATAAAAAGAATAAGGATAGAATATGATAGGATAAAACTTAAAGGTGGGAGAAATTGTAAAACAAAATAATTTTAAAAATGATCTCAAACAAAAACAAAATAGCAATCAAAGGATGAAGACCAATTTTGAAAGAAAAAAAAATAAAAAGAAGGTGAAATTTAAAAGGCATTATAATTTTATAAATTATTTAAGATAAAAAAAATTTAATAAAAATAAGAGGAATCAAATCGGAAAAATTAACAAATCAAAGGGAAGTTTTGGATTTTTCAATGGGATAACATGAAAATCTAAGAGGAGAGAGAGAAGAAAAGAAAAAAAAAATTATTACTGGTACCAAACCCTAAGGAATCCCAGAACACACGTCACCCCATCGTGTAGAGGGCATTATGAGGATTCCAACGCCACTGGTGAACACGACTTTCAATGACTGAGCATTCCTTACACGCTGCTCAAATAGCATGAGGGTAGTCCACTTGCTAGCACATGCCATCAAGTTTTTTTTAAAAAAATATTTAATATTTATTAAAATACAACAATGCCCGTGAATATGACCAAAAAAATGGTAAAAAGACCAATAAAAACTCTTGCAAGACAAGTTTATTTGATTGTCTTAAAAGGCAATAATGTATTTCCACTATTTAAAAAAAACTAGAAGACCGAAAACATTCATGAGTGAAATGTATTATATATTTTATTATAAAATTAAATTAGTAATTTTACAGTGTAATAAAAATAAGATGACTATTATAACACCATACAATTTGTAATATATGATTATATCATCGTAAAAATATCAATTTATCTCCAAATACATTGTTTATAATTAAGGGATAATTACATCATTCCATTATTACACTAAATAGTGCTATGAGCAATGTCTTGAAACGTGCACTTTATTGGAATTCATCCAAAACAGTTTCTAGAAAAAATGCTTTGTCAAAACATGATCCACGGTGTATGATTAATTACATTACATTATCACTCACCAATTCAAAGTTCTACTTTCTCAATTTTATTTTCTATTCGAATTACTGTACATTAAAAACAACGAGTGATTTGCTTGTTCAATCAGAAAGAGAAGCTTTAAATAACTTGCAAGCTACGGAGACAACCATCGGTTACTTCGTACCCTTAAAATATTAGTTCATCAGAAACAAAGCAAAGGCAACGCGTAGCTAACAAGTGGTAGATACAAACCAATTGGAGTTCAATATTTGTCAAGGTTGCTTTCATGCAGTCGAGGGTGTGCGACAGAAGAAGGGAAAAAACATAAAAAAAAAACGAGGCAAAAGAAGGATACTTTCCTCTCACAATTGGGAAAAACCAAAAAGAAACGGAAACCAAAAACAGATGACATTTAATAAAAACCATTCTCCAGTGTGCATGCCCCTCTTGTTACAAAGAAACGGAACGGCCGTGTCATCCTCGATCATCCTCTCTTTACAAGCTGCTAACTGGAACTCTGGCTGCATATAACCTACACCTCTATCCTAGCTAAATATTCAGATACAATAACTTACAAGAAAAAGACATCATTTCCTTCTTGGCATAAATAGGACAAGATCTATCACTAGTTGAGCCCTATAGAGTTGGTAAGAGTGTACATGTGGAAAATTAATGTCTATTAGCTGCTGTTTTGAATCGGTTGTGAAGCACATCTGTCTTCAATGGCTTCAGAGCTCAAAATTTTTCTAAGAGAGCGATACTGTAGACGAACATTCTCACCACTGCCAATAATCTTAAGCAAGTACCTGAAAGAAAGAAAGGGAAATATCTTGGCACTTTGCATCTAACATCCACACAATGTTTCAATTTACCAATTCTGTGATTATCAGAATGCAAGTAGTGTTTAACTGCTCTAAAAAGCCATCTCAACTCACCAGCCATTCAGACACTGTGAAGTGATGATTGCTTCCTTTCCAACAAATTTTTCTGGTGTCCTCCTATTTCCCTGCATGGTTCAACACATCGCTCAAATTTTCATTCATTCAAGTGACAACAGCTATAATCAGAATACAGGCAACAGAATGCTAAAAACTAACCTTAATCATTACTTTCTCATTTACAGAAAAAGGATACTGCACTCCTCTATGCAAGCCATCAGCAGCAGCAATATCTACATTCTCCTAGGGACAAATAAATAATCAGTTAAAATGCATAAGCTTGAAACCAACTCAATTCCTAATGCATAACAGAATGCACCATTCACAGTAAAAATTTCAGCAATTCATTACGGTTTTGATCAAAAGATTATTTGCTGATAACTTCATGATTTAAGCTCGCTTAACAGCCTCTGCTAGAAGCAAAATTTAATAATAGACATATAAAGTGGCAGTCCAACATCACCAGCAATAACGTTAAAATTAGGTCAGATTTGATACCCTATGCAACAAGTAGCAGTTTCAGAATTAACATAGTTGCCACAAAACATTCACCCAAGTACATTGGAGGTTCAATTGTGGGAGATAAACAAATTCTAAAATTCAGATAAAAAACAAGACTGTAAACAGCCAAAAGAGAGAGAAAAAAAAATCATTTCAACAATCACCAAGGAGAAACTGTCTTCCACAAACCAGCTACCTTTCCAGCATGCCGGTTTTGGAAACAAAAAACTTACAGTATTGATCATTGAAAACATCAAACACGCAGAATCCTTTTGATAATACAATGCTCCTTAAAGAGCCTTTTGATAATACAATGCTCCTTCAAGAGTTACCAATGTTCCATATCAGTTGAGGGAAAATATACCAAATTGAGGTTCCTCACACCAATTCCTAATGATTCATTTGTGGTTTCAGTCATCATCAGATTGTAATTGATTTCAAAGCATTTAAAAAAGAATAAAAAAAAAGAGTTAAGTAGTTTTGATCACTGAATCACTGACAAAAATCAGAACAGAACCCTTTCAAAATAGAACGCTACAGGAAGAGCTATCAATGTTCCATAACAGTTGAGGCAAAATATGCCAAAATCAAGGTTCTTCACACCAATTCTTAATGCCTCATTTGTGCTGTAAGTCACCATTAGATAATTATGGATATCACCTACTGTCTACAGAGCCAATGCCCACGTTGAAATTTATACAAATTTTCCAAGTCACACATCCAAATTCCCTTTGCGTTGCCTTCCCGACAACCACTTCAAAATTAAGTAGTTGATGATTGGATATCCTTGCATGCTTGTACGAGTGCATTTACAGGATAACTAGATAATAAAAATATCAGGCTCTGATTCGAAGCATACCCTGTGTTGTCTCTTCATGGAATCTGTGTGATCACCCATTTCTTTGCGACGCTTCCGCAGAGTTGCATTATAAAATAGCCTTCGATCATCTTCATTCTTTACAGCTGCAGCAGCAGCTCTAAGAGCTGCATACAAGTTAAAATATTAGAACAAAAACAACAAAAGATACAGTTACAGAGGTTCAGAAAAGGAATTGGTATCTAGCAAGACCAGGCATCAAAAGGATTTGTGTGAGAGAGAAAGAGGGCATAAACAAGACAAAATACTCAAAAAAGTCAAGTAGAGCCTACCATAATTAGGAACCAAAGATCCAGCCTCAATTTCTGCATTGCAAAGTGTACATCTTGACTGCGATGCAAACAACTGGAGTTATGATTCTTGTCTCCTATATAGACTAGAAAAGTCTATTGTACAAAAGCAGCAGACTAGTACTCATAAGAATATATCAAAGAGTATGTCGCATCACAGGGTAGCAGTCCTTGAATAACAGAAAACATAAACAGGCTACACCTCTGTTTTTGTGCCTACGCAGTAAGAGCAATAAATACTAGCTGAAACATTTGATGAAGCATCAATTGAAATCTAGGTGGGATGGGGATTGTAATTCTTTCTACTGCTCGGGGTATAATGACAGGCCAAGAGCAAGGAATTTGATGGGTGTCCAAGTTTGTTGCTTGCTTTCATGTCATGTCATGTCATAAGAATATATGAAACATGCCCTGAAACTGCCTTGAATGTATGACACTACATCCAATACAAAAACATAGAGCATCTAGTGTTTTTTACAATCTTACATATTCTTCCTAAGCTACTATGAAAATTACTTCTAATTTCCATAAAAAAAAAATTAGCAGATAATCCTACTTACCATGTCAAGGACTCTTCTCAGCATGAGACCACCAAATGAATGTCCACAGGAAACAACCACGGCATCCTCAAGGAATGCACCTCTGAGGCATCATTAGATAAGTGGGCGGAAAAGGAATGACCCATTCAGTATTCACACAGCACACATTAGAATAGCAGTCAATTTCTTTGTATCTCTAAACAAGAGAGGTAAAACCGACATATGGATAAGAAGACCTTGAATGTAAAAGTGATTTTATCATAATCACATAAGAAGTCACGCAGCCAAATAGAAAAAACTTTTCGAATTACTCTGATTTTTAATTCAACATTTCTTGCTTTTCTTGTAAACTTAGTCTATTTAGTAATGTCCTGCTTAAGAATTTAATGCTACTTGGGAATTATGGTTTATTTAGGAACTTAGAATAATAATGAGTGCCATGTATGGTTTTCCTTTTCAATTTGGATTTCTATTACCTGTTTAGTTCAGAATTATTACGGCTTTGGTGCCTATTATAGTTATATGTAAGAGATGGGGACTTCAATGATGAAATTATGAGTCTTTCAGTTTAGTTTGAGCAGTTGCCTAAGAGTATTTCTTTTTCTTTTCTTTTTTTTTCTCTAAGTGCTACTTTCTTCTATTTCTTTTTTTGCTACTAGTAACCTCGGTTAAGGGTTTTCTATTTTTTTTTATGACAAGGAACCCAGAATTTTGCTGAGGGCAACAAGAGATGAGGTTATCCAAAAACTTAATGCATATGAAGTTGGACCTTAACAACTACTTCTAGGAATACTCTCACGATGTATACATCACAAGCATAGACACAATGATTCACCCTTCCATGTTTTCTATTTTTTTTTATGACAAGGAACCCAGAATTCTGCTGAGGGCACCAAGAGACGAGGTTATCCAAAAACTTAATGCATATGAAGTTGGTCCTTAACAACTACTTCTAGGAATACTCTCACGATGTATACATCACAAGCATAGACACAATGATTCACCCTTCCATGTTTTCTATTTTTTTTTTATGACAAGGAACCCAGAATTCTGCTGAGGGCACCAAGAGATGAGGTTATCCAAAAACTTAATGCATATGAAGTTGGTCCTTAACTACTTCTAGGAATACTCTCACGATGTATACATGCACAGGTAGACCAGCAGTGCTGCAAACTTCTCAGTACATATCAATGAAATGGAAACATCGCAGAGATGAAATATAGACAAAAAGATTCATCACCCATCTTTTCCACCAACAACCTAAAAGTCTTAGTTACAAGGATATATGACCATACAAATTCCATGGCATGTGAAGTAGGTTATTGTGTTTGATCCTAAGAATAATTTCAGGCTACGTATTTTTCTTTTATTGCTGAGTTACTCTCGAACTTAACACAGACAGAAACACCATTAGGTTGGTTGTGAAAAAAACAGCAAGAAAGAATCAGCATAATAGTTTCTTGCATTGTTCATATATGTTTATAAAAATTGCCACTTTGTATTAGTAGCAGTATGAAGTAGGGAATAAAGATATCTTAACTGGGTGAATTTAACAATATAATATAAGCCATGGAAAGAAAAAAGTGCCAGTATCACATTGAATTGGAATAACCTACTCGATTCCAAGATTTGAAATTCTAACCAAAACTTGGATGCCAGTATATCAAATCCAACAAGCATAATGAAAAAACAGAAGCAAAGACAGAAGAACTCACGATAGGGGATCTGAGAGAACACTTCTTAATGATGGTTCCTTATTCACATCATTTTGAGCAACCTGTAAATCCAAAATTTAATATGAAATCTCGTATGACAAAATTACAATAGAAAGTTTCAGTTGATCAGCAAACAATAAAAGGTAAAGCATTAAACTTGACAATAAGAATGAAAGTCTCGACCCATGTGAATAAAGAACAAGTACAGACAGGAAACCGCATGATGATCTAATATTCTTTCACATTGAGAACCACCTCATTTCAGCTAAATTTTTCAATATTTTCCTTTCTCCAGATGTCAAAGTTGAGAAATATTAGTTTTGCAAACCAGTGAAAATCACAGAATAGGAACTTGATCAATTACAACATGAGTTCCATGATTGTTGCTTGAGAAGGGTTCTTTGAGATCCAATGTTTGCAGTGCAAATTCTATTTGTTGAAGGAAACTGACTGAAAACAGGGTGGACAACACAGATGTTTATCTACGTCAGCACAACCTACTCTTAACAAACTTTAGAGAAGAATAGAGAAAAAGGAGAGGACACAAAGCACAACAAACAAAGAAGGATAAATCTAATAGACAAAGTTTTGGTTAGTGTACATTATTTTTACTCTTACAGCCTTACAGACAAACTCCAGTTGGAACTTACATAAGTATTATCAGGTCGATTGCAATTTACATCCTCCTCAGCAGAAAGGTCATCCAAAAACTGACTCACAGATATTGGCACATAGCTCTGGGGAATAACATGACCAGCTGCCGCAATAGGAGAACAATCTAAAATGGCATTGCCCTGTGGCATGAGTCTAAATGCCAGTGAAGTCCTGCAGCAGTTAAGTTAAATAAGCAGCCTAAAGATGAAAAAGAATTGTAACAAATATAACATTTTTAAACATAAGATGCGTGAGAATAATTAGTTTCAAATAAAAAAATAGTTATACCTGCCACCACTGTTAGCACCCGATGAGTAATCAGGAGCAGCTCTATACGAGGCAGCAGGACGAAGTCCAGCAGTAGTGTGGCTAAGTGTCTTGCCAGTAATGAGTAAAAGATTCCCTGGAGCTGAACTACAATCAGCCAGGTACCAGTGACCATTGGGGTCACAAACCTAGGGGCGAAAAGCATGTAAGATAGTATAAAACAAATTACATCTATTACTCATGGCTTGGGAAAAAGAAAGAAAGAAACTTTAGAATTAACTTGAACCCGCAAGTGCTATACTACTCAGGAATAAATCTCCAACACTAAAGAATAACACTTGTTATAGATATCATTTTGTTTAAAAGACAGAAAAACACCTGCAGACCAGGACTGTCCGAGGAAATCAAGGTCAACAGTCCCTTTTCAACTTCCCCATTAACTGCCAGCTTCCCTCCTCCAATAGCCCCTTTTCCATTTTGTAAAGAAGTATGAGAATAAGTGGCAACAAGCACCGAAGAAGACACCTCGCCAGCAGGCAATGGCGTATCATCAAGTAATTGATTGAAAACGCTGCAGTCAACAAAATTTGCTAGCTTCATATCATTCATAAAAGTCATAGCCACCACAAACTTTCAAAATAAAATATCCACCATCATCACCGTCCTTACTCGCTCCTTAAACGAAGATGTCTTGCTATTGCACATAAAGCAGAACGCGCTGCCTTTCCCATACACCTAAATATTTCAGCCATACAGGGCGGAGACGAATCACAATCTTCAACTGGCCTGCCACGCATTTATAACAAAAAAAAAAATCAATCCTGACAGAAACCACAACTATTTACACACTCAAAGTTTTAAGCTTTACACTAATTACACACAAAACCATTTAAAAGTTTCAAGTCTTCCACTAATTACACACTTCTAATCAAAATTCACACTAATGAAACAAACATTTTAACCTTCCAGCCCTGTACATGTAAACTCCGCGGCTGCTACAACCTTTAACGACACCGTTTTGAGATCTACTCCTAAAATACAACCTTGCGGCCTCGAGGCCACAGCGCATAAGGGAGGCTTCTGCACTCCCCAATTCGATAACCGCGGCGTTATGCTTCATTAATGACCCCGATAACGCCTCAACCGCTCGCACGTAGGGCCCACCAGGAGCCCCATCGTAGGGAGAGATATCGGAGAGACGAACCGTAGCCAACATGAGGGCTGGCTCGGCGGAGTGGTGGGCCGCGGATGCGATCGGGGAAATTACATGATCGAGGGACGTTGGTGGTGGTGGTGGTGGTGGAGGAGGAGGAGGAGGAGGGGGGAAGCGGTGAGAGGAGGAGGAGAGTGGGACCAGAGAAAGGGGGGATTGGGATTGAGTGTGTGAGGGTGTAGCCGGGGATCTATGGGTGGAGGTGGAGAGAGGGATTGGGTGTGGTGCTACCGTAGTAGAGGTTTGCTGGTGCTGATGTTGGATCATCATCAAAACCATTAATCATTGTTTTGGTGTTAGATTAATTTTGCTTGGTTTTTGGGGGTTTTGGTGTAGAATTGTGGGAAATTAGGGTTTTGAATTTCAAGTTATTTTTGTTTCTTAAAATGGAAAAATTGTACTGGTAACAGCTAATAACTAATACCCAGGTGAGGTGGGGACTCGTGTTTTTTGGAGCTTTTGGTTTTGTTTATGAGAGAATGAGAGAGAGAATTACTACAGGCTGGGAGTTGTTAATGGGTCCTTGCATTACAATTCTGGGTTCCAGGCTTTTGCTCTGAGTGGATGTGGCTGCATGGACGAGGGAGAGTGTGAGAAGCTTTTTGCTCGGCCCTCTCTCTTTTATATTAGAAGTTCTCCTGCAATCTGTGAACTTCAGAGGTGCGGGTGCTTCCTGCTCTGTTGGGAATTGCTGTTGATTGTTACTAATTCGAGATAACGTGTGATATTAAAAATAAATACACCATGTGGATTATACTTGTACATATTATTAAAAATTGAAAAAAAAAAAGCCATATAAACCTTTTTTAAAAAAAAAAATTAACTCTAGTAATTATAGCTTAACTTATCAAGCTCTAGGTTTATTTTCTAGAGATTGCCAGTTCGAGCCTCACAAATCTTAGAGTCACTGGAAACTTATATAATCGTTAACTTCAAGGCCCATTAAATAAATCAAATTATACGCAAGCTCACTCGAACATACATTAATTAAAAAAATAGAGTTACACCTTCGAGTTCTTCAAAGATAAATGATAGCCATCTCTTCTTAATGAAATAGGACAAAAAAATAATCTTAAAACATAACCAAGCGAGATTGGTAAAATGAAATAATGCTATCCTTGGTCACTATTTTCTAAAGTTCAAAGGTTCATGTGTTAACTCTTATCAGTCGGAAGAAATATAATATAGGAAGATACCCTCCCCGGAGTTTTATGTGGTTCGGCTGCAATGTCCCGGTGGCAAGAACAACAAAATGTAAGACTATGCAAGGGTCTTGCATCTTATAGTGATAAAAAAAATAATCGATAAGGAATTAAATCCGAAGATAAAACTAATTAAAGGGAATCATTGAATTGTTTTAGAGACAACACGATAGCAATCCAAAGACAAAAAAAAAACATGTGTCGCCTGGTCAAGTAGAGACCATCGAGGGGATTCCATTGCCACTCTAAATGCTATTATTTAGCCACGCAAACTAGTCGCATGTGTCGCCTGGTCAAGTAGAGATCAGTCGGATAAATTGGGCCCACAGAATTAAAAAAATATAGCAAATTGATGCAAATTAAAAAAATTAAGTGAAATAATTCATCATATCATGTTTTTTAAAATCAACATGGTTAAACCGTGTTATTTTTGCTTAACTGATTTCAAAAATAACAAAATAAATCCTAAAATTACCAAAATTAAAGGGTCTTGATAAAATTTTTTATATCTAAATATTCAACGGCCCGCATAACTACATAATTGTTATTATAAGAAATAATTTATGGAAAATTTTGTAAAAGTTTGAGCGCGATCCAATAGATAAATCTAAAGTTATGATCCTTTTGAGCTGTCATTCTGAACTGACATGGTTAGACTTTCTCTTAAACCTATCTCAGTAGTTCATAAATACATATGTTAGGCTACCCAAATAATCTATTTGAGATATATTACCATTTAATTATAACAAATTCACGCATCATTGCTCAAAATCACCCGTCACTGTATGAATAATGACTTATTAAAATTTTAATTGTAGTTTATTTTTGAGTCAATAAGTTAGATAAAATATATATCTTGAATCGTAAAACATATTTAAAAGAAATTTTTTTATAAAATTATTGTTTTTATATGAAATAACTGATTGATTAATAAAACCAAGTTCATATAATCAACTAATTTAGATAAAATAATTAAAATTTAATTATATCATATTTCTAAAAGATGATATAATTAAAATATATTATTTCACCCATATTTTTTTCTAACATATATCAATTCACTCATTTTTAACCGTGCTAATTTCTTCTTTTAAAAAAATCCGCAACAGTGTGCTTGGAGCCAAACACGATTACATTCTCCAAAGCAGGCAAAAAGAAGGTGAAGGTGGCAAGATCATGATGGCCTGTGTGCTCTGCGACGTCCTCTGTACTCTCAAAAGACTACTAAAAAACACATGAGTGGAACGTTGTTGCCCGTTCTCAATTCTCACACCTGTCATGCCAGGTTGAACCGGTGACAAGTTTTAGATAAACACTAACTACTCTATCAACACTTTACTATATATTGTAATTTTGTCTTAAAAAATTACTGGGTATGTAAACTATTTTAATATATTTTTCAACATAAAAAAAGTTTATACAAGGATCTAATTAAATATCAAAATAATTATCCATGTAAATAAACAAAAAAAATCATTAATAATAGCTAAAAGAAAAATTAAAAAGATTAAAAGATAAATGTAAATCAAAATACTTAATCACATAAAATAAGATATTTATTCAATTATATTTACTAAACTTGTTTATTTAAAATAAAAAAATATAATAAAAATATAAATAGAAACACAAATTAAACTGATTAAATAAAATAACATTCTAAAAAAATATAATGTAAGGTGAAGCATATCAAAAATATTATTTAAAAATAAATATTATTTATATTGAGAAATAAAGTTCATTTGAATAAAACTATATATATATATATATATATATAAATGAATTAGAATAATATATTAAAAAATCAAATACAAACAAAATAATTTTTTAAAAAACTTCTATTAAAAAAAGTCTCTGATTCTCGTGATTTAGGTCATGAGATTGAGATAAAATTATAAAAGAAAAATTAAAGATAATCATATAGCCAATATTTTTTTAAAAAAAGTAATATGGAGCGATGAGATTGTAAAAGAAAACAAGAAAAAAGAAAGATATTAAGCAACATTAATTTTTCAAACCCATGATTCGGATCATTAGATCGCAAGGATTATAAACGGAAAAAACATGAAACTTAATCTCTAACAAATCAAATATCAAATGATGAAACCGGAAAAAAAACCGATCACACAAAAATATACAAGAAAAATTATAATTAAATGAATGATGGTGGAAATCAAAATAAAAAAATTAAAGGAAAGACAAACAAAAATTTTCAATTAAAGAGTTAAATTGAATTGAAAAATAAATTCAATAAAATAAAAAAATAGTAGTCAAATTATAAAAAATAAAATAATATAAATTTTGATTGAATGATAAAACGAATAAAACTTTAACAAATGAATTAGAAAATTTTTTTTAAAAAAATAAAGATTGAGATGAAAAAAAATAATATTTAAAAATTATAATTAAAGAATTAACAAAAAAATATTTTATAAAAAAAATAAAAATAAAGAGGATAATCATATATTTGTTTTAGTAAGAAAAGAAAGAAAGAAAGATAGAAAAATAATCACTAACAAGAATTCGACGATCATATACCGTTACACGCCACACCAGTTGAAAAAAAGTAATGATGGCTTCCAATAAAAACAGTGGGAGGAAGCATGGCTCCTGTCTTTTCGTCCGAAAAAATGGGAAGGAATCATGGCAACAAGAACACTGCTGCCAGTAAAAAGTGTACGGGATTAGACTGCCACAGTTTGCACCTGTTTTTATGTTATCTTCCTAATTAGAGTTATAGTGTGGGTGGGCAGATTTTAATTGATTTTTTATATCGCATGGACTACGTGGCTTATTCGAGGCCAGGTTTTAAATTTTTTTCCCTGTTTTTCAACTAGAAAGAGAGACAGGAAAGTTGTTGGAGCATATGCACATGCAGAGGTGGGAGCCTGGTAAAAAGGTGTTCTTCCAAGGGGTTGTCTAGCATGACAACAACCAATCAACTGGGAAAAAAAATTGATTGGGAGGTTTTAGGGTTTGTAATTTGTGTTTTAATTTGGTAACTGGGGTGGAATTTGAGAACTAGAATTTCATTGACTGGCTTGGAAAACAGGAGGAGCAACACGAGAAGCAGTGGCAGGGTCAGTTCTTTCCTGTGGTTTTGCAAGAGTTATTTTAAAGCACTAATAGTAATTAGGATGATCATGATTCTTTTTTTTCGTGTTTTATGTACAATGCCGTTGATTCCTCTTTGTGCTGCATGATCTTAGGAGGTTTTTGAACGTTGTAAAGATCTCTTGCTTTCACAATTTACTGTATTTTGCTGCATCTGTACTGAGTTTGAGCATAACCAGGAGCAGGTTGCACTGGATACGGAGGATGACAACTCTCCTGCTGCAAATATAAGTAAATTCTCATCAAGTTCACAAAAAGAGATTGGTTCTCCTCTAATACCTTAAATGGCTTTCATGTTACTCAGATACAGGTGTTGTCCATTGTCTGCAATGACTGGAACTTTGCTTCCCACTTTTAATGTGCTGGATAGATCTTGGGTTTCTCCCTTAGTTCTATTTTCCAGCTTAATGGGTCTAGAGGAGGGAAAGACAAAACTGCATCAATTATTTATAAAAGCCATCCTTTTCCCGTAGTATATGATGACCTTCATGTGTTTACTGTAGATGTATAATTACACTGGTTGATGCGGTTGTTGGAGATTAGAAAATAGAACCGAGTTTATAATAATAGGAGGCTCCACCATTATAACAAATTGCACTTCCGTCCCCTCACTGGCCAGGTTCCTGGATACCAGTCAGCTTAGAACTTCATCAAAATTCAAGCTTCAGCATTGCTTCCCAGTGGATTTAAAACAAATCGCACGACTATCATTTTTTGGATCTGTTGTATCTTCTTAATTATGATCAGTTCAACAATCTTTTCCTTGGCCTTTTCTGTTCTTGCTTTGCGAGACTGTTTAGAGTTGAAATCACCAATGAAAATGTTGTCAGATGTAGGTTGCAAATTTGTTTTCATCGCATTTTTTCACACCAATTCTCCACATTCTTTGACTGCTTAATGGATATGCCATAGTCTCTGTTTTTGCTCTGCCATTCATGCATATTGAGTGTTCAAGCAGCAGATGCAGAGTTCCAGATCAGATGTCACAAAAACAAATCTAGCTAGCTATAACATGTTGTATACGAGATGATCTCCTGTTATTGAAATAGAAATTCGAATTAATTCTGAACAACCACCTATTTTTTTTCTGCGTTTAAGCCTCGGCGCCTTTGCCAAGTATAGCATTAGTCTATTTAGCCTGTCATCGATACACCTAATTTATTTTGTTTTCTATTGCAGAAGCAGTGAAGAGCTAGGCGGCCTGCACAGACAGCACATTTTGCTAATGACTGTGTAAATAGATGCAACTTTTGGGATGCTTCTGGATTATATCTATCAGGCAAGCTTCTGAAGAACTAGGATACCAGTAGTTTGCTTAGAATCAGTGCAGCCTTTTGATCTTGGTTAATGACCTGTTGACAGAGTTATCGTGACAATTTCTTAAGTTGCTCTACCAACTCAAACTTAACGTTGTGCATGTTTAGTATCTAAATTTTTTTTCCAAAATAAACTTCTCCAGTAACTAACATTTATGAGTCTGCATTTTCTTTTTCTTACGAAAACTGTCACAAAAAAAGAAAGTTGAACGTTTCAAATCCGATCCCAGCGCAGCGTCGGCAACAGAACTAGTCAGAAAGAAACTACAAGAGTATTTAGGATCGTTTTTGCAGTTTCTCAACCTTGGAGCGTTAATTAACTAAATAGCCTACACAACTCAACCCACCGAAGCTGTTGTTGAAGCAGTATCAGCATTATGAATCCTTTAATTCATCCCCAACTTCGTGTATCATTGACATATTTCAAGATTTCGTTGTTAATGCAAACCAATTCTTCATTCCACCACCTATTTGCCAAATCGATTCATGAAATTGGGGCCGAATTAAATCATTAGAAATGAACAAATGGGAATTCGTTAAATAATAAATTAATATGGTGCCTAATTTTTACACAGTCGTGGAGACTTAAATGAAGTTATCAGCACATTTAAAGCTAAAGCCGTGTGAAGCTTATCTTCACAACTCACAAGATTTGTAATGAACAAGGATGTGTTCTTAAAGTTGTAACTAGGAGGAGTGGGTAACTGGGTTTATTTCTTTTACATTTTGGCAGATGTTTGCTTGCAACTTCGAAACATTACTTAATTTGAAGCTGTAACATTTACTTTCTTCTTTTGTTGTTGAACCACCAAAACTGAAACTGGATTAGAAATATATTCAGATGCAAGCAGGTCCCCCATTGGCCCAAGCTCTGGAAAATCAATCCATTCTGCAGATAGGCCTGCTAAAGCTTGAGGCTCATTTTCATGTTGACGCCCTACCATGATAAGGTCACGATCCTCTACAATTGATTGAATTACCTCAGATGTATCAGATCCATCTCTCACTGTCTCCTCTATGTAATCGATGTTCTTATGCCCTGACATTTCTGCTTTCACTTTTCTTAAAAAGTCATCATTGACCATACTCTCCCAATTATGGACATCGTCATTGTGCGCAACGAGATGCATGATTGTTAGATGAACTCTGGGGCTTCTTGCCATCCTTAAGGCATAAGATATTGCCTCCCTGTCATCTGAGCCTCCAACGAACAGGGCGGCCACACGGTAAGTTGCTGACGTAGAAAAAATAGAAGACAACCCCTGTGCTCTTTTACGATCAATGAGGGTTCCTACAGAACAAGGGGCATTTTTCAACACGTTGATGTTCAAATTCCTCAAATCAGTATTGCTTGAAACCATTTTGCCTTTGCTATTCCATTTCTTATGAAATGGAATTATTACTAGGGAACAATCCTTGTCGAAAGACAGCCAGCAAATGTCTTCATGCATCTGTTTAAATGGTGATATTGCAGTGAACACATGCATCTGGACGAACTTGTTGTGTTGCGTCTTGAAGTACTTGAAGATGTCAATGATGGGTTGCGAGCGGGATCCCTCAGAATAAGAGATTTTTTGTCCTAATTGGTGGTTGATTAGAACAGGGATAAAGCTGCTAACAAGTTCCTCCAGGCAGAGTCCATAAATGGACAAGGGATTCTGTTTTGTTGGATTAGAATATTCTAGGAGTGTTATTGCTGCCATGACGTCTTCCTCTCTATGCGCACATACCAGTATCTGGAGCTCTGCATCATTTGAAACTTGCTCGATCGATTTTTGCTTGTAGCTTACGTAGTGCTCTGCAGGATGGTAGAGAGTCTTGACAAGAAGTGGTTGAAAGGCTTGTAACAGAAATAGTAACAAAATCCCACTGGTACTTTGAATTTCCTGAAGGGGAGAGAGATTTAGTAGAATGAGAGAAAAAACCCTTCAAGTTAATCATCTTTTTCGTAGCAAGGAATGCACATGGAGTAATTAGGTGCTTCTTTCACGACCAGAATTTCTCAGGTATTTAGATACTAATCAATAGGAAGTAGTGAGAAAGCATTCTTTTATACCTTAAGTGGATTGAAGCTGATAAAAGTTCCCACCTCGAAATGGCCTTTGGCATTCAAGATGACTGTAAGCGCAGCAGCATGCCTTAAAGGTAACTTGTAAAAGTACACCGCTAGAAAAGTTACCGCCACCTTAATTGCGAATCCAATCAATGAGATCTTGAAGGCGACCAGAGTGTTGAATTCCGAGATGAATTGATGTAAATCAATTTTGGAGGCACAGAACATTGTCATGAGTGGGAGAAGAAATCCTGAAGCAGCCGTATTAAACTTCTGTACCAGGATTTCAGCTAATGGAGACCTTGCAGGCACTATCAAGCCAAGTATTAAAGGGCCAAACACATAATTTAGCCCTACACAATCACCACTTGATGCTAAAAAGAAACACGCAGGCCATGGTAATGGTAGCATAAATTTCCTTCAAAGGCTGACCTTGCGGTGTTATTCTAATGAACGTGAATATCATCTGCCTCAAGATGATCACAATAAACAAAATGTATGCCAAGGATAAAATAACCATCTGAACTCCAACACGAATCGATGTAGTTCTAAAACCCCTTCCAAAACCATTCGTAATATTATATACCAGGCTCATCAACTTATAATGCATTGATGATGCTAGAGCAAGGCGTCCGAGCTGTGAATTTATAATCTGAAGCTGCATTAAAATGTAACAGACTCCAACGAATTCGGTCTGGGTCATCGATTCAAAATACATATTCCCAGTGAAAATCATTCCACCCTTGATTCCGATATTTAAGCCATTATCTTTGGGGAAAAAGATAGCAATAGAACTTGCCATTATGAAATTGGTTGCAAAGATGAACGCCCCTAAAGAAAAAGCTTTTCTTCCTGTTTTCCATATCAAGGTCGTGTCCATTTGTACTCCAGCAAAGAAAACGAAGAGAATGTAACCAATCTTTGATAATGAACTAACGACTTGATTGGGAATGCTTGTATGGAACAAGTCATCTGATGTCCTGCCAAAGTAATATCCCATTACAGTCGGTCCCACTGCTATACCTGCCTAGAAGACATTAAGAGAGAGACAATCATTGATTCACCTAGCATAAAATTTGAGATCTTTTTGATTACCGAGTTTTCAAAATGAAAAGAAAGATGAGCAGATTAACAGACATTTTAATTTGTTAAGCTACCATCTATGTCCTGTGGAGAATTACAACCATGTCAAGCTACTGAAAACAAAAAAAAAAAAAATTTGTAAACCAGCATATATTACCAGGACATCCGAGGTGAAACGTGAAAAATGAAATCGTTTGAGGAAAAAGTGAAATGAACCGGCGAGGAAGAACATCGCAAGTAACTCAAAATGGAAACGAACCAATGGATGTTGTAGAATACTTTCTCCAGGTTTTACACTCCACAATCCTTCCGAGAATACTTTAACATTCTCGTAGCATATTCCACTTACATTCACGATGTCTTCTGGGGTGTCCATAGATGAAACCCTTCTTGATTTCTTGCTGGTTTTGTCTCCTTAGACACCAACTTTGACCCAAGAAAAATGGAGAGATTGAAGATATGACCCAACAACAATATTATGGATGACATGAAAATGGTTCATGGAAAACTCTTGTCAGCCATTATTAATTTGTTGGCATCTACAATTTTGGCTTTCTTGGGTGTATCCAGCTCATAATTACCCCATTTAGAAACTAAATGAGAAAACATCGTCATTCAAGTCAATATCTCCATTTGTGCTAGTTTCAAGATGATCACAAGTTGGATTCGGCTGACAACAAGACCAACGAGTTTCGTTAATTAGTATTAGCTGTAAGGCTTCCCAGCCATCTCTCTGCTGGGTTTAGAACTATATTTTGCCAGCATCTAGGTGTATCAACACATCCTCCCTGTCTAGCTAACCTCACTTATATACGAGTATACATGTGCAAGAAGTCAAAAGAACCGAGTTCTAGAAATTGCTGGGACTCTCAGTTTTCTGTTTAAAGAAATGAGCTAAATTAATAAGTGAGTAAATAAGGGAACTTGGTATGAATCGTTCTTTCCTGTTTGAAATTTGTTAGCTTCTCTCCTTACTACATGCAGAGCCGGCTTCGTGAAATGAGTTCTTCAGCAAAATTATAAATAGGATATTTTAAAATATTTAAGAAATAATTTTATTTTTATGTTTTTATGCATGTTTCGGAATAATTTTTATTTCATAAAATATAATTGAAAAACCTTGAATTAAGAACCTTGAATCCCAAGTTGCCCAGGCTCTGATTACATGCGAAACCAATCTTATTTTTTCCCAATATACCACAGGACATTTCGATTCCATATATATATCTGCAGAGATCGAATCCAGTTCGCCTTTAGGCTTATATACATGTAGAGGATTTTAACTTCGTAATTCATATAAACGAACCCTGGTGAAATTTTTACTTCAATCCACTCGCTCCAGGTTTTTGAATAAAAGGTTAATTAATTACGATTTTTTTCATAATTAGGATGTATTTTGTAATAAAATTTATTTCCTGAAGTTACCTGCTTAAGATAATGGCCGAAGAACAAAAATACTTGTTGGCTGCATCATCCTTGGATTGACAAGTGTTTAATTCAATCGTTGCTAGCAAAGGCATGCAGGCAGCACATAGGTTTTTTTTTCTCCAATCACTACTAATTGGGTTGGCATCCCGTGGCTTGTATCATAACATTAACAAGCACTTGCTATGCTGCTGTAATTGTAGTTGCAACTTCATCTCGCCAGGGGCCAAAAACAAAAAAAAAAAAAAAAACGGTTTAGTGCTGGTTTGGCACTGCAGTAGTTTAGGAAAGGCTAAACTATTTAGGAAGGCTTGGTAGATCTTTGAAAAATCTAGAATTTCATGTGATAATTCAACATCAGCTCCAAACTTCAATCCATCATAAATAGCGGCTAAATGGCTTGAAGAAAACAAGCAAGGAGATGAGAATATTGTCAAATTGCTTTTTTGGTATGTGCTGGCAACGCAAGTATATTCCGCCACCGTTCATTTCCCCTTTCATTTCCCATTCCTATGTTTTTTGCTTGCTTCACCTTTTGAACTGGTGTACAAAATGGATTTTGAACATTCGAATCTGTACACAGATTGACAATCTTCAGAAGCGATACAACAAACATTTCTGGTGAGCAAAAGTTATCATCAAGCAATAACTGTTGGCAAAATTGGCATGAATAACACAAAACTGGCAGCGACATGTTGCTGAACCCCATCCACTGTCCAAAGCAATAACTGTTGATGAGGCCAAAACTACTCCTAGCAACCCAACTGAGAAGCATCGGGGCCTTCAGCGCATTGAATGTGCCTAAGAATTTCCTAGCCTGGAAACTTCTGCTCATCAATTAGCCAACACGCCCTGTCCGCTACAGGGCTGGGATTGGCTTCAAGAAGAAAAGTGACAAAATCGCTGCTTGTTGACTTTTAGCAGGAAAACAACAAACTTCTTTTCTCAACTCCATAGTCAAAGTAGCAGACAGAAATTGCAATTTCAGGGACTACGATTACCATCTGAAGTCCATAAACCTTTGACATCAATGGACCGGTGTGTGTGTTCAGAGGCTGGTATTGCAATGTGTCATTATCGGTGGAGTGGTGCAGGATATATGTCCAGTGGTTGATATCGCAACTTGTCATTGTGTGGCAACGGTCCCTCCTAAAGAATTGAACAAAACAAAAGCTGATGACCAATGGTTGGAGTTTGAATTCAGTGCAAGGCAAAGAGGAACATAGATTTGTTGTGTTTAGAGGAAATGTAACAACATAAATCCAGGGAAAATGCCATTTAGAAGAAACCAACAAGAAGAAGCAATACACTACCGTAAAACTCTAGAGACATAACAAAAATTTATCCATCCGTGCGATAGGGTGCACCTTGATAAAAAACAAAGGTGCAGGTTGAGCAAATAATTTAACTAGCTGAAATTACATTAAATTTTTACCTTCCAGGAGTAATAATTCAAATGTGATTAACAGCAGTTCTATTTTTAAAATGCAAAAACTGTTTAGAAAATGATAATGCAGACGATAGCTCAAAGTTTATCTCAGATCTCGATATAAAAAAGAAAGAGGAAAAACAGTGCCTGACACTGCATTTTAAAACAGTACCTCATCTAAGTTTATCTGGAATGGCTTTACAAAATCCTCGAACATTGTTGGAGAGAGCTCCTTCATTAGATCCTCAACTTCCTAATAAAAAAGAACAACGGAGAATAGTCAGAAAGGGGCATAAATCCTCAGTTCATTGTGAAATATCCAAGGATAATTGGGATGCAAACTGTTAAAAAATGAAGGAAAAGTTTTGAAAACCCATGGACTATAGTCATGGCCTTCATATCATCATAAGGCACAAAAGAATTCGAATATTTTACCATTTAAAATAAGATTTCCAGAGTTATAAACATGTATCAGAAAGCAAGAACAGAACTCAACAATTTGGAAGCAATACATACAAGCAATAGTGAAAGAAAATGCTGTAAAACCCATTTAGTTAAAGAGTAACGTAAACATTGTGTAAGATATAGCATACCAATCCAGTTATCCTTGACTTCTCCAATAGTTCCTTGGTAATCACATCTAGTATTTGCCTGTTGTTCCTCAATCCTTCCATCGCAAGTTCTTCGGTCTCTTCAACATACTACCACAGTACCACCAACATCAAAACTCACTGTTTTGCTAAATAATTTTATATAGCTATCAAAATATTACAAGAAAATGTGGATAAATGTTCAAGCAAATACCTTTTAAAAGATATAAAATGTCTTGCTACCTAAAGTGATATACTCTTTGATTTGATCACATGAACTACCATCATAAAGAGTCGTGTGTGTGGTTATAGTAAGCACATTTATCTTCAGTTAGACTCACATTTATCTTCAGTTAGACTCGCATGATCACCATTAAATTAAAGGATTAAATGAAAGCTTGAGAGATTGCCAGTCTCTCTCTCTGTTTTTTTTTTTTTCCCTGCAACAGCATATATTATTGCACGCATATTGTCAAGGCCACAGTTAAACATGACCTGCCAGGTTTCTAAAGGTCATACAGAAAACAGCACAATGTCTCTGCAGTACAGGAAATTGAGACTTGACCCAGATCCCTTCCCTCACCCCAGCTACTTCCACCCAGAACTTGAAAACTTTTTTTATGTTGTTGTTAAAGAGCATATGACTCTAGTACAAAATGAAGCAAATACTTACCCTTGTCATTTCTCTAGTAAATAGCTCAGATACTTCAAGTGTCATATTGGCAGGAATCACATGAGGATCATCCCACTAACATCATGAAGGAGAATAAAAACGAGAATCAGTTGATCAAGATCATTGAGTTAAACAAAATATGAGAATACAGAGAGCATATTTTTAGTTGGAACTCAGTAAAAGTTAAAAGAACATGCCCTGTATTTTATCAGCTCGCCATCTGGATTATCTGGTCTATCCATGAGTCCAACTCTTCTTGTTAAAGCAGTGAGGCCCAGCTTTGCATTTTGAGGGCTGATTGCCATCTCTCTAGCGATCTGTCAACAAAATGTAGAGTCGAAAGACAACAACCAAAATGCCTACCCTTTACCATAAAATCTTTATCTAAGAGACTTTAGCGATTCTTAATTGCTACCTTATTCCCCTTTACCATAAAATGGGAATAGTGGCAGGCAACTAGGCCCATGAAAGTGCCCAGACAATATTATACTCAAATTACCACATTTACCTTTGTTATCTTTTCAAGATCATCACTTCCTCCATCGGTAATATCCTCACCATACACAAGGCGTTCAGCACAACGTCCACCATGAGCTACCACCATTTGCATCTTCATGTAGCCAAAGGTTGTATATCCTTGGTCAATCATATCTTCTCGTGGGTAGAAAACAGATATTGCAGTTTCCTGCTCGTGTTGGACAAAAATGATGAAAATTAAAGGGAAGGAAATGAGAAATGGTTAGAAAAAAACTGCAGCAGTTGAGTAGCAGCAATCACAAATCCAGCTTGCAAACAGAAATTTCACCTTGCCTCCAGGAAGGAGCTGAGAAAATGCATGCCAATCAAAGCGAGGAAACAAGTGAGCTAACACTATATGACCAGCTTCATGTACAGCCAGCAGGCTCTTCTTTTCAAATGAAACCTAATAAGAAAGATTATCAACTCAGAGGTTAGTTTTAAACACAATTATAGACCCCCCTGTCACTTAATGAGAATGAATAAAGACATACATTTTGTTCACATTTCTGCTGTTCTTCCTCTGTAAGAAGTACACCCATGCCCTCAAGCAATTGTTTATCTAACACATCAACGAGGTCTTGCTGGTAGACCTTGGAATGCCCTTTCCTTACCTGCAATAATGATCAGACATTATGTTTTGCATTGCTAGAGAATTCAGCAAGCCTCTCAATCAGTTCAACTTGTATGACTGTTTATGTAATATATATGAAATACAGGATCCTCTAAAGTTAAGATCTGAACTGAAGAAAAAGCTTCCACGACCTCGCTCACTACATTAACTAGCAATGGGCCCCACCCCTATTAAATGGACCTGTTACTTCTCCTCCCTCTCTCACATAGGAACCATTATCTCATGCACTCATCTGCCACGTTCCATTTCTCTTTCTAGAGAACCAGGAAAAAAGGGGGATGAGTCAGGAAAATGAATGATGATATCCAATGAATAGCTAACATGGAGAAACATGATGGACATGCCATGTACTTATTTAAACCCTGCTGTGCTGAAGGGTAATATTATAAAACTGTGATAATGCTCCGCACATGGCACTTAGTGTTCAGCAATAAAAATGTCCTAATATATACCATAAAGATAAATGGTAGATAAAGATATGACAGTAGTATCTCCACATGCCACTAAGATTATAAAATGTTTCTGCCAGAGGTTGACCAGGGGAATATTTCCACTAGTAACTATATTTTTTTGACAAGATTCAGAAACTTACAGACATAATTGCAGCTTCATTGACCAGGTTCCGAATATCTGCTCCCGAGAAGCCAACAGTACGGAACACAAGCTGCAGAGTGAAAAACATAGACACTAACAGTAAGCTAAAAATTAATAGCCTGGTATTGAAGAAGGAAAACCTCAAATGTAAAGGGCTAAGCATTCCGTTTATTCATAAGAAATTTGGTGAGCATATCATGTATTGCATCACACACACAAGCCGTATGAAACCAAAGAATTGTGAAGAAAAAACCGCTCAATTTCCTTTCTAAAAGGGAAATTTGTAAATGCAAAAGGTTCTATTTCTTATGGAGAAAATAACAATGGATTGGAGACTCACTCCCCTGCCCTGTGAAGATCTCCACACAGTTATACAGAAGAAATCAATTGAGATCTTCAAGCACAGAACTACCTAAACAAGAGTCTGCCCGTCTGATCTAATCTGAATTCAGGTCTAGTATGCCTGTCTTTCAGGAAAAAATGAGGAATAGTCCCAAATCTTGGCAATAAAATGAAAACATTGTGTATCAGGATATATTCAAGATGATAAAGTTTCAACATAAAATGTTGACCATGTTTTCATATTAATTTAGATTCAAATCATGCCGCCAACATCTAAGCACTACTGCATTGCTTATAGTTCCTCTCGTTTCTTAGACAAAGTTACTCATGCTATCGCATTCTATCATGTCATACACCATAACCGAGAGAAGAATCACTTAGTACTTACCTTCCCAAAGTCCACATCTTCCGCAAGTTGCTTTCCTATACTATGAACACCAAAAATTTGTACTCGTTGCTTTGCATCGGGCAATCCAATGTACAAACGTCTGTCAATACGTCCAGGGCGAACAAACTCCAGGTCCAATTCATCTGGCCTATTGGTAGCACAAATGAATATCACAGCCTGTCTAAGAGAAAACCGATCTACTCCGGTTTTTTCCTTCCTATACAGAACAAAGTGCTCAGTGTGAATATCCCTTCACGAGTAGTTGAGTTCAAAAGAAGACAGAAAAATGATGCAGCTTTACAGTAATGCACAGCCAAGAACAAAAAACTTATTTGATTCCCTTCCTGTTAAGTTAATTTTCCACAGTTGTCACGCATCACTTTTTGTACACAAACATCATGCTTAAATATCTACTAGCTCAATTCAAATACTTTCAAAGAAAAGCTGGACTTGGGCACTAATTAAAAACAGCATGTGTTTGAGAAAAATAAAAATCATCGCAATTTGTGTATTTTGGTCACCTTCCTTTCTCAGCTTTATAAATCATGATAGGATATAGTAACTTCAACAAGTTAGTTGTAAATAAAATAATCAAATAACAAGATGAGAAATATATGAAAGTTTTATTGAATGTTGTTTTGAGCAAACTTAAAGGGGGGAAATGAAAACATATACAGGATGCTGGACTCCTATACTCACTCCCCATCAAGCTGCGCAATCAGAGCCTCGAATGTTGCCCTTCTTCGTGGATCCTTCCTAGCATGCCTTCCAGCAATGGCATCAATTTCATCCACAAACACAAAACAAGGAGCCTGCATGGAAAATAAATTTTTAAGACCTGTACTCTTCTAGATTGAAAAAATATGCAATTTCCATCTTGACCTAATTCCTACTACTACTGTAAGAAAATAAAACCTCTATCTTGAGAAATGGATAGATATCTTAACTTGGAACCCTAAATTCCATCTTAAACAAAATACCCTCAATCAGTAAACTAAAGAACCATCGGTGTGAAGCAGTACCGGGAAGCTAAAATAGCAGGAAGCATATTTAACTCATTTTGACTTGTTTAATTTTTTTTAAAAAAAAAGATATTAGAGAAAAATAAGGCACTGGCAGGAATTCTGTGACTCGTATATGACAGTTATCCACCTACAACATTCTCCATACAACATCAATGGAATGGCCCCTTGTCACCTACAATGCAAAGCGCAGTTTAAATCTTACTATGATGATTACATGCAAATAAATTACAAGTGAAAAGGAATACCCAAGTCCATTTAGCTGTTGAATAATGAAAAATAATCAATCTAAAACTTTGAACTTTGGGAGCACACATACAGACTAGGGCATATCAATTCCAAACAGATTAATGCCAAAAGTAAACTGCAGGAAGCATCCAGAACAAACAAAAGAATTGAAAACTTGTACATAGACAACAGTTACTAACGCCCATCCTTGGATAGGGCAGAGCATTAAGGTATTTAAATTATTTTTCACAGTTACAGTGAGTGTGATGGCTTTAGATATATATAAAAATCATAAAACAATACAGGATGATCTAAAAAATTCCTTTCACTCATCATATTGCATTGGAAAGTTATAGTAGGAGGGAGCTTACATTTCTCCTAGCAATAGAAAACATCTCATTGATCCTTGCAGCTCCACTTTTCTCACTATCTGTAAACTCTGCACCAGAAGCAAAAACAAAAGGCAATCCACTTTCCTTGGCAAGTGTCCGTGCAAAAAGTGTCTTTCCTGTTCCAGGAGGTCCCGAGAGAAGGACACCCTGTTACATACATAACCACCATGCACTTCATGTTTTATCATAACTTTAAAGATTTGGTGCACAGCAGCAAGAAACTTGAAATTTTTACTAAAAAATAATAGTTACCCGAACAAACTTCACCCCTCTTTCATAGTATTGCATGGGATTGCCCATGTAGATCATTATCTCATCAAGAAGGTCCCAGACATCGCCCCCAAGTACCACTTCTTTATACATTGTTTTGGTTTCACCAACATCTCCAACTGGCTGGATGAGCCCAGGACAATGATGCTTTGAGGGAAAATACACACAGGAAGAAAATGAAACACACAAAGGGAGAAACTAAATCAATACCAGGATAAAATTTTCCACAGATGCCATATCAAAAAGTTGATTGTACTTTTTGTAAAGAAATCGCTTAGAAGTGATATGTAATAGCATAGCGGCCTCCCTTATGAGCCACAGGATCAGTAATCCAGGCACCAATGCAATCAGAACTTTCAGAAAGTAATGTATCTGCCTTTTCTGAAGGAGATCTACTTCTACACCAGAACCTGAGATAACCTCAAACAAGTATGGATCGAGGGGAATATCCACCTATCAAATGCAAATAAAAAGTATCAAAATAAGCCAAGAAGGCATGCGGTTCAGATTCACAGTTGCACAAAGAAACCCCAGACTTACAACATATTCTAGTGGAAAACCTTCTTTCATAGTTACATAAAGTCTTTTCAGGTCCTCTGTGAAGACAACAGCAGCAACCTGTAAGAAAATAACCCACGGAATTAGAAAAGGTCTGCATGTCTTTATATTAGAATTCTACATGTTTCCATTCCACTGCAATTTATTGCTTGGGTAGCACCAGTTTTAAGTATTTTATGTATAACATCATTAAAACTGGTTATATCATTGTCCCTTCTTTATTTTCCCATGAAAGAAGAAAATTTATTAATGATTAATGAATGAAAAAGAATAAAATTAGAGGGTGATGCATTCACTCTCCAAATGCCAATCCCACTGAAAGTTCAAGGAACCTGTCAGAAAGATCTAGATGTTGAGCACCATAAAGAAACCAATGAAAATCATTACCCCCAAAGTATCTAATTAGACAAATTGTTTTTCAAAAATCCTAAACCATCTAACATTGAAGTTAATCAAAAAGCTACGTATCAGATTAGCCGAGAAAAAAAGAAGTTACCCCGAGTTAAAGAATAAATTCAGCCATTACAGGCTACTAAAAACAGAAAAAGGGAAAGTTTTCTGTTTCTTGTGCACACATGGGGTGTACACTGTATGCACTCAACAGTTTAATACTTGAGAAATCCAACTCTAACAAAACTCCAGATAAACCTAGGTTCCATTTAAAGAAATTGAGAGCCATGCAACTTTGCACACCACATTACAGAGAATAACACTTGCCTCGGAGGAATCAAGCTTCTGAAGAAAATAAGTGTATGGAAGTTTGGGACGGTAGCGCCACCATCTCTTAGATATCCATAAAGCCCTAGCTCCTTGCGTGTCTGTAACCTTTTCCACCACATCCTTGCGAAGGCTGTTTTCAACTTCTTTCATGTCAAACTCAACCACATATTTGGCATTTGAGGAATCTAATTGCTCAACAAATTTCTCCTTTTTGAGAACCTCCTTCCATATATGAAGCCTCTCACGCCACGTTCCTTTACTTTCCTGAACTTCGCCTGATAAGAACGCATGAAAAAACATGCAAGCATGATCACAAAATTAAACCCAAGTCTCAGTCATTTCTTCTTCTTCTTCTTCTTCTTTTGAAAGAATATCCTCCAATTACTCACTACAATCACCAAGAGGACTAGGTTCACTGGTCATCCAGTTCATTTTTGCTTCTACTGCTAAGGGAATAGATTACAAAATAAGTCTATCTAGCTAAAAACAAGTAAAAGAAATCCAAAAACACATGGATAAATAGAATAATTTTGCAAGTTTATTATAAAAACCTGTTTATTATATTTATCATCTAGTATTGGCAACAAAATGCATGTATTTTCCTTATACCTTAAAAAAAAAATGAACCAAAGATATGTTCCCAAAATGGTTTTAAGTGTAAACTTCAGATAGAAGATTCCTTCAGGAAAGAATTTCCCATGCTTAACTAAGCAAGCACTGACACAAAGTTCCAGTGAAAATAAACTAAAAATAACAAAAATTCAGAGGCAAAACCATACTAAACAAAACTGAAGCATCTATCATGTTTATGCATGTCCAAAACCAACAGAATCACCAACTCACCTAAAATGCCCAAGTCTTCTTTCAAGTTTTTCTTTAGTTCTGCATTTAATCTCACATCTTTGTCAATGATTTGTTTCACATTTTCCTGAGGAGGTTCCTGATCATCTTCCCATGCGTCTTCTCCAACATAGGAAGTGTCCTGAATCAGTGTTCCATCAGGTCCTTCAATGAACTTCTTCATTTTCAGGCCTTTTGGTGTTGTATTTCTCCACATGCCCTTTTTAAACCTACATGTAAAAATCAGATACAGGATTATTTGTTAATTAAACACAGAACTTAATTAGCAACTTGATGTTCTATATAGTCCTATTCATCTCTTGTAGATTGCATTTGCAAATAAAAACCAAGCTGCTGTACTTTCTAATATTAATAGGAGATGGTTCAGGAATCAAAGCCTCCATATAAGCTTCTGTTAACTCTCTTCTTTCTTGGTCTAGAAAAGGAGCTCGAATGGCAACATATATTCTTTGACAAGAAAACATCACAGCAAAAATATAGAGCAACAAAGCACCAACTCGTTTAGGCTCCCAATTCTTTAAGTCCTGCAAGTAGAAAATGTCTATGTTATAGTTTCAAGAAATTTTCTCATGGAATGACAACAAAGGAAAGATTGAAAAGGTTCACATTAAGGTTTTATGGGTTTCGGTGCATGAATCGCATTCTTCAGTTCCAATCTTCAAAAATGTTATTTCCTTGTCATTTTCTTCGTGCTTTGAAAAGCATAATATCAAAAAATAAAAAAATACAGGTATTAAAGGTTTTAACTCTTAAAAAAAAAATTTCTGAAATAGTAAGTTTTTAAGCCTCTGTTTTATTCATAACAAATTGTTTTGTCCTATTCTTCTCCAAAAGAACAAGTATTAGTTCCAGGTTACCTATTTATATTTATTAATCATTTATTCCAAACTGTTATAATACTGTATCCTTTTGCTTGAATCTTAAATTTTCTCAAATCCAATGACCATATCCTCCAGGTGCTTTCAATGCATGTGTATCACCCATTTTCACTTGCTTGCAAAGTTGTGTAGAGCAGAATGCTTCTCAAGTGATTTTTTCATCATATTCTGGAAGGGGGACTGAGGATTGGAATCTCAACCTTAAATCAAATTTCATTAATCTCGCATACCCATCACCACTTTACGTTCACAACGTGATTAATTCAACATAGAACTAGTTTTTTGAGAATCAACTTGATTGTAAGATGTGTTGGCAGTTTTTCACGGAGGTATCTTACTTCCATGATTGAACACCGATAGTATGTTCCTTATTGAACTTCAAAAAGAATATAGATGTTGCCATATTATATTTCAATTGCTTGAAGGCAGAAAGACAAACCGTGATGAGCAAAACAACATTACAGAAAGCATGCGATCACTTATTATGCAGGACTTGCTTCCATAAGTTTACAAGGTTCACAAAATAGAAACCGTTGTCCCACAGCTAGTCCATGCATATCATTAAAGAACATTGGTTGCTATATCTGTTCAAAATTTCAAACATTCAACAAATTTAGCCTCGTTCTACATAAACAAGTTAAATAATGCTAATACCATGGCCATTTTTCACCAAGTTCTTCATTCATTAACTTACCTCCGCACACTAAAATTCGAAATCATGTCAGGTTCATCTCATCTCCCGACACCTTCCTAATAAAAAAATAAGTAAAGGTGTCTTACCTTCCAACGCTCCCATCTATTCCAATCCACGAAATCAGTTAACAATTCAGTCCTGAACCGAGTCAATGCAGCGTCACCTTTCTTGATATCACCCTTAATGCGCTCCACAAACTCACCAACCTTCACAATACCCCCTTCTACATCAAACCCAGTTTCCTTCTTGACGGACTCACCGAGTTTCAACAAAAACCGCTCCGTCCCCAGGCGAACAGAGCGAGTGAAAATCGGCCAAGAAAACCCGTCAGACCCATTAGCATTGGCAGAGGAATAGATTCTAAAGATGGGTTTTTTGCGCGAAATTCGGGGTCTTTGATTTGTGGGTAATTGAAAGAGAATTGGGGGGTTTTGAGCTGTTTGGGTTAGAAGAATTGGGGAGTGGAGAAGTGGGTTTTGTTTGTGAGGAAGTGTAAGGTTCATATTTGGTTTCGGTATGTTACGACATGAGAAATTTTTGAGGTTTTTCGAAGAGGAAACAGGGTGTTGTCGTCTTTTTTTTAGCTGCTGAAGAGAGAGCAGCTGGGCTGTTTTGGGTTTTGGAGGTTTATCTGAAACTGAGAGTAATGTTTCTGTCCAAAAATCACTAGTGGTCCCTGTACTTAAAGTATTTAGTCACGTCGACGCTTCTGGCGTTAATTGGGTCAAATTGACAGATTTTTCTAATTTAAGGCCGTTCCAGACCTTTGGCCAACTCTACTGTATAATGATATTATGATAAGATTGTTTTTTTTAACTGTTTTTTTTAATATATTAAAATATATTTTTTTATTTTTAAAAATTTATTTTTGATATAATATATCATATATAAAAATATATATAAAAAATAAATATCATAAAAAAAACATAAATGATCTATCTTTATATTCAAATCTTCNACACACATCATTGTATTTTTAATTGTATNAAATATATACTAGTATTTAATATATTAATTCTATCCACTTTATTCAAAATGATACAATCATATTTTTCATTTTAAAAATATTATTACAGGAGTATAATTTTGATTTTTTTAAAAAAAATAAAATCTTTATTTTTTAAAAAAATCAATGATAATTTGGTTCCGAAACCTCTTATTTCTTAAAACATTTTAAACAATTTTGAAAAATATTTCTATTGTTTTATTATATAACCTTGACAGATTTGAAAAGAAAATTTTCATTTCATCATTTTGAGTGAAGAAATTTAATTGAAGAGCATATTAAGGAATTAGATACCATGTAGAACTGTAAACATATAATTAAAAATGTAATAATATAATATAAACTTATTCAATTATACAGGTAGCTAAAAAAAAAAAAAAAAAAACAGTCGATGGACGTAGCTAGTATTTTGGTGCGTGTAAAACTTGTGCGGGCAACATGGCTTTTGATGAAACTTGGTGGTTCAGATAGAGCCAGCCCATGAGGCCATGATAGATCCAGTTGATACAGGCCCATTTTCCTTCCACTGCCAAGAGTCACGCACTATCTTCTATTTAGGGCGTATGTGCTTTCAACCAAGCCACGTGGCCCAACTCTTTGCTTTGAAGGGATAGACAGGCGCAAAAAAAAAATTATTTTAAAATATTTTTAAATGAAAAATATTTTAAAAAACAATAATTATTATATTTACAAACATTCTCTATTTATATGGATTTAACATGTGACTAAAGTGTGCCCTTGAAAACATGAGTTCACGAAAAAGCTTTTTAATGCTTAAATCAATATAAATGTATGAGAGAATTAAAAATAAATACTTATTAAAAAAATATTTAATTCGCACATAATATAGTGCATATTAGAAAAGATATCACACCAAAACTACATAAAAGGATGTAATTGAATATAATATGTAAGTAAATCGTAAAAAAAAAAAAAAATTATTGTCTAGAAAAGATAGCGCGTTATTTTTTTTTTATTGCGCACCGTCAGAAATGAATTGGATTCTTTCTACACCGGTTGAAATCTTCTAGTCTCATACCACGGAGAAAGAATTTTAGCTGCGTAGATTTTGATTCAACGTTTGTCGAATTTGGTGTACAATATGGGCAATGCTCAGCATCAGTAGTATCACCATGGCCTAGAAATGAGTTGATCATCTACTTTGCTAATCATGATAATGTTTTTTTTACTCTCTTTTTATCTTCAACTCAGTCCAGGACCGAGATAGTTTGCATCAAAGACAAATACTATACTTTAGGATTGGGGTTCCCAGTCATGCGCATGGCCATGGAATCGTGGAAGTCATTGCTGCTCCCATGAATATTATTCTAGTACTAACTACTGCTGCTGCTCTATAAGGTGTTGATGGCCATTCATGTTACAAAGCCAGCTCTTGTAGAAGCTTTCATATCATCTTGCATTGCTAGCATACTTTTGCCTGAAGAATCATGGCACAACATCCAACTGGAGGTAACTCTGTTGGATTCAGTGCATATTTGTGATCTTAGTATCCTTGCAAAACACTATCGTTACTTGTGTGTTTAATTTGTTTATCTGTGCAATTAAAGATTACTTCTGTCATTAACATAGTTTCTGTTGTTGTTTTTTATTGTTTCAGCCATGGCAATTGAGCAATCACCTGAGGAGATGGCACGATGGTATAGAGACATGAGCAAGCGCCTGAAGAGAGAAGCAGAGGAACCTCTATTGCACTTCTATTTTTTCGTTTTGTTGAAGAATAAGCAAAATTTGCAGCGCCAAGCCACCATTACTAAATACCAGCATCCTATGTGGGCAAAATGACATGGGAATCTACTTATGCTTGGGCATCGTACTTATTTTAATTTATGCCATGCAGTTTCTAAGCGTAGTTCATGCACATCAATATCAGATACTCCATTGTTGTTGTTTTCATGAACAAATTGGAATATTTGTCACTGCAGAGATACACAGCCCACTTTCAGTAACAACTCCAATTTACCATCGTTACTTGCGTTTTACAGCCATCTTCCTACCATTGTTGACTTTCAGCAATAGATTAACATGTTACAGTTCGAGTGATTTGACCAAATCGGCAAAACCTAAGCTGGTCAGGTTACACTAATTTCAATCCCTCATGACCAATAATCACACAAAAAAAAGGGTGAACTTTTCTCCGAGCACAAACAAAATATCGTCAATAATGATTTATCTCATTTACAGCATGCATGTATAACAGATGATCCTGATACAAACACCACGGACAATCCAAATGGAAAACGTACATATCCAGTAAAATCACACTTACAGGGGAAACAATTAAGAAAGAATTACAGTTGTTGCTCTGCCCCGAAGCAAATGCTAGAGGATCTTGGTCTGTTGTTTACCATTATTTCTTCTGTTCAATACTAAATGTTGAACCAGATTGAAAAGTTGGCAGCATGACAGGTTTCCTAGTGCAGTGCTTGCTTTGTGGTAAGAAACTGAAAATACTTGCACGCAGCTAACAGTTGGACTAACTTCAAAAACGTTTGCAGCTTAGGACGGCCTGACACTTGTATCAATCTCTAGAGTGCTTCAGTTATAACTTAGGCCTGTGTACTGCATAAATCCGTCTCCATTTAATCCCACTTCTCACCCTATTTTTGCTCCCTTTTTTTATTATCCTATCATAGAACTCGAGAAAGAGCAACTGAGAGCATCAATTAGGGCAATTAAGCGGCAGGAGAAGAGAGGAGCAAATGAAGCCATATGAAACCAATTCAACTTTCGATTTCTTGCCACAAGGCCCATCTTGTCCTGCCAGAATAACAAGTCGAGACATTATTACAGGTATATCCAAGTAAAACAGGAGCAAGCCCAGCAAAGAACATACAAAACATGAAAATGGAATCATTATTACCTTAAAAACAACGTGGAACAAAAATCAACAGTCACCTCATCAACCGGAAGACATAGCTTCTTCAATCCTCCTAATTACAACACTTAGACTGCCACCACTTTCTAATGCTTTAACAGCAGCTCGATGAGCATCCCTATGCCATTTTAACAAATTAAAAGATTGTAGAACAGACCACCTTGCTTGATTTGACATCTATACAGGAGGAAGTCAAAAGGAGTCAGAGTTAGCATTACTAGCAAAGGGAAACACAAATTTTATATAATGGTGAGAGAGATACCTGGGCTACAGATAATGGGGGTTGCAGAAGAACACAGGTACTCCTAAATAGGTTTTCATCATTTTCTCCGCCCTCTGCCTCACCGTAAACCAGAGCTTCAGCTGCAATGCCAGCAAAAAGCACCATGCAGTACCTGACCGCCATTCCAGATCACGCATTTTGGCAATTTGAGACCAGATATTAGTATGCATTGACGTGAGAGAATTCATATGGATGACTTACATAGCACAAACAATGCTCATATAGATGGGAAACGAGTAATCTAGTTGCAAGGACACCAATATCATCCTGCTGAACACCTTCCATAAGCAGGTGCCTGGACAAACTGCCTAGTGCCTATTTGTTGTAAACTTGAAAGAGTTAGAAAGCACAGTGGCTATTTTCATGTTGTTCACAAAAACCACTCACATTGCTGCTTAAAGTTTATCTCCATATGAAATTACTCGTGGCAGTAAAAGGAGCAGCAAAAGCAGAAAGCAGTTAAAAATCTAATCACCATATGACTGACTGTTGTTCCTTCAATTGTATCGAACAATAGCATTAACCAAGCAATCATAAACAGTTCTTCACATCATACCCACCTGTCAAACGAAGTGCCACTGAGTTTCCCTTCAGCAAGCTCGTTACTCAGCTTTTCATCCCAAAACTGAGTTCCTGCCTGTATGAATGTGATATTTTATAAGTTGTTGCTGGCAACGCTGTTGCTAATTTGAATAAATGAACATATGATACCAGTGCAGATGTTATAGCAGTCATTAGGGTCAACAACAAGAACAAAGAGATAGTAGGAACCTTAATTATCAAAGCCAGCATCAAATGTTATTCCAAATAAAATGAATTAAAGATAGATACAATCAGGCAACAAAAAACAACAAGAACAAATACTCTGACCAACAACTCAAGGAAGCAAATAAAATACATCAACTTATTGCCCTCCAGGCCTTCACAACTATCATCATAACTTTTAACAAATACTCCAAATAACACAACCAGTCATCTATTCTGAAGACTCATTCCAACGAGGGTGGCACTACCAGAATCTTCCATGATTTCCAACAGTAATTTCAGGGGAAATTATCAAGTGCGGCATGAAAAATAATCACCGCAGGAAGTGAATTGCATCGTAGACAAAAATAATGAGCAAATGGAAACAGGCCAGCTGATCATAACAATAGTTATCATCATATAATTATTGTGAATATCTTTGGTTCACCATTAAGGAATCAGAATATAAGTTTGTATCATTCAAGAATTCTTTTCCTTTAATGTCAGAATGCTATACAGGTATATTTGGAAGGGTTCCTTACCTCCAATAGTGGCATGGTCAGCCACATATAGGGAAGGATTTTAACTAGCCAGATATATTTAGCAGCTATTAATCAATAACTTATGAAAAATACAGGGAGTGACAGCAAGTTTGTCCAAAGTAAGAGCAAATGACAAAAGTGAAGAGGGAACTGCCATAAAAATCAAAACGAGAGTAGTGAGTAGATACCTGCCCTTGAGTGCCCATTTGCATTGCAACCATGGGGTCTAAAATTACACCTCGAACCGGACAACCCATAAGATATGCTGCAAAAATAATTTTACAAGTAATTACATAGAATGGTACCAGCAAAAGAGAGAAACGATCTTTGAGAGTGTTGGCACGGTAACTGGCAACTGTTTGAAAAACATGCAAGTCAATGGGACTACTTAATGGACAGTGTTAAATGTGCAGAACCACATTAGATACTGATATTGTTTGTGTGCAATCAAAATACGTACCACAATTCCAAATGAAAACACTTACCCTGATTTCCCATTTCTTATAATAGAAAATGTCATCCAAACAAAGCATTTAAATCAAGTGAAAAGGTCCATACCTACCAAAAGATGGCCTGCTTCGTGAACTAAGATTCGACGCTTATTCGGGGCCAGTAGCTTGAGATTTGAGCTAAACAAGCTCCGCCAAGGAATATAGAGTCTAAAAAGGCCAATCCTAAGATAGCCGCGAGGTTAACTCTGATATCAATCCCTCGGTCAACAAGAAAGTTTGCTCCTCCAGTAAACGCAATGAACACAAGGCTTGAGATCCCAGTTGCACCCCACTTCTTTGGTGAAAGTTTTGTCACTAAATGAGTAAACGGGAATGAAGCGTGCACACTTTAGTGTCGTTTAAAATAAATATGCACTAAACCAAACTATAATGCGAATTAGATGCAAATCAATTAAGAACAAAAAAACCAGGCAGACAAAACAGTACTGTATTCATGCTAGCACCTTCTAGACCAGTAGAAGACTGCAACAAGATTGGTGTAACTTCCCTAGGTCCTTCCAAAACTGCATAAATTGTAGCCCAAAAACATAAAGTAAGTATCTAGTTTTTTCTATAGCCATTACATCCAAAGACAGTCTATTTTAGCAAAATAAAAGGTTTAAATCTTTGTACAAAAAAAAGAAAGAAAATATAAACTTACCAATGTTGCTAAATTTTCCAAAACTGGGCAAGAACCCCCTGTTCTTGAGGAACCCATAAGCACTGGAAACGAGTCTCATATCATCAGCATTCAAACAAGTGTCCAAAACCTCCCAATCCCTCTCTAACACGTCAAACAAACCCAGGTCACCGAGTCCAGACCGAGTCGCTGAGTCATTTGAGAAAGACCCGTTAACTGAATCAGCTAAACTATCATTGTTTGTCTGAGTTTCTTTGGATTTCAAGAACCTAAGAGCTCTGGCAAGGTCTTTTCTTTTCACAGCATCCTCGTACTCTTTCCATTCTCTTAGAGCTGCTCTTGGGATGGCTTTGAGATTTCTATTTGGTGGTGTTCGGGGGCAAGGAAGGGAAAATTGGCTAGAAAATACTAGTTGTTGGGACGAGAAAGCCATGAAAGGGAGATATGAAAGCTTGGGTGGTTGAACGATGGGAGAACCTGGAAAGTTTCTGCCAGGACAGAAAGCAGAAAGATATCCATGAAAAGAAGGCCGAGCAGTCAATGTGGGCTTTAGCCCGATTACATGTGAAGAATAAACTTAGCTTCCAAGGACGGTCCATGGCTAGCCTTGGCCAGTTAGCCATGTAATAAATATTCTTCAGTTGGCTCTCTAGGCAAGAAATTTGGTTTTAATTTTCTAGAGAGAGCCAGTTAGCCTATTTACTCTTGAGTTGAGTTTTACAAAACAAGATTTCTGGGTGTGTTGTTATGCTTATGAATCTGTTGATTACAATAATAGGCATCTAGCTTCTGAATTTTTAGGCGTGTTTCTTAAATATAACTATAATAATATCTGCTCTGTGCTGTATATTTATATTATTTTTCTAATAAAATATTTATACCATGTTGAAAATCTAAAATAAATTAAGTATAAGCACGTTGTTGTTTTTTATTTGTTTTTAATGGAATAAATTCTTAAAAAAACTATTTTAACTGATAAACAACATTATAGATCTTTATTTGGATTTAATAATGATGACTGACTCCAATAGATTTAATGTAAAATGGATATAATTTAAATGCAGCTTCATGGACTTTTCTATTTAGTTCCTACATGAGTTTATATTTGATATGTTCGTATACAAATTATAATTTTAAAACTTGGTTTAATCTGATCGGTTGATTTAAAACTCGGTTGATCTGAGACTGAAACTAGACTGAGTTTGTGAAAAAATAAGAACAATTAAAAGCTTAATTGATCCGATCCGGTTCCAATCTGTTAACTATTTTTTTAGTTTTTTTACCAAAACAACATTGTTTTGATTTGTAAAAAAAAAAAATTGAGGGTGACTCGCATGACCCAGTTAAAACCCGTGACTTGGGTCTTAGGCTAGGCTCATCACCAAGCCGGGTTTAAAAATATTGTTATAAACACAACAAAAATCAAGACTTTTTTTTATTTTTTTACTATTTTTAACAGTATATTTACCTGGAAAATACAGCTATATTGTTTAAGTTACTTGTGTATTTTTTAGATCCATTATAAATTCAAATAGGCCTCGCATTAATAAAATATTATTTTCGTGTGCATGTATATCTAATATACTATGTATAAACTATGATGAGATGATAGAGTTCAATTAAGTATCTAGTTGCATATTCTCGATATGATTTAATTTTTGTTATATAAAAAATATTTGATTTTCCTAGAAAATGGATTATATATCTACACTTTCTATACTACATGAGATAAACCATACAATTAGCGACCGACGAGATACGATGAGATTTCGACTTGTTATATATATATATATATATATATATATACACAACGGTGAAGCCGGAGCTTTTTTGATGAGGTAGTAAATTAATAATAAATACTATAACTTTTCAATATGATTTTTTTTTTAACTTGACTGAATTACATGACTTGAAGCTTTGAATGATTATTCATCCTCAAGGGATTTACACTTAAAATACTTTTATATTAACATGTTAATTTAATTGATGAACTTGATGATTTTATTATTATTATTATTAGTGTCTATATAATAATCAACACAACTATATAATAATAAAGTCAGTTGAGTTGCATAATAATTCTAAATTTTTCATATGATATTCATAGCAAAATACACATTAATTTATCAAAACTCATTTCAATTATATATATATATAATAATAATAAATATGCTGATTAAATTATATTTAATCATTTCTAAACATTTAAATTATTCACACACACACACACACAAAGGTTGTATAAACTCACCAAGTTAAATATGTGAAACAAGTTTTAATATTATATTATAGTTTCAAATAAGAGAAAATACTAGGAGAGAGAAAGTGTAATTTATGGGATTTAAACTCATGCTCTCTCATAACTCCAAGCATCTCGTTAATAATTAATTACAAATAAATTTATGATATAAAAATGACAATCAATATTTGTACATTGTAAGTTAAGAGATCTCAATTAAAAAATTAATCCATAATTATAGTGAACTAAGAGACCTTAGTTAAATAATTTCAATAATCTACTCTGTCAATACAAGAGATGCCCAAAATAGTGATTCTACATGAACATTAGTTTATTCATTTATAACAATAATAAAAAATTTTAATTTATTAAATTAGAAAATTCAAATATTTATTTTGAACATATTTGAATACATTCATATAAAAACCCTCAAATTATCATAAACCCTAATATTTCTAATAACTAATTATAAAAAAATAAAACTCAAATTAGATAATGAAATAAATAGAAAAGATAAAAAATTTCTTACCTAAAGCATAAAGAAAAAGAAATTACTTGTTTATCTGTGCTTGAAAAAAAATTACATAAGAAAAAGAGACAGGTCACAACAACTCAAAAGAAAAAAGTACTTTATGTTACCTAAGTAAAAAAAAAAACCAAAAAAAAAAAAATTTAAGTAAATGAGCTGAAAATATATATTATATATTATATTAAAATATAATTAAACAATAACTTTCCACCTTTCATGTATCAAACCCTCCCCGAATTAATATATTAATATCTTAATATAATAAATATTTTAAAAAAAATTAAAGGGCAATTGCCCTTTTTGCAACCACATGGCTCCGCCACTATATATATGTATGTATATATATAAAATGTTTTGGTTCAAAGTTCATAAAAAAAATTTAAAAACCAATAGAAGTTCGCGATTGTTATCTCACACCCAGAAATTAAAGGCAGCCAGACTATCTAAATTCTAAACACAACATAAGAAAAATAATAAACAAGAATATTTTTATTGAATTTTGTTATATCTTTTCATTTCATATAAATCTCTTAGCTGATATTTGGTATTATTAAAAAGGTATTTTTTCCCATCTAATGTATATATTTTTAGATATTTTAAAGAGTATTTTTAATTTAAACTAATATATTGGTCTGTGTTCCGCAGGGAGTTAATATTAATTTTTTTAAAAAGTATAACAAAAATGTTAAAAGTATAAATAATGTTTTAATAATATTATTAAACCTAATAAAATAAATTAATTTTTAAACATCAATGTACTTTTTTGTTAGACTCAAATAAAATGAGTCTTGCAATAATACCAGCCCAAAACATATATCCAATTGTCTTAGATTTGATAACTATACTAGATCCCTTTAGCAATAGTCACCGGCAAGAACTCCTCCTGTAAAGTAATTGGGTAGATATGCAAATAAAATAACGTGTAAATATGTTATTATAACAAAAAAAAAAATTAACTTGTTATATATGTCAATGAGTTAAAGTCAGAACTCAAATAATTATGTGATTGTCAGATTCATATTGTTTGGATCTAACATGGTTAATAGATCTAATATATTAAAATAAAAAATAAAACTATTATTACAATTCAAAAAAAAATATTTATTGATTTACAATAATTTCCCCACAACATTTAACTTTTATTACAATATAATATATATTAAATTAGTATTTTAATATTTTTAATATAAAAATATTATTTTAATATATTTTAAAATAAAAACAAATTTTAAAAACCTCACGTCGTACAAAAACTGAAGCTCCCCTAAATTTCCCACATCCACTGACATGCATCCAGAGTCCATATGCGCTCGAGACAAAGCGGCCGAACCAATCGAACCTAAACTTTTGTGGGAGGAGGACGGGCACCTGCCAGCTGAACTAACCAAACCTCTTGGCAATCGGCACCGTAGTTGTTACTTGTGGCTGTTGCAGTAAAGCCTAAACCGTCAAGAGTAGTAAAGCAGTGAGAAGTGACAATCTTAAAGCCATCGAACATCAACAACCTCACTTCAACGATAAGAGAAAATCCAAAATCCAACGCACATCGCCCATTCATTCCCTGCTTCGTTCTTCCCGTCCACATCCGCCCCATTATTTTTTCTCTCTCCAAAGATCAGAGAGAGAGAGAGAGAGAGAGAGAGAGAGAGCCTCATTTCCCATCCATATAACCTTCCATCCCCTCCTTTTCTCCTTTTAGTCCACCCAGCTTCTCTCACAAAATTCACACTCAAAAACACTCCACAAACACCGCCAAATGGCCTGCGCCACAGCACCAACAACTCTCTCTCTCCTTAAAACAGCCGCCTCCTCCACCTCCACATCTGTCCGGGCCTCCCTACTCCCAGTCTCCACCTCCGGCCTCCGCACAACCAGCCTCCGGGGTCTTGGTTTCTCTGCTGCAGACACATTGTTTAGCTCTCATGTGGTGTCCAAAATACGATCTTTCAAGTCAAATGGTAAAGCACCAAGAGCAGTGGTGTCTATGGCAAAGAAGAGTGTTGCTGACTTGACGGCTGCTGATTTGAAAGGGAAGAAAGTCTTCGTTAGAGCTGATTTGAACGTGCCTCTTGATGATAATCAGAATATTACTGATGATACTAGAATTAGAGCCGCTATCCCTACTATTAAATACTTGATTTCAAATGGGGCTAAAGTTATTCTTTCTAGTCATCTGGTACGTGGGTTCTTGTTCAATTTCAGTTTTTCTTTTCCCTTTTCTTTTCTGGTTTCTGGGAATTTTGTATTGGTCTTGTTGTGATTTGGGTTTTGTAACGGTTCTGTTATGTTCATTTCATTGATTCTGTTGGTCTGTTGAATGTGTTAATTTTTTGGTTATTGCACTGAATTTTGATGTTATGCGACTAGAATTATAGCATTAACCTTTTAGTTTCACAACACTCTGTTTTCTTTTTCTTCCTTTTATAGAATTTTTTTTTGGTGCTGGTTTATTGGAATTGTACTTGTGTGCTTCTGGGATCGAAATTCAAGTAGTGATCTATGACATGCAAAGTTCTTCTGTTGATTTTGAGAGAGTTTAGCGAGAATGACTGCAGGTTTGCAATTGATAGTTCCTGGTTGATAGAATGCTATAGCTTGTCTTCTACTGGTTGAGCGATATTGTTCTCCGAGAATTGCTTTTCAGTAAAGAATTACATTTAACTGCTGGATTTGGCGTGGAAGCAGGTTCTTGTATTTATAAATTTAGCCTGTATGGTGTTTTTATACAAGGAGCTCGATTCTTTGCAGAAATATCTCTATAACAAATAAGTTTGCAGATTCTTGTACATCTAATATTAATTGGTTATCTGTGAAAATAATTTGGGTTTATAATCTTCTCATAATGTTCATTGGTCTACCCATATGTGCTGAAGTGTTCTTTGATTATTTTTCAGGGACGACCAAAAGGTGTTACTCCAAAATTCAGCTTGGCACCTCTTGTACCCCGGTTATCTGAACTCCTTGGAATTCAGGTACAACTTGTTCATCGAAATATAGTTTAAGGGAAAAAGAAACAGAGAATGCATGACTAATATATGCTGCTTGAACAGGTTGTGAAAGCTGATGATTGCATTGGCCCAGAGGTAGAAAAATTGGTTGCTTCACTTCCTGATGGTGGTGTTCTTCTTCTTGAGAATGTCAGGTTTTACAAGGAAGAAGAGAAGAATGAACCTGAATTTGCAAAGAAGCTTGCTTCCTTGGCAGATCTTTATGTAAATGATGCATTTGGAACTGCACATAGAGCACATGCCTCCACTGAGGGGGTCACAAAATTCTTGAAACCATCTGTTTCTGGTTTCCTCTTGCAGAAGGTTGGTTTATAAGTTAATGGCTGTGTGAGATTATATACCCTAATCTTTTGAATGGAGTCAAATTTTTTTTTAGCAATCTCCTCTATGAGTATGACCCAGAGGCAGTTTTATTTAGGACCCTCATCTAAACTGCCTTTAGGTGCCATAAGTAGACTGAATGATTGACTGTTATGCTTCCCTTCATTATGCTGTTTTCTTTTATCATGTTTCCCTTTGAACACACATTCACTCTTTAGCCTTCTCTCTTTTGCCATTTTTTGGTGATATCTACACAATGCCACCAGCTTTCAATCTTTTTATGAGACTGAATTGTCAATATTGCTGATTATTTCGTGTCTTTTTTGTGAGTTTCAAGTACAAAAGTGGTAGCATGTAACTGAAAAGAACCCATCCATCCTGCATATGCTACATGCATTTTTGTTGTTAGGGCCTGTATTCCACTATCTCATATAAAGAAAGTAGCCTTGATATATTTTTTTTTTATCTCAGTTTCTCCTTAAACTTCTGGTCGCTTTGGTATTCAATCTCTCACTACCTTGTTTTTAGGAGCTGGACTACCTTGTTGGGGCAGTTTCAACCCCAAAGAGGCCATTTGCTGCCATTGTGGGTGGTTCCAAGGTCTCATCCAAGATTGGAGTCATTGAGTCACTCCTGGAGAAGTGTGATATCCTTCTTTTGGGTGGAGGTATGATTTTCACATTTTACAAGGCTCAAGGCCTCCCAGTAGGTTCATCCTTGGTTGAGGAAGATAAGCTTGGTTTGGCAACATCGCTCCTTGAGAAGGCCAAGGCAAAAGGAGTGTCTCTTTTGCTACCCAGTGATGTGATAATTGCAGACAAGTTTGCTCCTGATGCAAATAGCAAGGTTTGTGGTCTAAGCTCACACAAGAAAGTTCCCTACAAGTTGTTCTTGCTCTGACATTTTTAATACTCTCTGTAACTGAACGAATTTGAATGCCATTTTGTTCGCTACAGACTGTACCTGCATCAGCCATCCCGGATGGTTGGATGGGACTGGACATTGGACCAGAATCTGTGAAGACATTCAGTGAAGCTTTGGGAACTACCCAAACTGTCATCTGGAACGGACCCATGGGAGTGTTTGAGTTTGACAAGTTTGCAGTTGGGACAGAGGTATGAGAGAAATGGTTCTTAAATTTGATATTTGCTTTTCATCTGTTCAAGCTTGGATGCTACTTTTGGTTCCACTATCTGATAGACATGGTATGATGCCTTGTTAGAGACTCGGATGCACACAATTATATAGGGAAGCGTGAAAACTATCTCTACACTAATGCAAAATTCTCCAATAACCAACTCTTTCTATTACTTGGATTAAACGTACAGTGAAAAACAAATGATCATAGTGCTTGATGCAACTTTGTGAAGTGGCTGGCTAAACCCATTCTAACTCCATATGAAACTACATTCAATGCGTTCCTGTCATATTGTTTTGGGTTTATTACCTGTGATTAGATGGTGAACTAGAGTTGAACCCTTTCTTGCAGGCCATTGCAAAGAAGCTAGCTGAGCTTAGCGGCAAGGGAGTTACAACTATTATTGGAGGTGGAGATTCTGTTGCGGCTGTAGAAAAAGTAGGAGTTGCTGATGTTATGAGCCACATATCAACTGGCGGTGGTGCCAGCTTGGAGTTGTTGGAAGGGAAAGAGCTTCCAGGTGTCCTTGCACTAGATGAAGTCGAACGAGTTGCTGTGTGAGATTATTTGATTTTTTTCCCCATTCCCATGCCGATGCTTTTATTGTTACGAGAGAGAGATGCGATGTTGTAGAAGAAGTACGAGTCATGTTATCCATTTTCTGTGTCTTCAATAGGAGGGGTCTGATTCCACCTTTGCCTTTCTTGCTTCTTACTAAATTGCCAAGAGAGACATTGAGGGTAGTTAACAAGAACGATCCAGCATTTTAAATAATAGTTGACAATTCTTCTTCATCTTCTTCACTTGCCAATAAATTGACATTTTATGATTTGAGGAGTAAAAGTAACATTGAAGAAGGAGGGAAAAAAGAGAGAGGCTAACTTTAGATGCTGTCTTCGTGTTTCTATCCCTTCTTTGTGACTCAGTCCTAGCTTTGCAAGCTTAGCCAGCCATTGAAGGCAAAATACCGGTCTCTTGCCTGGATTAGTCATTTAGGCAATTCACATGAAAGTATTGTGCAGATAATGAAAAAATTGGTTAATCAATACAAGTAGTTGAGAGAAGTTCATATATTCTACTCGGAATGCTACCATATCTGTCCATAACAGGACTGAGTTGAGAAAGCTTTAGGGCTGTGTTCTCGCTAAGGACATTGGTTCCTTTCAGCTTCCTCACCAAGGTAGCTCTCTCTCTCTCTCTCGCTCTCTATAATGCTTTCAAGTCAGCGGCTCCCCTTTTGGCGATAACAAAAATATAAAGGAAAGGGACATTCGAGCAAAGTTTATCACAGAATCTCCGTTAGTTTTAAGCCACAGAAATGAAAGGCGGCCTTGAGGTTTTTATTTTGTTCTTTTCTTTTCTGGTGACAGTTTTATTTATTTTTTAAAAAATTTAGTGACCTCAAAATATAATTTAAAAGTACTTCCAAAATACAACTCATCGCAGGATGCTTCTTGCCGTCATAAACTTCACTATTTCTGCAGTTCATTATTCAGTTGACGAGGCATGCTTGAATAATATATTTGGGAAGGCCGGGAAAATTGTGTTTTTAAAAAAATTATTTTTTTTATTAAAATTTAATAGATATTATATGTTTTAAATCGTTTTGATGTGTTAATGTCAAAAATAATTTTTAAAAAATAAAAAAAATCTTTAGTATGCATTTCTATATAAAATATTATTTGAAAAGCTACCACAACCGTACTACAAAATACAAAATCTCAATCAACTTGCTAAACAAATCATTTTTTTTTTTGAATGTGTATAATATCAGCTAGCCATAACGCATATGAGATCAAACTCAATAAAATAATTTGAAGTGAATAAAAGGACGCCTCGAAAAACAAAGGCGTCATTTACTATGTGGTTTGTGTGTTTTACAAAATGCTTTTAACATTATATTTTGCTTAAGACTTTAGGAAATCATTTTAAAAAATATGTTCTAGTAATTTTGATGTTAAAACCATGAAAAAAATACGTATAAAAAATCCATTTACAAAAAGCATTTTCAACTAGAACGGTTTAGAAATGTAGTTGCGGTTCCTTCTCACTTTAAAATATATCAAAGTATATTTTTTTTATTTTTTAAAAATTATTTTTAATATCAACACATCAAAATAATTTGAAAATATCAAAAAATATTAATTTAAAGTAAAAAAATAAAAAAAATTAAATATTTTTAAAATATAAAAACGAAAGCAATTATCTATTTTAAGAAAATGGTGTGAGTATTTTTGCATAGGTGCATTGGGCTCAAAACTTTAAATGCACTTGGAAATACTTTTACATAAAATCCAAACAGGGTTTTATATTAATTTTTTATTAAAAAAATAAAAAAAATTAAAGAAACACCGATGGGGTAACTACCAAAGTGGTCCATTCAATTTGTTAAAATCCTTCAATTTTATAGAGCAAAAGGTTCTCCTCGCCAAACCAGCTTTTTTTTTTTTTTTTAATCTAGATAGATGAAATGCTCAATTTCTTTGTTTATGCCGTGCAGCCGTGAGAGCACATGAAGCCATGCAAAAAGTAATCATTTAGACCATGTTTTTTGTATTGTAATACATTATATTTTTAAGATATATATTTTTTATTTTAAAAAATATTAAAATTATTTTTTTATTTTTCACATCAACATACATTTCTTAATATAATATATTTAAATATATTATTTTAAACTATAATTTCTAAATTAAAATTCAAGAAAGCATGCACGTGTAAAGATCAAAGATTGCGTGAGATTCCAAATTCGAATTTAAGACGTATATTCTCTAGCTTTACCCAATTTATCAACCTAAAACCGCCCAAGGTTTAACTGGAACCCACACCACGCATATTGGCCCGGTGGGCACCCCAATAAATATCTTATATGGATATTTAAGTATTGTAGTGTATTTTATTTTTTAAAATAAATTAAAATATTTTGTTAATTATTTTTATTTTTAATATTAAAATATATAAATTTAATATTTTTCAGATAAAAATATTATTTAAAAACAAAAGTGTAAAATATCCTGGTGCTCCCAACCCACTTTACCTTACACTTTAAATTTAAATTTATTTATTTTATATTTAAAAAAATATTTTTTTTATGTTTTTAGATAGTTTTAATAGATTAATTAAAAAATAAATTTTAAAAATTAAATTAAAAATATAATTTTATTTCTTTGTTAAAAAACCTACAATACCACACGTACTCTTTATAAATCGCCAAGTATCATCCACCACTATCCCACCCTTGTCTTTTATTGATCTCATTTGAAGCCCAACTCTTTTGACTTCTTTCTCTTAGCGAGTAAAGTTCCAATCTTTCTTTTACAGTTCAATCACCTTTGTATTAGCTAATGTTCGTTTTTGTGTTTCTTGATCTGGGTTTTTTCTTTGTTTTGGGTTTAATGCAGGATTTATTGAAAAAATGGCCACTAAGAAGAGTGTTAGCAGTTTAAAGGAAACAGATTTGAAGGGAAAGAGAGTGTTTGTGAGGGTAGATCTGAATGTTCCTTTGGATGATAACTTTAATATCACCGATGATACTAGGATCCGTGCTGCTGTACCCACTATCAAGTACTTGATGGATCATGGTGCCAGAGTTATTCTATGCTCTCACTTGGTATATGCTTGACGACTCCCTGATTCTCACAGTTTAAAGATTTAACATTTTTTTGGGTTGAAATATGTTTTTGATTGTGCTATTTGGATTACAGATTTGGATTTTTATGCAGATTCATATGATGTTTGATTTGTTGCTGTTTTGTTGCTGTTTTGTGTTTTTTTAGGATTTTTTTTTGTTTGTTGAGGTCTTTGTTTTTGGTGGATGCTTAGGCAGAACTAGAATTGCATGGCATGTTTATTTGCAGATTTATCTGGGTTTTGATTTTTGTGACATGGCTTCTGTTTTTCCGTTAGAATACTTATTTGCATGTAAGCAGATTTGTCTGTCGCTCTATGTTCTGCCATTGTTTTAGCTGATAGATTTTTTTAGTTCTCTTTCAATTGTTTTCTGCTAGCTTTTCAGTTGTTTTGATAAACACTAGAATTTTTGTTGCCTGAATTTATGTTCTCCAAGGCGGAGTACCATTTATTGTCTTGTCCAGGATGCTTGATTAGACAATCATTTTTCACCTTTCTGGATTAGCTTGTCTCTCTTGGTTCTTTAACTACCTCTGTTCTACCCAAGATGAATTTAGTGAAAATTATTTTCTTAATTCTTTTGTTGGAGCTGTTGTTAGGTGAATAAGGAGAATGTAGCTTTGATAATTGATTCCTCAAGAAAGTCTTATTATTGACTGTGGATGGTTTTCAATCCATTGTGTGAGCTACTCTTCTAAAATCATGTAACACGATTGGATGTAACTCACTAGCTTTTCAAAACTATGAAGTCGAACGTTTTTGGAGTGTTCTTGACATCCCATATCCAAGGTCACAACACAAAAAAAAAAAAACATAAACAATACCTTAAATTGTTTTTCCAATGCAAACATACTTCATCCCCCCCCCCCCTTTTTTTCCTGGTTTTGATGAATGTTATTACAATCCCAAATAATTTGAACTTATGCAACAAATCTCAATAATGAACTGCTTTCATGAGAATGCTACAGTGATGCTCTAAAATGATGAAAATCTCATGTATTCTTTTCTTTGTTCCAACCTCATTTCCTGTTTGTAATTAAATTTGCTTTGGTACCACTCTTTGCATGTTTTAACTGATATAAACATTGGAGTAATTAGCATGATTGGATTTTGCACTAGTCTGTCAAATGGTCATTCATATACTCCTGTTTTTATTATGGTTTCCAGGGACGCCCAAAGGGTGTTACACCTAAATACAGCTTGAAGCCTCTTGTACCAAGGCTATCCGAACTTCTTGGTGTTGAGGTTAAGATAGCAAATGATTGTATTGGCGAGGAAGTTGAGAAATTGGTGGCTGAGATTCCGGGAGGAGGTGTTTTGCTTCTTGAAAATGTAAGGTTCCACAAGGAGGAAGAGAAGAATGACCCTGAATTTGCAAAGAAGCTTGCTTCTCTAGCAGAAGTCTATGTGAATGATGCATTTGGCACTGCTCACAGAGCCCATGCTTCCACTGAGGGAGTGGCTAAATACTTGAAGCCCGCTGTTGCTGGTTTCCTTATGCAGAAGGTATGGTGGTTACATCTTTATCTTCTTTAAAGTGCTCTTCCCCAAGAAATTTATATCTTTTGAAAATACGCTTGTACATAAAAAATTGAAAGGAGAAAATGCATTGTCTTTGTATTGATAATTAAAAAAGATGCGCAATGTAAATCCATTTTCTGTTTGATCCAATTTATCTTGTTAAATTCATGGCTGCACACTTGACCATCTTGTGCATTTATAACCTGTTGTTTTCTCTGGTTTTAGGAACTTGACTATCTTGTTGGAGCTGTGGCAAATCCCAAGAAGCCATTTGCTGCAATTGTTGGTGGCTCAAAGGTATCATCCAAGATTGGAGTGATTGAATCCCTCTTAGAGAAGGTTGACTTCCTCTTCTTGGGTGGAGGAATGATCTTTACTTTTTACAAAGCCCAAGGGTACTCAGTTGGGTCATCCCTTGTGGAGGAAGACAAGCTTGATCTTGCAACTTCACTTATTGAGAAGGCCAAGGTCAAGGGGGTAAAACTACTGCTGCCTACTGATGTGGTTGTTGCTGACAAGTTTGCTCCAGATGCCAACAGCAAGGTTTGCATCATTGTCCATTTAAATTATGTGCATTCCCTGGAATATGTGCATGTAAACCTGTGAGTTGCTCTTTTGAGTTGCCCGGAGCAGTTTTTTGTAGTAGTGGGATACACAAGATCATACTTGCATGCACACAGAAGATCGGAATGTAACGTAGACCAATTTTGTTCAGATTGTTTAGTGCAATTTTCTTGCAGGTGGTACCAGCTTCTGAGATAGCAGATGGTTGGATGGGTTTGGATATAGGACCTGATTCTATCAAGACATTCAGTGAGGCATTGGATACAACCAAAACCATTATTTGGAATGGACCAATGGGTGTGTTTGAGTTCGAGAAGTTTGCAGCAGGAACTGAGGTATCTTATATTTACCTAGATAATATGAGGTTCAACCACAGGCATTTTAGCATTGTAATCGAGCTTTGTTTTTCCTTTTTCAGGCAATCGCCTGGAAGCTTGCTGAGCTCAGTGGCAAGGGAGTGACTACCATCATTGGAGGAGGTGACTCTGTTGCTGCTGTGGAGAAGGTTGGGCTCGCTGATAAGATGAGCCACATCTCAACAGGAGGTGGCGCCAGCTTAGAGCTTCTTGAGGGGAAACCGCTGCCTGGAGTCCTGGCTCTTGACGACGCTTGAGCTGGATTTTTTTTTTGTGCTGGTATATGTTTGGTTTTGCTACCGGAGTGGGCTAAATGAGAGAGCTGATCTTATGGAGGCTGTAGAGTGACCGAATAAATGCTCTTCCAAGTATATTCAACTATGCAATGGTTTCAGAATTCAGATCGGATTCTTTTTTGGAACATTATTTTTGATGATCCAATTATGTGAATTTTCTCTCCCAAGGAAATCTTATTTCAATCTGAAATCTTAATGCTGATTCCAATGTTGAATCCAAATTGGACGAAGCTGGACTAAGAGGAAGGGAAATATTAAATCGTTTCCGGTTTCCTATATTTCCAGATTGAGAACAAGAGAGAGGAGAACGAGGTTTGGTCTTGAAAATGCTTGGTATAAACCACACCGAGGTGTGATTTCTTGAGCGTAGCAGGACTCGGGAGCTCTTATTCCTCCCTTTTCTTGGCACTGAAGATCCCTCGAAAGGAACCCAGAAAAAAAACGTAGAAGCACAGAGTGAGAAATAGAATAAAACCTGGGAGATTAATCTTTTTTAATAATGATTCCATCCAACACTTATAATCCAACCCTAGAACTACAAGATTTATTCCGAACACATTAATTCAGCCTGAATCAATGGAAAATGTTCAGTTTATGGGGACATGGTGGATCGCTGGATGAAGGGACTCATCACTCACTCTTAACAAGGAAATTACTCCATTATCCGGATTATCAATTGCTGTTGTTTAATGGAAAGTTCATTTGGTTTGGTTTAAGGGTTTCAATCTTTGTTAAGAAAATTGAAGTGGCTAACAAACCCTCGCTAGCTAGGGCATTGTGATCATCAGTCCTGAGTCAAGACACAGCAGAGACAACGATTTGGAATACAAATGCAGTTTCTTTTTTCATAAAACAGGGTAACCATCAACCACGACAGCTTCCATGATACGTTGCGGCAAAACCTTGGTGACAATTGCCAATTCTTGTTTTTTTTTACAACTTGCGAATCCATTGCCACACCTTGTCTCCTCCAGCGTGCGCAATAAAAAATAGAAGAAGTCTTGATATTTGTCTGCATGAACCTTGCTTTGGTAATATCAATTCATATTAATTATAAAAAACTCTAATTGGTGTGATCTGTGCACCATCATTATCGTTTGATGTGATTTATGAAGTATATTATAATTTTTATTTAAATTAATAAAAAAAATACAATATTTAAATATAATTGATATTTAATTGATATATACTTATCAAATTACCTTGAAAACCAAGTTTATAATTTTTATTTTTTTTATTTTAAATGTTTTAATTATATTATTGATTATTATATGATATGTGCCTAGTATATATTTTTATTATTTAGCATGATTAGTGCAACACTTAATTCACTTTTCTTCAAATATTATTATTATTTTAATTTTAAAATAATAAATCAATTTAATATTGAATGATAAAATTAAAAAAATTTTTAATTAAAAAAAAACTGAGCGAACCATATTAAAGGAAAACCCGTAATCTGAATTATAAGAATAAAATAAACTTATAAAACATAAATTAAAATAAATTATAAAGTTTAATTTTAAAATTTAATATCAAGTTAAAGTTGAAATTAAATTAAAATAAAAAATTAAACTGAAAAAAAATGTTTAAAAAACAAACAAATCATTGCTTCAATTAACGGGAGGGAACCCTCCGCTTTTAATTTAGGTTAATTAATTAATAGTTAATAATTCTGTAGACAAACTTCAATTTTACTTGGCTTGCGAGCATCATGTCTCATTTTTGACTTGTGCCTTGCTTGTTCATTGGAAAGTTCACCTCACGACTCAACTAAAAAATGATGACACCATAACAAAAATAATCTCTTTCCCAGACAAATAAAGAGAGACAAATCCAGCAACCTAACCATGTCTTTTTTACGCACACTAATTCCTATAAACTTGAGGTAGATCTATTGATCAGATACGTAATTAACAAATATTCTAGCACGGTGCATGCTTTTGTTGCTGGCAAAGTGAGCGTTCTGTCCGTTTTTGAGCATCTTGAAAATGATTGAGCCTGTAGAAAGCAAAGGCTATTTTGTGAGGCTGCTGACTTTGTTTCACTTAATTTGTTTGATCAATTTCTCGAGTGTCGAGGCTAGAACTCGTCACCACAAATGGGAGGTCAAGTATGAATACAAGTCCCCAGATTGCTATAAGAAGCTGATTATCACCATAAATGGGAGATCTCCAGGACCAACAATTTTTGCACAGCAAGGTGATACTGTTGTTGTTGAGCTAAAAAATAGTTTGTGGACAGAAAATGTTGCTGTTCACTGGCATGGAATCAGACAGGTATCATGAGGTTTTCGTCTTTATATCTTCAACTATCCTACATATGCTAAAACCTTCTGTTGTGCGTACTCCTTTCTGACCACAGCTCGGAACGCCTTGGAGTGATGGAACAGAAGGGGTTACCCAGTGTCCGATTTTACCTGGAGAAACCTTTATTTACAAATTTGTTGTAGACAGGGTAAGTCCTCTAGTTCTAATCCAATGCTTTTCTTGAAATATCACAAGACATTCATTTTATACTCTTGTTACCAATGATAGCTTTCGTGCAATACGAATATGATTCCAGGTCTCAGGTTATGTGGTTTTCAACAGTTTTTTTTGCTATTTTTGTAGAGCATAGTATAATTAGCTCAACATCCTTTTGCAGGCTGGGACATACCTGTATCATGGGCATTATGGAATGCAAAGAGCAGCTGGATTATATGGATCCATCATTGTATCGCTTCCTGAAGGAGTTTCTGAACCCTTTTCCTATGATTATGATCAGAACATAATCTTAAGTGATTGGTACCACGCAAGCACTAATGAACAAGCTGCCGGCCTATCTGCCATACCCTTTGTTTTTGTCGGAGAGCCACAGGTGAATTCTGTAAAATCTAAACTCATATCAACTTTAATTTGTCTTGAATTAGTTATCAAGTGTAGCAATGTTTCTTAGGTAGCTGGTACTGATTTTATGGTAACCATACCTCTTCATTTTTGCTATCCAGTCACTTCTTATATATGGAAGAGGAAAATACAACTGCTCTCTTTCCACTGCTTCAGGCATTGCAGCTGGAGTTTGCAATACCACAAATCCTGAATGCTCTCCTTATTCGCTGACTGTTGTTCCTGGAAAAACATATCGACTGAGGATTGGTAGCATGACTTCCCTGTCAGCTCTTAGTTTTGAAATTGAGGTAATTTCACAACCTCACTAACTTTCATTTGCTCCAGAAATAATCTGTTTGAATTTGCAATATTCGAGTTCAAAATGGTCATGATTCTCTCTTATTCTTGTGCAGGGCCATGACATGACTGTTGTAGAAGCGGACGGGAACTATGTAGAACCATTTGCTATAAGAAACCTCTACATCTACTCTGGTGAGACGTACTCTGTGTTAGTAAAAGCTGATCAAGATTCTTCAAGAAACTACTGGGCAACTATTAATGTAGTTGCTCGCCAACCGGCAACACCAACTGGTTTGGCCATTTTCAACTACTATCCAAACCATCCACAAAAGCAGCCTCCAACAGTTCCAACCACAGGGCCTCTTTGGAATGATACAACATCAAGGTTGGCTCAAAGTCTTGCATTTAAGGCTCGTCAAGGTTTCATTAACACCCCTCCTGTCACCTCAGATAGAGTGATCGTGCTTCTAAACACACAAAACAAGATTGATGGCCATTTTAAATGGTCCCTAAACAACCTTTCTCTCATACTTCCTCAGACCCCATACCTCATTGCACTTAGAGAAAATTTGACCGATGCATTTGTTCAAGAGCCTCCTCCTGATGGATATGACTTCGCAAACTATGACATACATAGTGTGGCAAAAAATGTTAATGCTGCTTCAAGCAACCGAATATATAGGCTACGGTTCAATTCAACAGTCGATGTCATCCTACAAAATGCTAATTCTATGACAGTGAACAACAGTGAGACACATCCATGGCATCTTCATGGGCATGATTTTTGGGTCCTGGGGTACGGTACAGGCAAGTATAACTTGTCTTGTGACTGGAGAAAGTACAACGTGGTCAATCCCATTATGAAGAACACAGCACCTCTGCATCCTTATGGATGGACTGCTCTGAGGTTTAGAGCTGATAATCCAGGTGTTTGGGCCTTTCATTGTCATGTCGAGTCTCATTTCTACATGGGCATGGGTGTGGTGTTCGAAGAAGGGATAGAGAAGGTGGGTGAGTTGCCTTCATCCATTAAGAGATGTGGTGAATCTGAAGGTCACCATCGACCATAGTGTCTTTAACTAAGGCTCCATTTGTCTGCAGGAAAGTGAATTTTTTTGGGAAAATAAATTCTTGGAAAGTGAATTCCAGAAAAGTATTTTCCGATGTTTGGTAGTGTTATGGAAAATGAACTGGAAAACACTTTCCAGTGTTTGGTTATGTTATGGAAAATGAATTAGAAAATAATTTAATAATGAATTAATTTTTTTTTCAAGTTTATCTAATATATATATAATATTTAATCACTTACAATAAAAAAATAAAATCTAAAAAGTATAATGATGATTTTTTTTATTATATCCTATATTCATAAGCTTATGAAATATTTCTACAAAAAGCCTATTAATATATTTTTTTTTTCAATTTTAAAAGCTTAAAATAAGTTTTTTTTTTCATATGAAGAAAGCCAAATTAGTTTATGGTAAGAGTTATATATTTGAGTTTTTTTTTTGTATGAAGAATTTTTTATAAGATCAATACATACAAAAATATTTTTATGGGTTTTTTGGATAAATATTTTTTTTATACGGGTAAAGGCAATTATCTCTTTAATATCCCTTTAATATATATCAAATAAACATCAAGATATAAATATAAATATGTAACATCAAACATAATCATACATGAATATTAAGTTTCGATGTCATATACATACATATTAGTTCAAATTACAAACATAAATATGTTAGACCGAATTAAACAAGTAAACATACTCATTAAATAACAAACATAGTCTGAACCCAAATTTTGAACATAGTCAAACCATCTTAGCTAGCAGGCATGTAGTAGTGGTGGTTCACAAAATTATGAACCCAAATTTTCCTCAAATTAGCTTTTTTTGCCATAAATGCTTTTGCCAACATTTCATTTTGGACCAAATGATCAAATGCATCCCTAAGAATGATCTCATCAAAGCCTTCAATTTTCATCACTTCCGTATACAGCGCATTAACATCAAGTTGATTTTTGCTGAGGCTTTGAATTACAAATGCTACATCTCCAATCTGTTTAGATAACTTTTCAAGACCATCATCTTCATACATGCGATTTCTCTTTCTATGTTGTCTCTTTTGTGTACCAGAGGAAGATGTTTCTTTTTCCTTATAACTTTCTTCATATTCACCTTCATTTTCAATTCGAATTGATTGCTCTTCACTATTTTCTTCTAAGTTGACATCAGCATATGATTTGACATAATTTCCGGTTGCCATTTCTTTTCCAACAACAATTGCCATTGCCTCGTACATATCAAGTTTTTTGTTGAGAAACTTGTCATGATTGGGATGTGCCTATTCATAAAGTTTAGAATATGTAATTTTTTAGTTCATTGTATAACATTTTAGAAACAAAAGTAAATATAAAAATTACAAAGAGTATAATATTTATCATACCTTTACTTCTTCATCATATACATCTTTTGAAACTGTAATCATCTTCAAACAATCATCCCAGCCAAAGCCACTTTTATTTTTAAGTTTGGTTATTATTCCCCATTCTTTTTTCACCGTCTTGAGATGATTATCCACATGGTTAGGCTCGCATTGGACGTTGAACTTTTGACTTATTTCTGTAGCCACCTTAACAAAACATTCTGCTTTAAAGGTCGAAGAAGGTTTGCTTCCTTTAAGTGCCTCCTCAGCTAATATCTCAAGCAACATGTGAGACATAGGCTTAGACCATGTAAAGTGCTTGCCCTTGCATTTTTCATTCTGCGTGGAACTCATTTCTACAAAAAAAATTACAAATTTATACAAAATAAAATCATACAATATTTAGATTTAATAAATTTCATATAAAAACTACAATTAATAATTAAAATAGAAAATATAATAAAGTCAACATCTACACCAAATACATAACAAAGATAATACAAACTCAAGTAAGACATAATAAAAACAAACACATATAATTAACACTTAATTACTAGTTTCTTTGAGTGTTATAGTCATTCCACATGGTTGATGCAATCATTTCTCTTTTTGTTATCCACTTCCTATTCTCTTCTCTTTCCTCCCGTTGACTTAAGTTGATTGTTCATCTAATTGGTTCACTATCCGAACATATTTCTTCCATAATAAAGTCATAAGGATCAACCCCCATTATGTGATTATGAATAATACAACATGCAAGCACAACATCTACTTGTGTTTCATAAGACCAAAAAGATTTTCCATCAATTGATCTAAAACGACTCTTCAAAATACCAAACCCTCGCTCAATAGTGGTTCTCAATGAAGAGTGTCGAAGATTAAATAGCTCCTTTTCATTTTCTGGTGCACGTTCTGTAAACTCATTCAAGTGATATCGAACTCCACGAAAAGGAGAAATGATTCTTTTTCGAATACCGTAACCAGCATCACCAAGATAATATTTCCCTACAAATTAAAAAAATAAACCTATTACTATCTTTATCTGATCAAACATTTTATATGTTTATTGCATACAATACAATACTTTATTATATACCTTCTAGAAATTTTAGACCATTAGGTCTTGATAATGCATCACCTAAAACCCGTGAATCATGTGCACTTCCTTCCCAGCCAGCTAAAACATATATAAACTTCAAATCAAAAGTTATAGTTGCTAAAATATTTTGTGTTGTTCCTTCTTTTCGACCTCGAAACTTTCCTTGAATCTCAACAAGAACATTTGCAGGAACATGGGTACCATCTATTGCTCCCACACAATCCTATATAAACATGAAAAAATAATTTATAAACTTTACTTCTAGATGTAATTAATTAATGTATAAAAAAATTGGTATTGTTCTCATATCTTAAAATAAGGATAGAATCTTTGATTATTCATTATCTCAGCTGGAACTGTATCCTCTGGATCTTTAATAAGGTGCTTGTATAACTTAAGAATTGCTTTTAAAACAATTCTAAAGTAACGATGGATAGTTTCAACAGACCTATAGTATATACCACTAATAAAACGAAATCTTTGGTTTTGGCCTACAATTTGTAAGAACACAATTACTTGCTCTCTAATCGACACATTTTGAGTTGATCGTAATAGGTCATGACTTGTGAGAACATCACACAATCTATATAAGACAACAGGTTTCATACGAATTTGTTCAACGCAATGCCTATCACCTCGATTCAAAATGCTGTCAATATAGAATTCTCGTTGAGCAATTGCATTTATACGTGGTTCTCTTGGTATATAAATTGTATTTCTTTCTTGTTCAATAATAGCTACCCCTGTAGCTATCACAGTTACAGCTGTTCCCATACATGTTGCATGAATTATCTTACTATCCATATGATGAAAGTGAAGTTTTCTGATAACAAATCCTAAAAATTTAGGGAAATAAATATTAAAAAAAACATATAAAATACTTACACAATTAATACAAAAAATTATGCTGAAAGAAGCGGACAATAATTCCCTATTTTTCCTGTTATATTCATTCCCCATTTCCCCTGTTATAAACGATTTGTATAATTCTCCAATTGCACTGTTCCATTCCCCATGTTATTCATTCCACATTTTCCGTATAATTTTGTTATAACCGGTTTGTATAATTTCCCATTAGCATTCAACAATTTCACTGTTCCCGATTCACTAACAGAAATCTCCCAACAATTTCACTGTTCCCATTCCCCTCCCAATTCCCTCCCCTCTCGGTCCCAGTCCCCCAATTCCCCTGCTCCCATTCCCCCCCCAAGGATTCACTAACAAAAATCTCCCCCCCCATTCAACAATTTCACTGTTCCCATTCCCCTCCCCTCTCGGTCCCAGTTCCCCCAATTCCCCTGCTCCCATTCCCCCCAACAATTTCATCGTTCTCATTCCCCTCCCAATTCCCTCTCCTCTCGGTCCCGGTCCCCAATTCCCTGCTCCCATTCCCCCAAGGATTCACTAACAGAGGCAATCCCCCGATTTGTCTCTCTTTGCTAACAGATGGATCGCACCCACAACAGAAATCGACCGCCTCACATCAATCGATTGCCCCTCCCCCTGTTTTGGCCTCTCTGTCCGAAATCGATCGCCCCTCCCCGGTTTTGGCCTCTCTCTATTAACATAAATCGATCCCCCCCATCGCGTTGCCTCTCCATGTTAACAGAAATCGCCCCCTCCCCCCCCACCGTTTTGCCTCTCTCTGTCACAGTTATCTCTCCTGCCCTCCCCCCACCATTTTGCCTCTCTCTATCACAGTTATCTTCCCCCCCTCGCCGGTTTTGTCTCTTTGTCAACAGAAATGTGTTTTTTTGGGTTGCTTGATTAATTGAATGTGACGAATAGTTGTTGACAGTAACAGTAGTAGATTTATGAAGATGGAAAGTTATGGAAATGTTATGGAAAAAACATGACAGTAGTAGTAGTAGCAGATTTATCAAGAATATCAAAGATTTATGCCATTATTTTTACAGATCTATGCAGAATAAGATAAAAACATAAAAGAAATAAAGAGGAAAAAATTACCTGAATTGGTTTAGAAAAATACTCTTGTTCCTGCTCAGTTTCCTCTGTGATTTTGAAGAAAAAGTTCCAGTTGAGAGCTGAAATCTATGATTTTGAAGAAAAAGTTCCAGTTGAGAGCTGCTGTGTATGAGAAAATGAACGGAAGGAAAGTGTTTTCCTTTCTTTAACAAAAGGAAAACACTTTCCTTTCGTAACGTTATTTTTTTTTAATTTGACTGGAATTCAGTTTCCTTTGACTATTTTCTTATATTGCTGCCAAACATGGGAAAACAAGGAAAGTGAATTCCAGGAATTCACTTTCCTGCAATCAAACACGGCCTAAAAATACTACGCATTCTTTTTTCTTACAATACGAGCAGAGGAGGATCATAGCCCCAAGAACATTTGAATTTCATTGCGATATCGATTGGTTTTGATGTCAATTGCGAGTCGAATGTTTTAGGAGCCCAGAAAAACATCATGCAAAACTTTAATGAATGATTTGCATATGTTAGCCAAAGCCAACTATATGATCAAAAAAAGGGAAAAAAAATTGGAACTTTATTCTTCTGAAAGACTGGAAAAAAAACAATGTAACTGTGATTTATTATTATTATTTAATTGAAATTATAATATTATTATTGAACATCTCTAACACCGAACATTGGCTTTCAAGGTGGGTTATTTATTCCTTACTGTATTTTTTTATTTTTTCTTTAAATTAAACTTAAAAAATAATTAACAGAATACTACTAATTATTTTCTATTCACCGTAATCTTTTCGGACTTGTTTTCATATCTCGCAATTCAAAATTCATTATAGTACGTGAATGAATAAATAAGAGTTCCCGGTGAAGGAGCGATCAAACGAAACAACAACACAATCTTATGATTATCATAAAGAAATGGATCTGTGTAGGCTGCAGCCCAATCTATAACTTATATATAAAGCACAGAGCCCAGAATATTAATTACGAAAAGCCCAAACTCGAACGAACTATAAAATTAAATTAAGATAAAAAAGCTCAAATAAGTCGGAAGCTTTGTAGTTAGAAAGAAAAGGAAAATGAAAGCCAGAGAGAGAGAGAGTTGATTTGAGGGCGTTCAGCACAGAATTTCGGGGCTAGCTATTCTTTATCATTAATTAATTTATGAATCAGGCTGTTGTTTTTGTGGGTACGTAATTTTCTATTTTGGTTTCTGCTCTGCTAATTTTTTTTTAAATTTTCTCAACAAATAAAGAATTTTTTTTACTACTATTTTTACTCATCAAAACAGAAAGAAAGAAACAAAAATCAGAATTCCTAATAGTTAATAATGCCTTTTATTAGCATCTACTTTCCTATTTAATTTACCGGTATTGAAATTTTTTTTTTTGTATTACAGTCAAGATGACATTTTTTTAGTGATTTTTGGAGAAGGTAAATTTGGGAGACTGAATCTTTAATTTAGTTGCATCATAGAAATTCCGATTAATTACCATAAGATTCTAATTAGTTTTACATTAGGGGGTTTCTCAAAAAATTATTACAGATCAATAGGGAATACATGAGAGCAGTTAGGCAAAGTACAAGTGCATGAAGAGTTTAGCAGATAGCAAGTTCCGTGGGAGTTTTGAAAGAAAAAAGGTGCGAAATTCGCACTTCAATGTGGTTTCAACTGCACTTTTGTTGTGTAAGAATTACTTTTTTTTTTTTACAAGTGGGCACACAAATCTTCCAGCTGGTCTTGTAGTTGCCTGATTTGTTTTCAGGTTCTTTCCTGTAAAAGCCAACTTGAAAGATCACAAGAGATTGGTACTCTGATGTTTCAATACATATTCCTTGCCAACACTTGCATTTCGACTCTTTCTGTAGCTGATGTAAAATATCGCAACCTCCTGGACTGGGAAATTCCAGATTCTGATTTTTTGTTTTATTCTCAATAAGCAGTGCTTAAATTGGATCTTTGCAGAATACCTATGATGTACCTTGAGGAAGACACACATGATTCTTCAATTCTTGAAAGACTTCTGCTTTACACTTCTTGTCTATTCAATGTTGATAGCATTCCTGGTAGATGCTTGGTTAGAAGAGGAGCTTGATTCTCTCCAGATTGGAGTCCAAAGACATGGGCAGGGGAATCAGGAAGCAATATTTGGGGGCTGCACAAGACTTAGCGCAAAGGTGGAAGAAAGATAGGCTTCAACCCTGGAGAATTCGGCAACCATGGATCAACCTGCTCGCCTTCTGGTATGTCTAGGGATGCAATTGATCCAAGGGTCAACTGGGAGCCAGGACTACCTTACCAACTTCCGGGTATCAGCTGCCTTCAGTTTAGAGGAAGATAGCTATATAAATTCTTCTTCAATGGAGAGAATAAATTATGTGAGTGAAGAATTCCAAATGATATGCAGGGAACAGAAAGTTTATTTGGCACTTTCTTGAATTTATGAAATGAAATTTTCAATGGCTTCATAGCAGAAGAAGTTTGGTAAATGGAGAAGCAAGATACTGTATATGGATGATCTTGACAAAGATACGGCAGGTGGAGTAATTAAGATGCATTGAGATTGCTTCATGGTACTTATAAGGCTAGAGAGACTACCATGTTAGACCCTATTCTTACACATAGTTCAAGCCACCATTCTATGGGGTCTAACTGCCTTTGGGTCAGAGAGAAAGGGTTCAGCACAACCCGCTTCAAATGGGTCGAGCTTCCAGTGATGAGAAAGGTCTGGTTGAACGTGATAACTCGCATGAGATTGAATCAGACTTCTCTTAAAAGGAGGTGTGACGAGAAAGCATCACTAGAGAGAATTTTATTGAATGACTCTGGAATGCTATAATGATCTTCGGACTTCAATGTTATGGAATGATAATAAGTTTGTCTGGGGTTACTGGAAAGGATTAACATGAGAAGCTCCTCAGAAACATTGTTAGATTGATGGAAAAAGTTGGAGCAGATGCTCTGCACATTCATGGTTTTGGAGGTTTGAAGATCCTGTTAGTGAGTAGCAACAGATGTGGATAGTATAACAAAAGAGGCAAGAATGTTTACTTCGGAGCAAGACTTCAAGGAAGATTTACACTGACTCTTGAATCAGGAAGTAATGGTTCTCAGGGAATCTCAACCAATCTGGTCTTTGAAATTTTGGAGCTTGTGCTTTATTTTGGCTTTGGTTTCTGGGGAAATTAAGCATCGGTATGAGATTTCTGCTTCACATTCAATGCTTTGGTTTAAATTTCTTTCAGTTGTTATTGTTTCTCCTTTTTGTTTTATCACATCATATCATTGTTTTTCTTTTCTTAAAAAAAATTGAAATTCTCGATGATTTTCCACCAAAGCTGCATACTGGGTCTTTTTTTTTGTCATGTTAATGGGCATTACTTCATGTAATGATGTTTCTAGCTGGTGGTCATACAACTGTCATCATTTTCTATTATTCGTTTTGACCACTCATCTTTGATGATGAACATGCTATTGGTTCAAATTCTCATTCCTAAATATCTCCCACCCTATGGAAGTATGTAGAAGTAGGAAATAATAAGATCTGACAAATGCATAGGATGAATCACGTAGACAAAGGAGGTTATGCATGCTTAAGTTCATGGAAGCGATTTTAGAAAGTGAGTTTTATGGAATATATACAATAATTTCTCTTTCATATAGTAGTTGTTTCGCCCCCACCCCCAAAGACCCCTTTTTTGGTCCCATAAAAGAAGAATAAGAATGGATAGAAGAAGAAACATCAATGTCAGTTTTAGCGTAGAAATACCTGAACTAGTATTCTGATTTTCTTGCACCGCACCTTCCCTTTTTTCCTTCCCTTTTCATCATCATAAAATGGGTATGCATATGGTTTTTGGGACTGATGAATGGGATTTTATCATGTGTGCTTGAGGCTTTGCCAGTGTATTTATAAGAGAAAATAGAGAACTTTTCAAAAGGAAACCTAATATAAAAGAAAAGAAACTAAATCCCTACAAATCCGCTCTTTTGTCACAATATCTTTGAAAGCCAACCTAGTAATGAGTAAAAAATCAATTAAACCAATAATGGTATCCAAGTAAAGAATTTTCATGAAAGGAAAGGATTCTACACCCATAATAAATATGGCAATATAATGAGTGAAATTTAGGAGTGTTTGTTTTTGTGGTTGAACTTATTTTTTAAAGTGCTTTTCAAACTGTTTTTTTTCTCTAAAAAAACATTAAATTGATTTTTTGATGTGCCGATGTTGAAAATAAAAATATCTAAAAAAATATTATTTTGATGCATTTTCAATTAAAAAACACCTTATTCCACATTACCAGACACACAATTAGTCACATACCTAACAAGGGTCTCATGGGTTACTGAGATGCCATTTACAAAACTTCTTATTTTTCTAACTAATTCTGATTGAAATTCAAATTTATCTAAATTAAATTTGATAAAAGTTTGTTATATGTAGATGAAGTAAGTTAAATATGCTGACTTATCCTTTTTCTTTATAGAGAAGTAAATAAATATGTGGACACTACCCTTTTCACTTTTGTTTTTTTTAATGATTTATTATTTGTTTTAAGTCAAGTTTTCCTAAAATTGAGGACAAATTGTTGGTAGTATATTTTTAGTTTTTAGATTAAATATATGTTTAAAATTATGTTACTATTATTTAAAAATTCAATATAGTATTATAATTTATCACATACATTGAAGTAATTTGTTATTAAAAAAGAAAAGCTAATCAATTTCAATAAAAATTTATTTCAAAATTTAGAGATATAGAAAATTTAATGATATTTTTTAAAAAGGAAATTTCCTCAAGAAAGCAAAAAAAAAGGAAAAAATTTAAATGGCAAATTTAAATAAAAAATTACAAATTAGAATCACCACTGTTTTTCCTCTAATGGAATGTATGTTTTTGTAAAGTAATAGAATAATACAAGTAGTAATTGGAAGAAATTAGTTTATATATATATTATTGTATTTTAAAATTCATATCATGAAATATACACTCATATATTTGAAGTTGCTGAATTTCTATAAACATTATCATATTTTTAATTATTGTCCTCAAAGAAATTATAAATTAAAAAGAATTAAGATTCAAATATTTTAATTGTACCTACTCATTGCACTACATTTGGATTGTATAATTATTGCCTAAAATAGAAACTATTTAAAAATATGAATAAGTAAGAAACAAAAAATATCTGATTAAAAATAAATTCCACAAAGAGGTAGAATAAAAAAGATCGATAAAGCTGTTATAATTTGTTTTTTTTTTATTTAATGCAAATTTGCCATGCAAAATCATTTATGACACTCTTTGTCTTCGAGTGACAAACAATTTAAAATATATGATAGATTTCAATACTAATTTGGAATTTTAAATTAGAGTTGTTTCTAGGCATTAATTATTTTTGTAAGGTTGTGTGGAGAATCGAAAAAACAGTGATTGTTTTTCATTATATTTAGGGAAAGTCGATTTTGAGCAAATAAAAAAAAAGAAAAGAAAAAAATCAAATCATGAAAAGAAGAAGAAGAAAGAAACGAAATAAAAGTTGTTTCTAGGCCGACATGTGCTAGGCGAAGGTGTTATAGCTTGGCAAGCTAGGTTCACGTGCCTTGGCTGGCTGAGGTAGTCTTTATTTTATACTTTTAAAGAAGAGGTCGTCTTGACATGTCTGTCCCTTGAGGGTGCTCTAACGAATCTCCGATCACTAGAAACCGAGCTCCTCTGTCAGCCATGGCATTCAAATCACTAATTTTGCTCTATTTTTACCTCAAAATCATTCCCACAACCTCCACAAACCCATTAATAACTTTATATTCCATTTTAATCAACTTTAAAACCCCAAAAATTCAAACCAAAATTTTGAAACTAATTTGTTTTTGGGTTTAAATCTCCATTTTTCATGGACCAATGAGTTTTTTGGTGGGAATCAATCAACTAAATGACCAAGGGAAATACAATGACACATTTTCATAGGGAAACTCACCAAAAAAGTGGTGGCCAACACCTTCCTTTCGCCTTTTATCTCATTCATTTTCACTCCTATCCCAATAAAAAAACACTATAGAATCAAGTGTAAATATAGCAAAAAAACATGGAAATAAAGGAAACAATATACAAAGACTAACTTCTTAAATACCCTGAAAAATGTATGAAACCTCAAAAAAACCCACTCAGTAACAGTAATTGAACAGTTAAAGAGGCCCTCTTTTAGTTTAGTATCTTATAAATATAAATTTGGAGCAACAATGTTGATGTTGGTAATTTAGCAATATTTTGATCCTAGAGTATTGCTGTACATATTAGCCTTGTATGCTGATGGACATGGCCACCTGCCACATGCCCATTGAATGTGGCTGCCATGTCTCCCACCAATATGTGCTTTGTCTGCAATACCTCTGGTTGCATGGTATGTTTTACCTTGACACAATAGCTGAATCACTTTATTATTGCAAGTAGCTAATGTAAATACTGTCTTATGAAGAAGAAACATAATGATGGCTGATGTATAGGAGTTAGTAAGAGAGGGAACCAAATTCTACTCTTTCCCTGCTTGGAAGCTTAACTGACAAAAAAAACTTGATTTTGTTGTTTTTTTCAAGGTGGTTTAATTCCTCAAGAAATCACTTACAGTAGAATAAGATGAAAATGAAAGTCAAATGAATGGGAGAATAATTTCCTATACCCCAAGCACCAGCAGGAAAATAAATTTCTGATGCATGGGATGTGGGAAATTAACATTAGAATGCGACTGGAATTTGTCTCAAATTCCTATTTTTAGAGATATTCTCATGCAATTCACCATTCCTGTGCAGCAAGGACCAGGGTTTATGGAAAGTTTGTGGAATTTAATGGTCTTCGTCCCAAACGGTTCAGTATTCCTCTTATGGGATAGCATTAAGGACAGACGTTGATATGATTTTCAGAGAACAAGTATCTGCAGTAAGAACAGATGGTGACTCCATTGATGACCATAATTCGTACTGTGAGGACTTGAAATCTTAACCATGATTTGTTTCTTGTGTGGCTGAATTGGTAGGTGACTTATAAAGTGATTCATGCCAGATTGTGCTTTGGTGACTCTTTCTACTTGTGGTTTGGAATAAACCAATTGATAGAGAAAAAGAATGTCCGTGATTTTTTTCTTACATAAATGTATTCAGTAATACCGATGATATAGTGAACGGTGAGCATCTCTGATGTACTTTTGCCAGCATAACCAGTAGTACAAAGCTGGTGGTTCCAAGAACTCTCAAGAGTTCATTTGTTTATGAAGTTATATCCTTGAGATATAGGAGATGTTATGGCTAGGAGAAAAGGACCAGCCAGTGGAGTTAATCAACGATTCTCAGCATGTTGTGGTATGTGGTTTTGCCTAGCCAATTGATTCATGAGATTCACACTATCATTGGAGCATTTTAGTTAAAACTTTGTGTGGAAATGCATGCATACACATGCAGCCGCTTTGGTTGGAGAAAGGATAGTTACTGTAGGGATTTTCTAGGTGCAGTATGTGGGACTGGTGGTTAGCATGTTGCTCAGGTGAGTCAGAGGGATTCTCTAAGATGAACCGAGAATGTGCAGTATTAGTTTCAGTAAGGCATGTTTTTTTAATCTTCATGGTCATCAAAATATCTCCAAACAATTTCTTGCTGCTGAAGGGCTCAAATTTCTAAGACCTGAAGAGCCAAACTCCCCTGGTAGGATAACAGTTCGTTGTTTACATTTTTCTTTTTTCTTTTTTCTTCTTTTGCCACTGCTTTTGCAAACCCCAGCAAGGTCACCTCGCTCAAAATGAGTGCACAGAGTGATTGAGCAAGAAAGACAATTTAGCTTTCTGGACTAATTTTTCTTATCACCCCGTCAGAAAATTTAGGATTTCTTGGAACTCAGTGAATGAATTGTGGGAGTCTATGAGATGGTCTTCTGAGGCATCACAGCTATGGGGGCCTAGACTAAGGTCCTGCTCTAGTGCCAATTTGCAATGAGTAATTGATTTTACCAGCGATCTAGGCAGTAGTCATTACATGACAAGCAACCCTCGATGATACCTCTACTTAAGCAAAACAAAATTGATGACTTACTGCAATCATGTGGCCTGTATGATAAATCATGCAAATCATATATCTTGCTTTTATGGCCATAGAATAGTTTTAGTATTTGCTGCTGTGGAAATATTATTTTTTTTCCTGCAAGATGCATTTGTTATGTCAAATGGTTTTAGTGGATGTTGTAACTTTATGTGTACCACCATGGCAACCCAGTGTCTATTTTCTAATTACCAAATACTATTTCTGTGTATATATGTGGGGCTCAAGAAAAGACACTGATAGTAAGCATCTTCATCACGCTCTGGTTTTTTTTTCTTCTCTAATTTTTTTTTTTTTTTTATAAAAAATCTAAACCAGCAACCCAAATTCCACTCATTGACCCAAGCCCAAAATTATCACTGCAGATGTACAAAATAGGAAACTCAAATAAGAAAATCTATTGGGATTATTATTGGATCTGACCGTATCTGCTACTCTTCTCCAAATTAGTAAACTAAATATAGAAAAGTGGTTAATATATTTTTCTTAGCCATCTGACTTGGCTAAGAAAGTTATGAGCTGGCTACAATTAATATCTCAAATAGACATAAATGGTATTTTCTTATACAAAAGTGAAAGTAGAACTATTACTAGTATGAACAGCAAGGACAACTAATTTCGTTAAATGCATGATGCAACGAATGCGTGCAGCAATGTAATTATTTTTAGAAGCACTTTATCTAAATTATGTGATTTATTTATTTATTTTATGGTCTAGTGATATTTTAAATGAGGGTTGCCTGCAAAGTCTACTCATTCCAGAATTACATGTTACTTCATTTTAGCAAAAGCTAAGTGCATGATACAGTGAATTAGTTTTGCTTATGCAATTGTTACATCAACAGAATTATTGATTGAGGCAAGCTCTTTTTCGATTATTTGATTTTCTTTACTTCTCTTTAATTTATGGTTTAGTGACTTTGTAACTCTGTTCCTACTATATGCAATCGTTTTTGAAAGCAGAATTGCATGTTACAATGTGTCTGTTTGAGTAAAAAAACAATGACAATGAAACCCTTTTGTATTATATATTTATCAGCCACATGGTCCTTACATTTAATAATCTGCAATGTGGTTGGTGAGTTTATGGTCAAATCAAATGAGATCATGTCTATTAACGGTCATGGATAACGAGAAACGAATAACAGAAAACGGTTACTCCTTTTCTGCATCAGTTGTGATCCTTGCTCAGTTTTGAAAGTTTTTCCACATGGAAGATCATGCGAAATTGTACTTTATTTTATACATTCACTTTAAATATCTTTAATGTTATTCTGTCATTATAAAGTGTATGTCGACCAATAATTTGTATTGTGATTACTCCCTTAATAATCTCTATTTTTTTTTAATGTTTTTCCCCATTACAAAATCAAGCCTGAAACTCTTTCTTTCCACCTCTTCCTCAAAAATAAACAAGTAAAACTCTTTCTCACCCTCCTGTTTGGCTCTCTTTTGTTAATGAAAGCAAGAATGGAGAGAATGAGCAAACAAGGAAAGAAGAGGGAGATAACTCAGGAAGATATAAAATTCCTGAGCCAGCGCCATGTGTCACTCTTCGTTCAATTGCATGCTTCTCACTGTCACCTCTACAGCTCACCAATACCTTCCAAACTCTACATATGCCCACACTCTCCCCTTATAAACTCTCTTTTTGTGTACCAATTTTATCACCCACTCATTTCTACACTCCTTGGAATTCTATTACCGGGCTTCTTTAGTTTTAGGCAACCTCTGTCTCTAAATCATAAGTTGACAATTCATTTATGTATGTAACTTTTCCCAATATTTATATGCTATTGTTTTCTTGATTCTGCTAAAAATTGCATCGTTGTCATGTTTTAATCCTCTGCTGCCAATTTTTTTTAAGTAGAATGTTGAGGCAATAAATAGTTTGCTCAAAAAGAAAAGAAAAAAAAAGATTTTGTAGTGCTTGAGTTATGACTGTGCTCGCTTTTAGTAGCAATTTCTTTTAAAGAGCATATGCTAAAGGTGGAAGCCAATTTCTAATCCATGGGATTAAAAATGTTTGAGTTCTTAAATGCAAACCTAATGGCCAGATCTGCCCTTTCTAACATAATTGTTACTTTACCAGTATCAATACTGATTAGGAGGTATTGATGTTTGAATTCTGTTTTCTTTTGTTTGATGTGATTGTAGTCGTTTAATGTATGGGAATAATGCAGAACTTCCTTGGAGCTCTGCTCTGATTTAGCTGCTCTGCCAAGCCTTGTAAGAAGACATATTCAAGGATGTCTCCAACAGCTGGAAAAGGTAAGATGATTGACAGTTTTTGGGGCTTGAACCGCAAAAGGAAAAGTCGTCCATGTGGAAGAAGCGAATCAAACACTTACGGGGTTGTTTCTTTAGCTTCATGTCCATGGGATGCAAATGAGAGCACCACTTCCATTTTGCCACCACGCCCAATAGGAGATGATGGGGTGATTTTTCTTTTTCTTTGGTTTGTTATGAGAAATTTCTTGAGACTCCAATTCTAGTTTGTCTTTTTCTTTTCTTTAAATTAGTTTTGATGTTGGTTATGTTATATAAAAGCCAATGTAGCATAGAGTATATGAGCTACTGTTATCATTTTTTTTTTCTGAGCCATGAATTGTATTTGTTTGGTTAGGGTCTCTTCCTGTTAACAATTGGCGTTCTTCTCTTAATTTTCGTTTTCTTTTCCAAAGGAAGAAAGGAAAAGAGAAGGAAAAGCTATTGATGATTCCGAGAAGCATATAGAATATTTTACTTAGTGCTGGTGGATTAGTTTAGGTCTTTGATAAGCTTGATGCAGCAATGTCAAGAAGAGAGTTGTCTACTCAAAGTGTCAATTGCTTTGTTAGAAGTATTTTTATGGGATTTGCATTAGCTTTTGTTGTTTATCTCACACAATAATGCCCCCTGCTCTGGTCTGCCTTTTGTTTTCAGAATTACTATGAGTGTGTGATCTGCGATATTGGTGGTGAATTGCTTTGCTGTGACTTCTGTCCATGCACTTATCACCTTCAGTGCCTTAATCCACCGCTTGAAGTATACACATTTTATTTCTCAGTTTTCCCTTTTCCTTTGATCAATGTTCTAATTGTCACAAAGACTGATATTTGTTATAATTTGTTTATGCTCAAAGTGTACCCCCCCTGGAAGTTGGCAATGTCCAAACTGCTGTAACGAGGCTGATCCTGCGACTCAATTGCTATGTATTGAAAGTTCCAAAGAAAATGTCTCATCTAACAATGCAAAGCAGGCCTTCTCTCATAATTTGTTATCTTCAGACATAAAGAAGAAACTAGAGTTGTCATCATATCTGCCTGCACCTGTAGAGTCAGGATCTCTTGCCCATGAGGTATCCTTTTCCTTTGATGTTTTTTCAAGCATAATGCAGGTTTTTGTCTGGATTGGCTTCTATGATCAAGGAATTCATCTCACCTCATACTATGGATAGTTAAAGATTGTCATTGTAATGCCTAGATGTTTTGCAATAAAAGGCTTGGGCATTAAGGGGAGAGAAAAGGGAAGGGGTGACACTATGATATAACTTTCTCATTATTTACTCTCATTTTTCATTTTGTAGGAGGTACCTAAGTATTTGTTGCTATAAGTTATGTATGTATTCAACAATTAACAACATGCTAGAATGATGTTAATCTTCCTAACTTTTCCTTTTATAAGTAGCTGCTGTTTCTTCTTCTCCACTTCATTTTTTTCCAAGTACGAATCTTGTGTTGCAGAATCTTCCTGCTGGTTCATTGCAATCATTATATGATTTAGCTGAGGCTGGGGATCTAATGGAAAGAACATCCAAGAAATATGTTCCTACTAAAGAACAGCTGGTGAATATTTTCGCGGATTGCTATTTCTAGATCTGCCATTTATTTTTTTGTTTATAGGTATTATGCAAGAATACGAGCTATCTTAGATCTCCTCTAGTATGTTTTTCATTTCTTTGCTCCTTTCTTCCCTTTTCTGTTCTAGAATGCTCTCAATCATGATGGTGATGAAAAAGGAACAGAAACTTGTACTAGAGCAAATGAAATAAGAGAAGGAGCGGATACTGATCCAAGTAAATCAACATGGGTTTGTGATTCTTCTGAAATGGTGAAAGGAGATCGTGCAGATAAACCTGTTATCAATACTTCAAGTTTGCTTGATGGCTCAGGCATTCAATTTTGGTCAGGTGAAAAGGCTGACAGGCTTTCTGAAAGTGAAGATCTTAATGCAGTAAGTGTACGTATGTTGCATCAATCATTCCAAGGCAACTCAGTGTTAACATCAACTATTTGAGACAAAATCGTTGGGATTCAGAACTTGTCTGATTTTAATGGGAGTGGTATTGCATAACAATGTAGGTGAAAAATTGTGACAGTATGAAATCCAACCCCCCAATAATTGATATTTGAACCCCACAAAATCAAACCCAAATACATGCTGTTGATTTATTTAGCATTGTTGAAACAATGAAAGGTTCTCCCTAGGCTGCATAGATGCTTATCTGCCAACACAGACACGCATATTATTCTGTATTGTGGTGTCATTATATCTTTGTTTTGTCAATACGCTGTCTTATTTGTTTGGTTGTTTATGAGTGAAATGTTTGTCCTGTATCAGCCCCGCAACAAAAAACCAATAGAAGAGCAAGGGGAAATGATGGCATGCCTAGGCCAATCAACAAATAATGATATTTGTCCAGCAAGTGATAAGGTGAATCAGTGTGACAAGCTTTTTGGTTCTGAGGTAATGAATAATTCACTCCTTCAGATAATCTGCTTTTCTGCTAATTCACAACTTAGAAAGATTTCCACCTCTATAACCAAAACCAAGACCACTGCATTGTAATCTCTCTCTTCTCATAAAGAGTGTCTTCTTTGAACCCAAGTTTTTAGTTAGAATCAAAAAAGGGAAGTAAAAGAATTGATGCTCCGAGTATTTGGTATTGGACATATACTTTGGAACCAAATGAAAAAGGACAGGACATGCTTTGTGTGACAGAGGGAGTGCTAACAAAAGAAACTCATGACAGCAACTAAAAAAAGAGGAGGTGTGTAGGTTTGTATTAGATAGCTAGATCAATGAATTCACTAATAGGATGATGTCTTTGGAAATTTTTTGCCAGGGATGTCATGCTGGGAACAACAACGGGTCATTACAAGTCCAAGCAGGTATGTGAAAAACTCATTCTGCAGGTCGTTTCTAATTTGTTGAAGAGTATTTATTGACTCTTACTTGACATGATGTCAACGTAGAATATTGGAGGGAGGGAATTACAGCAGGCATGGCTGCCTGAATATACAGAAGCTGGAAAAGCTCTGAAAGAAAAGGAGTAAGTCTAAACTTCAAATGAGCACAGCTGTGATTTAATTGTGTTAATATATATTTTAACAACTTTTTCCTTTAATAGTGCCAAGCTTCGTGCAAGACAGAAACAAAAGCTTGCTCTGAGGAACAATAGTACCATTCTCAGTCCAGCAACCATTGAACAAGTGCCAGATGCTTGGTCGGACATGGAGCTTGATTCCCTTTGGGTGGGAGTCCGAAGACATGGGCAGGGAAACTGGGAAGCAATGCTCAGGGACCCATTGCTCTTTTTCAAGGGTAAAACTGTAGAACATTTAACACAAAGGTGGATGAAAGAGAGACTTCAAATCTTCAACCTTGAAGAATATGGAAATCCACAGGTCGACAGGCATCAGGTAGCTGGAACTACCTCACTATCATCCAAGGATCAACTCTCTTCAGGGGGAGGTGAAGATAGATGAACCAACGCTTCTTCCGGGGGGATTAGTTCGGATTTCCATTGCAATCAGGGACTTGAATCAAATTCAGCTGAAGTATTCAACCACAAACAAACAGCCTTTACGAAAATAGGCAAAGGCTACATGCAAAGAGATAAAGATACCTTCAACTGAAAAACAAATTGTCGAGTCAATTGCCCTTTCCATCGCAAATAATGTTTGATGGTTGGAAGTCAGGAATCAGGACAGAGAAATTGGGTTGCTGGGACGGAAAAAAAAAGCATTATATGCCCAGTTTTTATCTTTTTATTTTTGGTAAATATCAGACAGACAGTTGGCTGAAAGTTGCATCTGAAGAAAGAGAGTAATCAATAGGATGTTACCTAGGGAAGGTATTCGGGATTTTCGTCAGGGTGAGCTGCTGCTTTGGTTGTTTTTTCTTGGGCTGATTGGTTTCTTGTATGTTTTTTAACCTGTATAGAGCTAGAAAAACAAAAAGGAAAGAAACAAAAACTTATTTCAATAAACGAATTTCTGTTTGCGGAACCTAGTATGATTGCTACTTCCTAGTATGATTTAATACAGATTTTACCTTTGTTTGTCCGCCTGTTCTAAATTACCGCTTTCTTGCTCCGTGTCCTTCCCCATCTCGGCTCACTGGCACTCTAGCAATTTCCTTGTTAGTATTATTACTTTCGGCTCATACCAGGCATAGCAGTATATTTTGTTAGTCACTAACTAAAAACTTTCAAGTACGAAACTTTGTTAATATTAATCCAGCATTCCTAGGCAGCATATTCGACAGGCTGCATCATCCTCCTACCCCTCCTCATCTTTCCACCATTGGATCTATGATGTGTTCTTGAGCTTCTGAGGTGAAGACACGCAAGAACTTTACTTGGTCACCGTTACGTTGCTTTAGAAGGTGCCGGAATCAACACATTCAGGGACGATAATGAACTATGAACTACGAAGAGGAGAAGAAATATCATCCGAACTGATACAAGCAATCCAAAAGTCTAGAATTTCAATCATCGTATTCTCAAGACACTATGCGGCTTCAAGATGGTGTCTTGATGGACTAGTGAAAATCATGTAGTGTCGGAGAAGCTCTTGACAATTGGTTTTGCCTATATTCTATGATGTTGATCCATCAGATGTACGGCGCCAGAAGGGCAGTTTTGAAGAGGCATTTACTAACCATGAGCTACGTTACAGTGTTGGATACAAACAGGGTGGAAAAATGGGAAGCGGCATTGACAGAAGCAGCCAGTTTGGCGGGCTGGGATTTGAGGAGCGTTGCAGATGGGTAAGTCAAGCCAGATCCTTTGGGTGGAAGTGTAGGATAATGCTGTCATTGTTTAGCCTCAACAATTTAGCTCAATTCTTAGTTGTTGTCTATGCAATATGATATCAGAACTATTATATTACCCCTATTCTTATTATTAACTAAAACTAAGTATGGTTTCACTATAACTTCGTCCTTACTTATCATGAACGAATTTTTTTGCTTGAAATGCTTCGATTTACCACAAATTTTAAACATTTTTTGTTTGCAAATCTTGTATACTTAGATCATTGAAAATTATAAGTTTGTGAAAATATTTTGGAACATAATTTGTGTTAGAACAAGGTCCTCAATGTTAAGTAGTGGAGGAGAGTTTGGTTTTTGGGTTTCTATTATATTTAGGCTGCATTAGACCATCTCAGGCTTGATTTGTCTAGTGTAGTAGGAGCACGGGTCCCCAAGAGGTGTAGCGTGATGGTAAAGAGTTTGAGATCTGCACAGCAGGTCTTGAGTTCGAGTCAGGGCGTGCACTTCTTGTAAGAGCCTGGGACAGCCGGGGTTTTACTCCCTCACCTGGGCCCATAAAGTACGCTTTCCAGGGAGGTGAAGTTTTCTCGAATCCAAAAAAAAAAAGTAGTAGGAGCACGGGCTGGTTATCACCAGGTCCACTTGTGCAGGCCTGGCACGCATTCGATTAATTTTATTTTTTGTTTTTCTTTAATTTTTTAATATTAATTTTTTAAAATAATTAATTTTTTTTTCTTATTTTTTCACAAAAAAATTAATTAATTTATATATATAATTTTAAATTTTTTAATTATAATAACATAGTTGATATAACACCAATTTATTTCTTTATAAAAAATATCAACATTGGTCATAAATTAACATTTAGAAGAAGAAAAGGGAGTTTAAATTAAAAGGATTTATATTTTTTTCACTATTTATTATTTAATCAATATCGATTTTCACATAAAATTAATGGTGTTTTTGTATTTTTTTTATACAACCTCATAATAATTTCTTTTTTCATAATTTAGAATATTTTATTTTAAAAAATTAGTATAAAAATTCATTGTTATAAAGAACAATGATTCTTCGTGCAACCTTAAGAAAGATAATGATTAATAGCTGATTTTCTTATATATAATAATTGAGGCTTAGTGATTGATAATTGATTAGTCTAAGATACAAATTTAAGAATACTTAATGAAAATAACACTTAATACAAAACGAATTGTTTTCCTTAAAATAAAAATATCAGTACTAATTATGGAAAGATTGCCTGATTTGTCAAACTGTTATGAATTTCTCTTATTGATGGTCTGTAACTGCTACAACCTAAATGAGTCCCAAAAAATGGATTTATTCAACAACTTACTCTGCAACTGTTGATAAAATAAAAAAAACTGAAAAACTAAGAAAATTTAAAAAAAATAATTGAAAAAATCAAACTGTGAAAAAAATTAATTAAAATATTTAAAAAAACAGATCGATTTGGTTTCAGTTTCATAAGTTTGAAATCAAAAAACCGAACTAAATCAAACCGATATTGATAACGGAGTCAAAGAGAAAAAAAACGAGCTAAACCGGACAAAACCGAGCCAAAATGGAAAAAACCGAGCCAATTAAAAAAACCGAGTTAAACCAAAAAAACCGAGCCAATCGGTTGGTTTTCGGTTTTTTCTCTAAAATAACCGAATCGGTCAGTTTGAACTGGTTTCGGTTTTTTTTTTAAAAAAAAATTAATATAATTGTTTTTTGAGATAAAAACTGAATTATTTATAATCGAACAAAAATTAGTTACCCTGTATCAGAGTTCAAAGACATCAGACCACCGGTTCTCTCTCTCCCTGCACGCACACAAATACACATAGCAAATATAAATATGGATGCATATGTTTCTAATACGCTAAAATTTCATTCGCAGGTACAGGAACGGATAATGAAGGGTGTAGGTGGTTTTTTTCCTCATGGAAATGAGATTCCGAACACCTTCATGCATTCAGAATGAGGGTCCTTCAGTACATTTTGATGCGTCTCAATTTGATGGTGATGATTTGTCGGGCGTCCTGCTTACTCATCCTTACGTGATGACTGATGATTATGTTGAAGATTTTAGTGTCAGATTCGTTGATTATTCGAGAGGTATTAGGAGGGATAATTCTAGCAATTCCAGTGGTGCAGGGAGACAACATTTGGAAGGGATCGCTGTTCAACGAGTACATCAACCTGGGCAGTGAGGATAAGGTGAAGAATGAAATAGACTTTCATGATCATGTCACTGTGAATAAGACGGGGGTCTCTCTAGCATTCGCAAAAGATATGCATGCCAATGACTACACAGTCGATGATGAGTCAACAGAAGAAGAGACAGGGCTTGAGTAGAAGAGAGGTCTTGTTATACAAGAAATGAGCCCCGATGATGGGGCATAGCTGCATAGAGATAATTGGAATTTGAAGCATAATATGTAAGTTAAAATATAAATAATCATCTTTAATAACATGCAGTTTGCTTAGACAGTTACTATGGGTAAATGATGTTGGAGGGGGGCTCGAGCTTCGACTCCAAATGCCCTGTTATTGGAATTGTAAGATGGAGCGGAACATAATATAAGATTGTTCGATTACTCAATCCAGTGTATCGGAAACCAGAAAAAGGACAGGAGCTACAGCTAGCCTTTCTTCTCCCTAATGCTTGGATCTGCCCTCGTATTTTCTAATGTAAATGAGTTAGGAAAATAAACTTTTCACTCACTTCATTGCTCTTCTATAACAGCAGTAATATCCATCATGACTTCACTGGTCAGCTTACAGGATGGTGCAATTTCCGGGATCCCTATAAAGGCAAAGATGAACTCGATCAGTTATATAGAAAAATAGAGATTTCTCCACTTGAATATGCGCAAATGAGCAGGAAGTACCTCTTCACGTCTTCATAATTGCTCAAAGCTTGCTCGAATTTAAGCCAAAGGGGACCGGTCTCTTGATGGTTCACGTTCTTTGGCCCAGAAAGATAAGCTGGAACGACAAACTGTGGAGTTCTTTCCCTGTTTAACAAGTTACAACTATTAATGGATGGGACACAATATATCACGAAGGATTACTCAATACGAGACCAGCTACAATTCAGATTTCATGGTTATCGAACTCACCTCCCTTCATATTCCGATAACCAGGCCAAATAGGCTGCACCAAAGTACATAGACACAAATGGCTTGGTCAGATCACCAGCGGAATCTAATCTATAAGCCCTGTAACCCAATTCCCTGAGTGCAAAGAGAAATAACAACCACATTTTAGCGATGGTCTTAAGAAACAATAGAAAACCACACCAATGAAAAGGTCTATCTCAAAAATACGTTGTATATATTTGGCGCTGGGAGCCTTAAATAGTTTTACACTCAAAATACATACGTATTTTGTTAAAACTCGATCACAATAGGTATTGTTTGAATAAAAAGATTCCACTTTCATAAGAATCAAATTGCTTAGGAAAAATGAGAGCAGGCTCCATGGAACAGCCTCGGCAATCAATCAAAATGCAGCATCCAAACTTGTTTAATTTGTTTTTATCAAAAAGTCAAATGCATGTGTAATTTTTTATATTAAAAAAAAGGGTATACAACCTAGAATTTCAAAAAATTATTCCAGTATTTGCGTACATGTAAAGCCAGAAAGCTGTAGAGTAGTCGATTCCCATTAATCCGATTCGTGGTCCAACCCCATTCACAAAACGCATGCTCACCATCTCAGCAAGAGCACAAATGACTGACTGTGCAGAAAATAGGTATCAAGGAAGAAGAAAACAAGAGAAAAATATTGAGCAGGGGACAAGTTCACGAAAAATGGAAATTTAGGCAAGGATAGAATGTTCAAGAACTGAAACAAACCATAATAGAAATGAGAATATTTAATAACCTTGTAAACCACTCAAATCTCACGAGAATTTTCAATTCTGGTTAGGAAAGCATGATTTGCTACCTTAGCAGATCAGTTTTATCTAATACTACATCCCCAAGTAATAAAATCTCAGGTAAAACCACTGCTGTTAGGTCAAACCTAAGCAAAAATCACATATTGAGCACAAGCTTGTAACATTATCCATTGTTTCCAAGAAACTGAGAGCAAAAGAGAAGACAGACGTGTGATTTAAGATCATATATCCACTCCCACCATCTTATTGGTCAGAAAAACAAATAGTTTACTCCATTTCTCTTCTTTAAAGACCCTTAATAGAGAAATACCGGACAAAGTAGTTGCTGTTAATCTGAATATGAGTTCACACATTTTTAGTGGAGCTTATATGCTATAAAGTAGCACATGACATAAGAGTCAACCTAGTCGTAAGATGCCAGTTCTTCAATAGATATCAGCCTTGCCATCTATCTGAACTAGATTTTCTAAATTATTTTGCGACTTTGGATGCGTCCAATCTACATGACACAAATGCCTCAGCAGGAAGGACAGATTGCATGTACTGTCATTTAGGTTTTGCTAGAGCCTCCAACAGAAAAGGAGTCATTTCCTAACACAAACTCGTATCACAATAACTAGCAAATGAATGTGGGATCATCCTCTCTGCCAGGTGGCTGAAGTGAATAACTACTGGTAAATACCTCTAAGAATTAGAAATAAAAGAGAAGAACAGAAACACAGAAAAGAAAAGGAATTATGAATTGGCCACATAGTAGCATCTTTTTACAGATAAAAGGAACTTTTACTAGCTAGGATATATACTCACAGGTTTAACTCCCCTTGTACTGAAGTGTTTTGAAAGAATTATGTCTGCAACTGCCTGCATGAAGTCAGTATTGGTGATTTGACAGATTATTAATGGCGTATTTCATGTTCATAAAAGGTTATTTTCAGTTAATATGTGAGAGAAGCTTTCATCAATGATATGATATGATATGATACTTTTAATATCACAATCATACAGATGATATATAACATGAAAGCTCCGTGCTCTATCAGGCTATCTGCAAATTTTTGGTTTTAGGCTCCTGCTGTCCATAGGCCAATATGCTAAAGTGATTAGCATTCCATACAAGAATAATGGAAGTTACTTGAAGGTAAGATTATTATCTTATGGCAATAATTTAGAGGAATTTTCACGTCTTTATTCGTACCTTCATTTCTACCCGAGATAGATATGGTTTCATGTCCTTGTCATGTGAAAAGCGCACCTTTCCTCTTTTTTCTCCAGATTTCGTCCACTCTTTTGCAACTTCAGAACAACTCCACATCTCTTGCATTTCTTCTGGGGAAGCTTTAGAGTCCCAATATATATAATTAACACCTGTTTCCTCCAAGCAGCAACAGGTAAATTAACAACTGAATGAAACCAAAATATCTTTTAAGAAATAACTTGGAAAAGAGGAGAGCTTGGCCCCATTCAGGGTTGTCGATTGATAGTGTCTACATAATTAAGATAATAAGTTTTATAGCATATTGGCGTGATCTCTACTCAAGATGTATCTTTCTATGTGACTTCATAACAACAAAAATACCATCTTATGTTCAATTACACCACCATGTCAGCTAAAACAATATTGACCAAGTCAACTGCAATAGTAATTGTTCTGAGCTTGTCAATTTCATATGCTCCACTAGAGAAATACGTTCTTGTTTTTGAGTAATTATATGCTCTAAAAAATATCACAAAATTGTGAGGTAAATCAAGTTCAAAAGAGAAAAGTGACATCCATGCATATGAAGACTGGAAAATATCACAAGACCTTTAATACATTCGGTAAGTGAATGTTTACACTTATTTTCTTTTCCCGAGTAATTGTATATTCTGTAAGCAAAAATCTATACAAAAAATACTTTCACTGAGGCATAATCACCCCTGAAGGTTCTGAATGGGCAGTTTCTTGAGTAGCCTAAAGATTAATATAAGGATCACAAGGCTACTAAATTACATGCTTATGTAGGAAAAATTGTTAGGATTTTGAATACCCCTGGTACAATCACCTAAAAAGTTTAGCTTGAGTTGCATTTGACCTTGATCTGTTATTCAAACAAGATTCTGGCACATTGGCAGTAGATTCATAGTCATTCAATTAGATGAGAACTGAGAAGTTGTTGAGCCTAATCCAAGCCTTATGAAGACACTGAATGCAATTGCAAGTAATCTTAAGTGGTGAAAGTACAACCTGTTTTTTCTGAAGGTGCATTTGTATTTTGTGTAGCAGGTGCAGCTTGAGCAGTTGAAGAATGAGCATTGTTTACTGAAGGACCTTCATCGACAAATCTTCTGCATAATGACAATACAGTTCACACAATATCAAATATAATCTATCTATTCTTTTAAAATGTTACACTGGATCCTGCTTTTTAAAATTAGTAACAGTCATGGTATTGCAACCTTTTTCACAAGTCAGGGTTGATTCAGTGATTTGTAACCACAAGCCTCGGGAGCAGCAAACTAGGATCTACAAGGAATGACTATAAATAGTGTTGGGCTACAAGTTACAAACAGAAAATGCAGGTACTGCTGTTCCTGAGTGTAGGTGGCAGGGGACTCATGTCATATTAAATAGACTACGGTGGTGATAGAAGTCAAATAACAAAGGCCAAAATGGCCACATGCATATGTGTGAAAGTGTTACATAGAACTGCCTAGGCACGGGCCGTGGAACAACCTTTTGAGCACGCACAAAACCTGTAAGGTTATTTCAAATCATGCATCTAGGCCAAACATCAAATTTATCTTGCTAATGCAATTGTAAAATTTATCTTGTTACTGTTATATTTAGTAAACGAGAAGTATGAGTTACAATAAAAAATGTAAAACAGAGGAAGCTAAAGTATTTTCATAATCCCACAACTACTTTAGAGATTGCACTATTTGCAGAACCATACAATACAGTTGCACAGTTCCCGATATGTTTCAAAGATCTTCACAATTTAGATAAATAGAATTGACAAAACAAACAAAAAATTCATATCGAAAATTGTGGGGAAAACACAAATTTGCCAAATATCAAAAAAAGAAAAGGAGATATTCAGACAACTCCAAGCAAGGACTTTGTAGCAAGTTCAGTAAAAACAAAGAGTTCTCAAGCAGATGAGTATGTTGGGATTTCCAATTCACCTTTTGAAATTGTTTAGAAAACAATTTTGGAACTACTAGGATTCCAAAGTCAAGTGAGAAGAAATAAAAGATAATAAATAAAGGGGTGGAGAAGAAAAAGAGAAATGCAGGGCTTATATCATCAAGCAGTACGCAAAAAAAATCACCTGGATGGGAGACTTTCTTTGACTGAAAGGTACCGTTTCCAATATTGCAAAGTTGATTTGTGAGTTGCTTTTTTAGTACCACCATTATACGCCCTAACTACGAACTCTTCACTTCTTTCTCTGCAAAAGACCTTGAAAGTTAAATTCCTAAATTAATAAAACTCAAAATAGAAGCTTTGTCAATCACAATACAACGTTTGCTTCAATACAAATAAATATGGATAGAGCCAAAAACAGCAGGAATAATCAATTGAACCAATGGTGTCTCTGATCGATAACTTACTCTTCTTCGAAGTTCGATAACCATTTAATATAAGCAGCACCAAAATAGACGCTAACAAAAGGTCGATATAGAATATCTGGATTCCCTTCTACTTCATATGCCTGATAACCTAAGTCCCTGCAGCACGATGCAGTTATAACTTCAGCAAGCCAAAATAAAACCAGCAGAAAAAGAGATGGTTAATAAGGAGCTCGAAAAAATCAGAACATGTATTTGGTACCTGACCAGCCACTCTGCTGTTTTTGGTAAAATCTGCATGATCCCCAGGGCTGTCTCCTTAGTTTTCTTATCATACCACCGTGTAGAGAGGGGCTGTCTATCACTTGCAAGTTCAGCTACAGCACATATCATGTCCTGCAGACACGGGGAATGGATGCAAAATAGAACCGAGCAGTTAGCTTCTTAAATCTTAATTACTCATTAACGTTGCTAAAGTGTAGTTACGAGGTCACACAATTCTTCCCGGAACCAAAAGTTTGTTCAAGAACAATTCAGAAAGCAGTCGGCGGATAACTAAGGTGTTGGTTTCTGCTTATCTATCCCAGGAAAAGCGACAAGAAGAAACAAAAGGTTAACTGAATTTGCAGCAATTGAAACAGAAAATATGATTCACTCAGCATTTGGTCCATTGACAACATATTTTAAGGATGATTGGAATAGAATAGAACAGAAAATAGATATCAACGATGGCTTTTTCAGTTGAACCAACCAATCTTAACACCCAGGTTGATATATGACCAAGTCATTTCCATGTGTCAGTAGTTTTGTGTAGAAGCTATTTACTTTCTTTACCATGCTACAAGCTATAAAAGTGATGCAGGCATAGCGTAAAAAGGGTGTGAAGGTCAGGACACTTCTCTTCGGTTACTATTTACATGAAGTTGAGTTATGAGGCCAGTCCATTTGCATAATGTAATTCAGGATAGCTGGCTTTTCTGTGTCTCAGACCAACGAGCTGGGTCCCAATTTGATGGTTTTCATGAAGACTTTTGCCAATTAGCGGATTTATAAGTTGTTTCAGTCAGTATATTGGTAACCATTACCCGCCTTTAGCCTCTTTCTAAGCAATAAGAGTTAAAAGAAGTAGTTGATGAGGGCATACCGGTTGTATCTGTGAATCATAATGTCTTCGGACAATGATATCAGCTACAGCCTGAAGGAATACAAAATAATGCAAGGTACGATTAGATAACAAGATCAAGAGCATATGGCTTGCATCTAAGAACCCATCAAATCCAAACTTGTATGCTTCAAATTCTTGAGAAGTAAAGGACAAGAAAGGCAACAGATAAGATTAGCAGCGCAGACGAATAGGCAACTATGTTTCAAGCTCCCCAAGATTTAAAAAGATGAAAGGAAATTGTCATTATGGTACTGCTTGAATTGATTACTTCATTAGCAAGTGGATTGCATAATTTTATACGTGTCATTTTGATGAATACAATACAAAGCAGCTACAGTTGTCTTTGAAGTAGATGAAGGATTGTTTTACCTTCATCTCAGTCTGCGTCAAATAAGGCTCTCCATCGGGATCTCGTGAAAGGTGAACTTTATTTCCTTTAGTCTCTCCAGCATCTAACCATTCAGTGCTAACTTCAGGTTCCTGCCACATTGCTTCCATGTCCTGGACATCAACGCAGTCATTCCAATAATCAAAGCTGGTGGCCATCCTGGAGCCTTTGTGCTAAGATGGCATCTATCAACAAAGAGAGTTTCAAGGTGTAATTATTACATCAAAAGAAACTATGTTGACGAATTTGAAAAATTCTCTATGTAAAAGGCAATAGCTGCTGTGCTGAAGCTGGAGCTTCTGAAGAGGAAGGAACACATGTAAATAACAAGAAAAAGTTTGTAATTCTGCTGTTGTTAGATATTTCTGGCACACTTGATTTTCACGCTTGCAGGAAATACAAGTATAACATCGTAGCATGACCTCAAAACAAAGCTCCACTTAACAGAACAAGATCTAAGAAGCAGTTTGCAACTTAATTTTTAAGGTATCTAGAAATGCCATAAACACTAGAAACACCTCACCCCACAAATGGGGAAACGAAAATTGATTGGAGAACTTGACATGCGATAAGGCTTGTAGAATTCCGATACCAGTGGCATAAAAATAACTAATACGCATCAGCGAAGGCAATATCAATACCATATATGTGAGTCTAGCATTCAGTTCATCAATCTATTCTTTTGAATGTAACCAAACGTTTATCTGGCATTTGAAAGCTAATTCAACAAAGAAAAATATATAGATGAAGTTCCAGTACAGTGAAATGTTTGAACAGAAAATGCTGGGGGAAGAAATAGCCATCCAGTGCCCCAACATTATGATATGCTTGACAGCAAGTAGTAGTCATATATCTATTTAGCATTCTTTTCACATTCTAATAGGCAAGAAATGTGGACAAGCCAGTGAATTTTTTTTTTTAAAAAAAAAAAAGAAGTCTACTTGGGCAATTCCCAAACCAAATTGGCAAAAAAATAATGCTTTTTTACTAGATATATCAACTATTCAAAGACCTAAGGACCACAGATGTCGCCAAACGAAATCTCAAATAGAATATTTAAGGCCTAATGGCTCACGAGGAGAAGACACAACGAATCCTCATCTTTGAAATCAGACATAAACTAACAATCAAGACAATGTTGCATTGCATGTGATGAAAAGAATTGAGGTGCATTAATTGGAAGTGCATTTCCATGACATAAACTAACAACCAAGACAATGTTGCATTGCATGTGATGAAAAGAATTGAGGTGCATTAATTGGAAGTGCATTTCCATTTATTTGGGATTGTTCCATTTCCCTTTTTTTTCTTTTTTTCCAATGTCATTCAAAACAAAACGGTCCCCTTACATTTCCTGCAACTATCTAACAATTCGTTGCAATTAGCCAGTAAAGTTATAGCCATTTACGTTTATAATAAATCAAAACAGCACCCCAAAGCAAATTATGTATTCTTAAATTCCATACAACAACTTTCAAAATTCCACATGATATGAATAAAAAAAATAGCAAAATCTCGATCCGATCCCAAATATATATATATATATATATATATATATATGACAGGCGAAGAGAGAAGGGAAAAAAATTCAAGATTACGAAATGAGAATGACAGAAAGACAAGAACCCAGATAATGAAACACGCCCTTGTATCCATCATTCACGATGAGATCACAATGGAGGGAGAGAGACAAATATTAATTATACGTACAAGCTGGCTCAAAGTCAGAGGCCCCCTTTCTCTTGTGTTCGGGAAAAACAAAGAGAATGGAAAAGAAATCTACCTGGAAATGTTTATTTCTTTTCCCTTTGTTTTTGTTTTGGAACGGAAAGTAAAAGGGAACGGCGAAAAAAAAGAAAAGAAGAGAGAAGATCAAAAGAGGGTATGTAAAGACTGTGGGTGGACCATTGTTGACGGGAATTTATCCATCCCTAAATAGATATAGCCTTCTCTGTCACCCTCTCGTTTTTGTGTCTCTCTGTGTGTTGGACCTTTTTGTTTTTTTTTTTTTGCGCTTTTGGGTGGCCAGATAATTGCTGTTGTGTTTCGTTGCTTGCAGAGGAGGTGATTCTTGAGAGAAGGACACTTGGCAATGGCCCCCTTGTTTCTCTCTCTTTCTTCGTGTGATTGACACTTGGCAATTAATTGTGTGGGGTTCACATAAATTATCCATAGTACTCCTTATTGTTGAAAAATAAACTATTACTTGCGTGTTATTAATTTCTTTTACGGTTATTTTTTTATTAATATGAAATTTTGAGTTAGTTTGTATGTATCTCAATTAATTTTATATATTCTAAAATTAACGATTATATAAATCTTTAATAGCCTTGAAATTTATGAGACTCAAACTAATAATTTCTAAAAAATAAATTTATAATCTGATCAATTGAGTTACGGTTCTTAAAATTTCTTATACAATTTTAATGAACATCTGTATATTTATTCTAATTTATTAATTTTAATAATTAAATTCAAGAAAAAATGCATTATTTTGCGAGAGAAAAAAAAGGGCCCATTATGCGCTAGTTCATGTAAAATGAAACCTTGTAGAGGTCATGAACAAATAAACATATATAAAGTTTCTTTGATTTGAAGAAGAAGAATTAAGAGAAGAAAAATGAAAAAGTGTTATCATTCTTTACGGTCTATAAAATGAAAATACTCCTTTTCTTATGAAGATAAATATTTTATAATCACAACAACATAGATTTATTGTTGTTGTTGTTATATTAATTATTAACAACAACTAAAAGGGTGTAGCAAAATCACTTTAATCACATTTACAAATTATTATTTGTTAAAATAATGTTTTTTTTTGTTTTTTCACTACATTTTTAATCGATCAATTTTTTTAAATTTATTTTTTAATATTAAATTATTTTAATAATTATGCTTCGTAATTTTTTTATTTTCTTTTTATTATGTTACATATATGTATCTTGGAAAAAAAAATCGGTTTTAACTTTCAACAATAAAATCTATTAAAAGTGAGGTTTTGTATTTTTTATTGTTTTTTATGAATTTATCTCGATCTTGTAACCTAAATCGCGAGTTTAACAAGTTAATTCATATATTTTCTACGGTTTTTTTTTTAATTTCATCATTTATCACTAAGTTAATTAAAAATTAAGTTGTGTTAAAAAAAAATTCCATAATATTGTCCTGATATCATAATCTGGATCGTGATTTTGACAGGTTGACACTTTTGGGTTCTTTTTTAATGTAATATTTTTTTAATTAGTCTTATTTTTTATTTTTGTTTTTGTTTTCTATAAAGTTACTCTAATCTCATGACTTGAATAATAAGTTTGATAGGTTAACTAGTTTGGCTCAGTTTATTTTTTTTATTTTTAATTGATTTTTTTAATCTCACCCCTCCAACAACACGATTTTTTTTTTCATTCGGTTTTTATTTTTATTTTTATTATTTAATATTATATTATTTGAAAATTTCATGATTTTTTTCAAGTTATCCTGATCTCATTGATTTAGCTTTTCTCTTTTTCAAACTTTAGTATTTTTTTATAAAGTTATCTGATTTTATCACACAGTTTACTAGTTTAATAAGTTAATTTGAGTTTCTTTTTTCATTAAAAACATTGATCCACCAAGCAACACAGCACATCTCGATAATCTAGTGAATCCTATAGCAGTTAAAGGGCATGAGATTTTCATAAAGTTTTCAGGTTTAAATCCTGAAAGAAGCAGAATGGGGGTTTACCGGTTTAGAACCTGTGAAGGTGTATCTTACCGTGGAGGAATGCTAATTCCCCGAACCAAAAAAATAGCAAGTCTTAGTAATCACAGCCTCGCATGAAACACTTCTTTTTTCCCTGGGTGTACGTGTTTCTCCTTCTCCTTCTTTTTTTTTTTTTTTAAAATCAGGTATAATATTTCGTATAGAAATTTCTCTGGTGCTCAGGGAATATCCATCACTCCATACTCCATCTTAATTTTGATGTGTTTATTTTTAGGCAAAGAAAAACAATATAAGGAAATCAAAATAGAATTCAAATTAAATTTAATATATTACTATCAATCAATACATATAAATTTAAATAAATAACATAAAAATTGATTGGTATTCTTGAAATACCAGAGATATTTCTTATTTCTTATTTCAATCAATGCATATATTTATTATTTCTTTATAATCAACAAGCCATCGTACTCCATCTTAAATTTAATGTTTGATATTTTTAGGTTAAAAAAAAAAGTATACAAGAATTAAAATAAAATTCATGTTAATTTAAATATGCAATTATCAATGAATATATACAAACTTAAATAAATAAAATATAAAATAATAGATATTCATGAAACACCGGAGATATTCCTCAATTCCCTCCTCCAATGCAAACGATGACAATCACGTTGAGGCGGTGGCGATACAGTTCTGGGCTATTTTATTGGGCCTTAACCCTGAAAACTTTTGAGCTTCGGTACGAGGAACACCTGCAGGTTTCATCGTTTTTTTCTTTTAACATCGACAGGAAGCGTCAGGGACCCCGATTGGCTGCTACAACTTACAACGTTCACAATTCACAAAAATTCCAGAATACAGAAAATATACAGATGAGAAACACGTCATATTCCAGAGTAACGAAGCCAGTGCCGGGGCGGCAAATGCCCTTTGATGCGAAAATGAATTAAGCCGTCACAGTAGAAGGGTAGGTAGATCTTCGTTGTGTTGAAAGGATCAGGATTTGCTCCCAGCTACCCACGGACAGACAGACAGGCCCACTCTCTCCCATGGAAATGGAAAGAGGGACAGCGACACTTCATGCCTTGGCTCTACGCTGCTCTCTTCGTGGATCCTATTCTAGCCTCTTCCGTCCCCACTTCGAATCAAACGACCACATCGTGCGGTGCAGTCTGCCAAGTTCCTGAATAGTCATTCGTAAATTTCAAAGAGAATTGTTTTTCCCAACACAAAACATTTAATATAAATTATATTTTCATAATAAGATTAAAACATTTGTTTTGTAGATGCTGAGTTTATTCCTCCATTGACATTTGCGTACCCTCGACATAAATTTTAGAAAAACCCAATATATTCAGCACATGATGCCTTGCCATTGTTGTCAAGTGGCAATGCGACAAAGTCCTTGCACTTTAGCATGAATAAACTTATTCATGAATTAGTAGATAAAGAATGTTAAATACAGCCGTGGCTGCGCGCAATTAGACTGGTGATTTGGTGCGTGTAGGCATGAATTGTCCAAATCAACGCAATAATGATTGCACCTTAGAAAGAGCCGAATTGGATTTGATTTGCCAAATGTGTCAATTTTTCTATTGTGCATTTGTTTTTTAAAATAATTTTTATTTATAAATATATTAAAATAATTTTTTTAAAAAATATTTTTCACATTAATATATCAATAAAAATTTAATTTTAAACAAAAAAAATAAAAAATCATGAAATACAAATTTAGTGAGTCCCTAAAAAGATTGTTTATTTTTATTTTTATTTAATTGAAACCAGCCCCTTCAGGATTTACATGTCGCATTAGTTTTTAAGAAACATCTTACACCGTGCAACTTAGCATTATTAAAATGTGAAGCCAACTGATTAGACGCATACAATGTTCTTTTACAGCAAAGTATATAGTTACGAAAAAATTTTAGTTCAGCTGCCGTTTTACAATTTTTTTTCTTTGACACGAACTCATGTTCTTCCATGAATAAGGAATGTTTTCTCACATATATATATATATATATTGCTATATATTTTCAACCCAATCATCAATTCAAGATTGTTAAAAAATAATATAAATTATATTCTAAAATCCTGTCTAATATTTTAAACTATTGGGTTGAGATAGTTATTTGACATGATATCAAAGTCTTAATGATCATGCGGTCGCGAGTTCGAATCTCACAATCTTTTATTTATTTAATAAAAAACAAGCAAAAAGTAATGTGAACCTGTGTAAGTTTTAAGCTTAAAAAACTTTTACTCGAGAGGATGTATTAGAGAATAATATAAATCATATTCTTAAACCTCACCTAACAGTTTAAAATATTGAGTTGAGATAACTTTTTAATAGTAACTAATATAAAAAAAAATAAATTCTTGTAAACAACTTTAAACCTTTTTTAGAAATGTCCTCGTGAAATTCCTAACCAATTTAATAAAATCTTTTCTAGCAAATTTCAAGGTATATAAATAAAAAACATTTCACACCATTTTGTAACATATTTGCAGGTAGTTTTTTATCCAATAGCATCACTTTTAATTGAAAATCTTTTCAGGATTGCGGTTTAAAAGAAGATTGATTAAAATTTATTTATTTTAATTTAAAATATTTTTTAATATTTTTTTAATTATTTTAGTATGTTAATATTAAAAATAATTTTTAAAAAAAAAATATTAATACATTTTTGAATAAAAAACATTTAAAAATACAATTGTTATTATACTTTGAACCACCCCTAAATCAAAAGTACAGTGGAAGTGGAATACTGGAATGAGTAGATGGTGATTATCATTCATTAATATTTATAAAGATAAAATGTGCTGGGTCCTGAATCAGTCAAGGCACAAGTGATGCCTGTCTCTGATTTGTTTAATTCATATAGAATTTTAAGAAAATTGGAGATACAAAATATGTTAGATTTCATCCGAATCAAGGTTAGTATTTGTCAGTGATACACATATTCACGTGAAAATCATGTCTGTATGTCAAATACTATTTTTAATTGGTTTAAAAACCTTATTTTACTTAAAATAATTTTTATGTTTTTTTTTTCCCAGAAGACTATGTATACCTAATAAATTAGATAGAAATTACTTAAGATCTAAAACATTTTACCATGTTTATAATCTGCGAAGTTTAAACTTGAAGTGCATGCACCTCTGGTGATGGCGGCGGGTAATACAATGACAAAGGTGATAGCGTGTGCCTGGGTGTAGCTGATTTAAAAAAAATATATTTTTTAAGGTACAAATTACCTCTTATAAAAAAAATATATATATATTTTTTTATGTAAGCTTCATTTAAAAAAAATCAACCATCCCCTATCCCAAACACCCTTATTTCACTCTCCATTTTAAAACCTATTTATTTTTATGTTTTTAAAAATAATTTAATATTTTTTTACTATAAATTATTTTTATAATTTTTTTGATGTACTAATATAAAAAATATTATTTTAATATATTTAAAAATAAAAAATATTTTAAAAAATCTAAAAATAGCATGGGCAGTCCATATCGATCACTAGACATGTCAACAGAACATCCCTCAATGGCGATATAATCCTTTGGAGGGTTGACACGCTGGGGTCTACCGGGTTGAAATATCATCAAGAGGCAAGTGTTTGTGACCTCCTTCTACATCCTGCCGACAACTTGATTCCTTTTTATTTTTTTCAACGAGAAAATGCTCCCCCCTTCATGCATACCAATATTGAATTAAAGGGGCGAAAGTGAATTAAAGTCGCTCAACATCCTCTTTCAAATAATTGCCAATTTTTACCTAATTATCCCAGTTCAAAGAAAAAAATATCTACAATACTGAGATATAGAATTTCAATTAATCAAGTAGGAAATGATTTAAGTATTTTAACACAATTTCCAAAATATTTTTTAAAAACTATTGCTCCTTCCCTCTTTGTGTGTATATTTATCTATTGTGTTTTTTTAAATATTTTATGTTTTAATATGTATTAAAAAAAATAGATTTTAAAACAGGAAAAGAAAAAAACTTGCCCAGACTGGCTGACGTGGCTTTCGAGGACCTGGCCAGGGTTTCTCAGCTCCGAAAGCACACGACAAACTCGCCTCCGTGTTTCACACAGTTGCAATCCCCTAATGATAGTTGTTCAGCACTGTCTCCGTACAAACAATTTCACGGAATTTGTGTCGAGCTCTGTTTTTTCTAGCTTTACATGTCTATTGTAAAGAATACCAATGGCAATAAGCAACCATGACTGAAAATAAATTTCTAGTTGGATAAAATATGCTCTTCGAATATCTTATTTTGTTAAAAAAAACAATGAATAAATAAAATAAACACTCGCCATAGTCATACTAATGCTCTTTAATTTTTTAGTATATATTTAAATTATTTTTTCCTTGAAAATATATTAAAATAATAATTTTTTATTTTTTAAAATTTAATTTTTACATCAATACATAAAAATAATTATTTTAAAAAATCTCAAAAATACATTTTAAATAAGTTTCACTTAAAAACCTTCGACCCACTTTTTTTTTCCATTTAACCAACCCGAATATAAAATCAGGAGAACAAGAGAGCTCACACCAGAAGCAATGTGCCTGCTCGTACATTAACACAACTCACCCGCTGATAGTTTGCTTTTTTGGAGGGAGAGAGAGAGATACACAAAAAATAAAAAAGTGAGCTAAGGACGTCCCTCATAAGAAACTCCGCTTAAAATTTCCTTCTCTTTCTGTTAAATACACTGTCGATTTTGCTTTTAAAATACGGTCAAACGCCACCCACCAACAACTACCATTTCTGTTTTTGGTTCTTTCATTTCCTCGCCTTCTGCTCCCCCTCAAAAGCCGCAAACCAAGCCTTGGTTTAGTAGTAGGGTTCTTGAGAGAAAGAGCTTGGTGTTGCACTCAGTACAAATGGCTTTCTCTTGTCTTCTCAGATCTACGCCCGCCGCTCCTCTTGTTGAAGCTTCCCGCTCAGACTTCTCTCCTTCACCGTCCGATCGATTCAAGGTATCTGCTCCTTTTTCTCCTATCAACTCTTTCTTTTTGAAAGTCCGTTACTCGCACTTTGTTTGAGCTTGATTTTGGTTTTTGGTTGTTGAGAGAGAAAAAAAAAGTAGAGTTAAAACTAGATATTGAAATTGTTATTCATGAAAAAATAAAATAAATATGGAAATTGCCTGACTTGGAAATTAAATCTGCAAATAACGAGAGATATAAGATAGATAGTAGTGTATGCAGGATTCTTTTTTATTTATCTGATTTCAGTTATACTGGTTTTGATTTACTTATATCTGTTTGGTTGGCGAGAAAACTGAGGAAAATGAAACAGAAGCTTGTTTTAAAACAAACTGTTTTTAAAAAAAAGAAGGTGATATCAGATCGGTATTATCATCAATTATTATTAAACCCTGTGCTTCTTTAGCTTATAGCTCTTATATTTTGAGTTTATTTAGTTTTAATAATTTCTAATCGTTATAAAGAATGCATTAATGTTCATATATAGACTAAGCTTTTGACAATGTGTCTGTCTATAGCTGATGAGTGGTGTGAAGTGCCAGTTACTATTTAGAGCTGTATGTAACTTTGGCCATTTTTAGTTTTAATCTTTCCTATTCTCCTTGTAATCTCAGGTGTCTAGCGTTAGTTTTAACTCTTTGAAGAGCATTTCTGGCACTTCAATTCCAACAGGGTCATCTTCCTTACAGTTGAGTACTGAAGAATTTGATATTAAAATCTCCACACACACACACACACACACACACACACACATATAGGTACATGTGCACCAGCATGCCTTTTCTTTAAACTAATTCTGAAACATTTTGAACTACTCAGGACATGCAGTGGAAGGAGCATCCAACCCATCAAGGCCACAGCTACCGAAATGCCTCCCACAGTTTTAAGTGAGAAGCCACTGTTTTATATTCAGTGTTGTCTTATTTTTGAATGGGCAGGACGGACTAGGGAGGTGTATTTACTGATATACTGGTTTCATGTGTTTTTATTTTAAATAGAATCGCGGGCTGATGGAAAGACGAAGATTGGAATCAATGGTAAGTTTTCTCATGATTAAATTTTATTTTTGCTCTGTTTTGCTTAGTTATTGTTGGATGCTACATGGATTACAATATATCTTGAAGTGTAACAGACATTCTTTGGAACACAAACAAAAATTCTCAAATACTAATAGAAGTCTACAATGGTACAGGTTTTGGTCGTATTGGTAGATTGGTTTTGCGAGTAGCAACTTTCAGGGATGATATTGATGTGGTGGCAGTGAACGATCCTTTCATTGATGCTAACTACATGGTAAAGGATTCATGATTAGATTTCTTTATTGTAAGTCAAGTTTTGAAGATATGGTTGGATGGACAACGTTTACTCCTCAGCTTCTTTTGTGTGATTCATTTTTATGGCTGCTTTTGTTTTACATGTTAGCCTCTTTTGTTATGTCATAAGAGCAGGCCTGGGTGAACCCCACCGTGAACCCTTTTATTGGCCATCCCTGGTATTTATCCCAAAAATTGTTTGGTATCTCTGGACTATTGCACTGCACATGTTTAGGGGTTAGTCAGGTACTCAGAGAGCCTTGAGATCCTGGCACCTTGTTAGCAAAGGAAAAATGAAGACCAAAGAAGCCTTAATTCTTACCTGGATTGTTTTTACTTTCATCGGCATGTGTATGATGGCTTAGTGTGTCATTGAACTATGTTATTAGACCAGTGCTGTTATTGGAAACAGAGTGATTTTCTTGAAATCACTCGCTTGATTTTCTCCACTGTGTTTAGAATGTGGGGTAAAAATATATGCTTTCAAAATTACTGCATCGATATCCATTGAATTATAGTATTAGACCGGTGCTGTTATTGGAAACAAAGTAATTTTCTTGAAACCACTTAAGTGGGGCCTCGCTTGATTTTTTTCCTCCGTGTTTAGAATGTGGTGTAAAAATATATCCTTTCACCTGTTCTAAACCAATATCCAATCACAAGTATGGTACTAACATCCAATCACAAGTATTGTTGTCTTTCAGATGTTTAATGAAAATCAATGATAAGTATTGTTGTCTTTCAGATGTTTAATGAAAATCAATGATATTATTACTGCAAATTTGTTTGAATTTGTCAAATTATGTCCAGTAGTTCATTTCCCTGAAAGAAAAACTGGGGGGAAGTCTTATAGTTTGTGGAATGCTTATGGAGTTGGTACATGATGTTGCAAGTCATTTTGGAAATAGAAGGTGGTGTTTGATTTGTAATTCCTTTTATGTTTTTCAAGCAGCATGGATCAAGATCTGATTTTTTTTGGTGATCTTCACATAGATGCATGGAATCAGGAGCTAGCATGTTGCTCATGCAAATGTTTTGCTGGTGCCTTTCATTTCCATTTTCATTCACAAAATACAAACTCTCTCAACACCTCATGCATTTTTAGATGCATGAGTTCCTTTTCATGATTCTGGAGTCAATCTAATTGGCTCTGCAGCATGGTTGAAAAGCCACCAACACCATATAGAAAACTTCACAAGATCTCTTTTCTCATGCTGTGATGATATTGCCTTTATTATATCAACATCTAAGAACTCGTACTGTTGTTCCATTTCAGCAGGCGTTTTTTGCATGGCAATTGGTTATGTAGAGGGCTATGGCGTGTTGGCTTTTGTACTTGGATGCCTTGGCATTGTCCTGGTCTTGTGGTTCCCAAGTCTTAGAATTAGCTGCCAGATCATTAGAACTGAATAGAAATTTATGATATAATTGATCATATAGATGTACAGGATCTAATGTATCCTTGTATTGCATGAATGCTTGAAGAATTTGAAGATGAATTAAAAGAGGCAAGCCTTTTGCTGTATATTAATTTAGCTATAGCTATTTGATAACGTGGAAAATGGTGTGTTTTGGGAAAAAGGGGGCGGGGTTGTGGGGGAAAATCATTTTTACTGGAAGCTTCCTTAATTTGCCAAAAAAATTGTTTATAATTAACTTGTTTTTTTGCCCTTCACATATCCAGGCTTACATGTTTAAATATGATTCTACTCATGGCGTTTTCAGTGGAACCATCAAGGTCTTAGATGATTCCAACTTGGAAATCAATGGGAAGCAAATCAAAATTACAAGCAAAAGGTACTGCTTCCGGGGATTTATTTTTGCGCTCATATCTGTACAGGACCTGAAATATGTGTTGGCGTACTGTAACTTATTTTTAGCATCTTGAATCAATTGTCAACATGAATCTCGATAGAGTTTTTATTGCAATATTAGCACTTTGATCTAACATTTAAACTCATATATCCAGGGATCCCGCAGAGATCCCTTGGGGTGATTTTTGGGGGCAGTATGTGGTTGAATCATCTGGTATTTTCACTACAGTTGAGAAGGCTGCATCTCACATGAAGGTTGGTATTAACTGTTATTGCCCTTAATTTCTCCTAGTCTCTGCTCTGTCTGTCTCTCTGATATCAAGATCCATGCACTACAAATTGAGCTCTTTGTGACATTGCTCTGCAGGGTGGTGCGAAGAAAGTGGTCATATCAGCTCCGTCAGCTGATGCTCCGATGTTTGTAGTTGGAGTAAATGAGAAGACATACAAGCCAAACATGGACATTGTTTCCAATGCAAGTTGCACTACCAATTGCCTTGCTCCTCTAGCTAAGGTCTGATCTCATTTTGAAGTTTCAAGGCTTATTACTCCTTTTCTGTTCTACCGGTCACTTGTTGGGAAAACCTCACTTGCAGTTTTTCCCCTGTATTTCTTTACACGATAATCTTGCAGATCCAATCAGTTTGTGCAATTTTTTTTTCTTTTTGCTTGTAAATATGTAAGCAACTCCTTTACCTCTTTAACATCCCTTAATTTCTTGTAAATTCATTTCTCAGGTTGTTCATGAGGAATTTGGTATCATTGAAGGTTTAATGACAACTGTCCATGCAACCACAGGTCTGTCTCCCATGCATATTCCTGCATTCATGGGGTTTTTGTTCAGCACATTGTCTTGCATAGGTGTGTAACGAATTTTTTGTTCAGCAACTCAAAAGACTGTAGATGGTCCATCAAGGAAGGATTGGCGTGGTGGCCGAGGAGCAGCACAAAATATCATTCCCAGTTCCACTGGCGCTGCGAAGGTATGGAATTGAATATACAAACTTGAGATTTTGTCCAACTTAAGTTGTTTGGCAAAAAGGCATACAAACATGTTTTTTGGTGTTGTAGGCTGTTGGAAAAGTTCTTCCAGAACTCAACGGAAAACTTACTGGAATGGCCTTCCGTGTCCCAACACCTAATGTTTCTGTCGTGGACTTAACTTGTCGACTTGAGAAGAGTGCATCATATGAAGATGTCAAGGCAGCTATTAAGTAAATCTGCTAGTTTTTATCTTCACATTTTTTCTGAATTTTGGTTTGGGGTTGGGCCAGAATGGAGGGCTTTGATAGTTTGCTGGTTATAGTTTAGTGGCAATAACTGAGTTAAAATCGTGATTTTCAAATCAAGGTACGCATCAGAGGGCCCACTTAAGGGCATTCTTGGGTATACTGATGATGATGTTGTCTCCAGTGATTTTCTTGGTGACTCAAGGTAAATCTCCCTTCCTTTAGTTGTCCCTCTGCTGGGTTGCTTCATTTTGAACAACCTTTAATATCATCATTTGTTAAGAATGCTTGGTTTATGACTTCTATTGATTGTACTTTTCAACAAATTTTATAATGCCATGCTCAAGTATCCTGGAAAACTTGAGAGATCATGTTAATTGACGCCCCACTGTGCTGCTACTTTTTGGTCTCTAATTGCCTACTCCGACTTTCCACGACCTGTGCCTTTTCTATCTTTTATCTAGAAACTAGACTTGCTTGTGAAATATGAAAGGATCTTTTATTTGATCTTCCAGTGGCGCTGATCTGATTTAAGGAAAGATGAAATGAAATCAAATAAAGAGCAGAACGTAGTATTAGATGAGATTGAAGCTGGAATACAATTGAACGAATATTGGAGGGTCTGAAGAAAAACCTCTTCAACTACCTCATACAGTCTTAGTCCTTCAAATATTAGAAAGTTTCATGCTAGTCACATGTCTATGACTTAAAAACTAAAAACATAACTGCTGAATGTGAACTATAATGAGCCAAGACAAAAACTTCTTAGCTAATTAACCAAATTTCCTTATGCGTTTTAACACATTTGGTTTCATTCCAGGTCAAGCATATTTGATGCCAAAGCTGGTATAGGATTGAGTGCTTCCTTCATGAAGCTTGTTTCTTGGTACGACAACGAGTGGGGTTACAGGTATAGCATCTTTCTTTTACGGGAGGCCTGTGTAAGCGCAGACATGCTGGCTCCATGTATTTACTGGGGATGTAAATTGTGGTTGGTTTTACAGTAATGATGAATGACAACCTGAATTGCTCTTTTTTACAGCAACCGAGTGCTGGACCTTATCGAGCACATGGCGTTGGTGGCAGCACATAATTAAAGAAATACCATGAGAGGTTTACTGCATCAGCTGACGCTACAATTTTAGCGAATGCTTCGAGCTTCTATGAAAGTGTAGTTACGAATTTGACAAGTGATTTGGTTTTTGTTTTGTTTTTTTGGGCTCTTCTTCTCATGTGAAATTTGGACATGCAAGGGTGCATCTCTGAAATAATGTTACATTCAACATGTGTGCGGTCAATCTAGAAATATACCTCTGGACTGCCTAATGATAGGATAAAAATGAGGATCAAGTTCCTTTCATCAATCCTCTGTTTTGTGCTGGCAGGGATGGGTTAAAAAGCATTTGAATCTGGTAGAAATGTCGCTCTGGGCTTTCTCTATGGGCTACTTGCCTCCCTCCCTTACAAGCGACAGAAGGTATTTCGGTGTGAGCTCTGCGCTGGCTTGTAGCGATTTTTCTTATTTGGGCTTTCTTCTTTCTCAAAACCTTCACCAGTCCATCATAATTTCAAATTTGATCATTCGAAACCCCAACTTGGGAGTTTAATAAGGTGATTATAATTATAGTTTTGGATAATCGACATGCAGTGTATCCTTGGACTTTCAAAATTTGATCAAATGGAACCCTCTTAGAATAGTTTGATGGGATTAAATCTTTTACTCTAATTAAAAGGTTCAAATGATACCATGTATACCATTTATATTTCAAATTAAAAATAAAACAAGATTATAATTCTTATTTTTTTAATGTTTTTTTATTGAGAAAAAAAGACAGAAAATAATTTAAAATTAGAAAAAAGAAGATTAAAGTAGACAGACCAAAACATGTTAAAACCTTAAAACTAAAAAACCTAATTTTCAAAGGAAAACAACCTTTAAACTTTTGTATTGCTTCAAGAGTATAATCATCAACTAACAAAACAACAATATATTTAATAAGACCAAATAATGTTAACACTCCGACATTGTGAGTGCTTTACTCGTAAAAAAACAATAGTAACTTTTGTTGCTGCCCTCCCCTCCCCTCCCTTTCCTTCTCCTCGCTTTCTCTGTTTGTCTCGGCTTGCACCTTACTTGGCCAGCCATTGGGCTCCACTGCAGTGGCGTATTACATGCCCTCCGTTTGCCTTGACTTGCTTGTTTCGTGACTTCATGTATTTATACATGCATTTCTTTGAATTTTATTTTAAGAATATTGTGTTATTGGTGTAAAAATCAGAGTTATTATTGGCTAGTTACGAGTTGGCTATTGTGTTATGTGAAGGTTATTGTATTTTATACACTATTAGTTAAAATATTGGTGATGTACAGTTTTTACAATAAAATATAATATCTACTTTGCATAGAAAAATCATGTGTACATAGGGGGGGAAAATTTGGGTATATGAAAAAATTTGTGTGCACGGCTATTGAAAACCTAAAAAATACCCTACTCCAGAGATTTTAATAGCGATCAGCATGACCAGCGAGGTGGTCTGCTATATTAAGAATAAAATAAGAATAATAAAATAAAATAACAATTTAAAGTAGTTAGTTATCTCTGGTATCGGGAAAGGCAAAAAAAAAAAAAATACCACGGGAAATAAATTGCACTATATAAACGTTACGCTGGAATTTCAATTAAAAAAAACGTAGTAAAAATATTTAAGTTATATAAAATTATTTAATATTGATAATAAACATATTCTATGAGTTAACTTGAAAATGTTTTGATTTGATTTTTATAACTCAGATTTAAAATTAATGATCTGATTAACATGATAGGTTCTACTGGTAAAAATATCAAGGATAAAATTAAGAAAAATAAAATGATAAAAATAAAAAAATCTTATGACTTAACTTTTTATTTACTTCGGGTTTAAAATTAAACCGTGTAAAAACTATATTGATGTGACCTGGCTAACTTGGTCTAGCTTGAATTTAAAATCAAACTATGTGAAAATGATCCTGATATGAGCTAATTAATTTAATAATATAAAAATAATCTGAATAACTGTTAAAAAAATCTAAAAACACGAGAGAAAAAAGATAAAATTGTGAGAGAAAATAAATAAAATTAAAAAAAGGGAAATTGAAAAAAAAAAAAAAAGAAGGCTGAATTGAAAAAAAAAGTAAATATTCATTTATCATAGTGGAGCATCATTAATTTCCCAAGGTTTTTAGTATTATAGGAGGTTAATTCGGAAGGAGACCCCGGCTCTTGGAAAATATTCAGTCCAAGCTAAATGAAGGCACGCCTTCGGTTCGGCCCATCACAGGCTCGCAACACGATTTTTCTGCTACACAGCACACATTTCCATGTAGCCAATACCCATCGACCACCATGACAGAAACATGACATGATCTGTTACCATTTTAAGACAACATAGCATGAAATGATTCAAATGCTGTCAGTAAACCTTGACATCAATTACCAAGCACTCGTATACTCTTACAATCAGCAACTCTAATTTCGTTGTTCGTTTTTACAACAGAGGGGGGCAAAATTCTCTCGTATAACATTCGTATTTTCTGCCAGGAGTTGGTAACAGTTGACCAGAAGTACAAAATAATTTACATTTACAAACCGAACTTCTTCGGTCTTAAGTATGTGGAAGAGCCTTTCTTCAACCCAGGCATTGAGACTTGTTGCTGCCGCTTTGCCCTCTTCTCCCTTTCCTTCTCCTTGTTTTCTCTGTCCGTCTCGGCTTGCACCTTCCTCAAATTCTCCATTTCCTCTTCCATTGCTGTTTTCTCCTCTTTCTGCTTTCGCTTGTGCTCCAGCATTGATGTGTCTGAATCTTTCACAGAGAAAAACATTGGTCCCAGCTCAGCCAACCACTGGGGCTCCACTGCAGTGGCGCATTGCATGTACTCCTTTGTTGTCAAGATCAATTCATGATAAACTACATAATCTGGAGTGTAGCCTAAACCATAAAGAGCACTGCTTGGGTGTAAATGACAAGGCATTCCGTTCCGGCAATTAACATACTCCCCAACACCCTTTAATCTCGCTGAATTGTGGAAATATGCAGAGCAGATGGCTTTCCGAACAACGTCCCAATCATACCCACAGGATGTTAGTGGGATTTTTAATGTCTTGAGAATGTCTAGCAGCTGGGATCTAACCTCTCTAGCCTTTCGTAATCCTTTGACATGCAAAAAATGATCATTACACCAATCTCCCCGGTACTGGTGCTCTTTCCACTGCAAGTAAACATTAAGAAGAGTCAAGTGGTCGGACTCTGGCACAAAGAACTTTTCTCTTGCAGCATCACTCTCCTCCACTCTATCCTTGGGCCGGAAAAACACTGATGGCACTGAAAGCATCGACACAATTGTCAAAACCTCATTTATACAACCTAACTGTTCACCTATCAAGAGCATCTTAGCCAGAGGGGGATCCAATGGGAACTCCACCATTTTCCAGCCAAGATCAGTAAGGGCACCAACATTGTTTAGAGCACCCAAGACCCACAACTGGTACATAGAATTAAGGATGTTGTCCTGTGGTGGTGGGTCCATGAAATCAAAGTCCAGCAAATTTTCAATTTTAAGCGACTTGAGCAACAAAACCACATTGCCAAGGTTTGTCCGCTGGATCTCTGGAACTGGACTGGGAAGCATTTCATTTAGGTAAGCACTCTCTGTATAAAGCCTATAACATGTGCCCGGACCAGTTCTACCAGCACGCCCAGCACGCTGATCTGCAGCAGCACGACTAACAGGAAAAACTTGGAGAGCATCCATACCCATCTTCGGGTTGTAAACTTTCATTTTTCCATAACCCGTGTCAATGACATAAAAAATTCCATCTACAGTCAAAGAAGTCTCAGCAATGTTGGTGGCAACAATGCATTTGCGGGCCCCGTCTTCAGCGTTTTGGAATATCTTCGCTTGTAAATCAGCTGGAAGTTGGGAGTATATGGGTAGTATTAAGAGTTTAGGCACTGCTTTCTGGGAGGAGGAGGTAAGCTGTTCCATGCGCTCTGCAAGAGCATGACAGGCTGCCTCAATCTCGTCTTGCCCAGTCATGAAAATGAGAATGTCGCCAGGAGGACTGGTAATGTGGATGGTCATGGCCTGCTTCACTGCACCTTCAACATAATCTTCACAAGGACTTTTACTGTACAAGATATTTACTGGAAATGTTCTCCCAGGGATGTGGAAAATAGGTACACTGCAACAGATTCAGAAATTACTTATGTTGGTCAAATGAATGCAAGACATGGAGATTATTTTTTCTGTAATTAAAAGAGTTTTAGAATCGAGAAGCTTCTAGTTATGCATAATGTTCTCAAACAACACATGGAAAAAGAAAAACAACCTTGATACAACTAACATTTTGTTAGTAAAAGCCATTCTTAAGTTACCTCCCAAAGAAATTTGAAAATTTCTGAGCATTTAGAGTTGCAGATGTCACAATGAGTTTGAAGTCACGACGATGGGCAACCACCTTTTTCAAAATCCCAAACAACACATCTGTGCTTAATGATCTCTCATGTGCTTCATCCATGACAATGACACTGCAACAATCAGCCAACCATTTCAGTCTTGTTTATAACACTGAAATTTTCTTGTAAAATTATCTAGTTACTCGAAATCTAGAAATTCTCATACCGATACTTATCAAGGTCAGAATCTTTCAGTGTCTCACGCAAGAGTACTCCATCAGTCATGTACTGCAAAATGTAGAACAAAAATTTTAGAATGTTATAAATCTTGTACAAATTAAAGTACAGGCAAGCGCATATATCCGCCATTTAATAGTTTTTTTACACTTAAATAGTAAAATTTCTCAGGAAACTCTTCTCTTCATTGCCAGACGCTGAATTCTATCATTTTCAGGGTTTTCTTCTACTTCCTTTTCTTTTCAAAATAACACTTGGTGCTTCTAAGGTACTTTCCATGAACATCCATTATTCCTCCTTTCTTTTGTAATTCATAATCCAGTATTCATTGTTTTTCAGCAACAACAAAAAAATATCATCACAGGTGGCATTTTCAGAAACCATTATTAAAAATGCTTACGACAACAACTAACCAGTTACTCACCTTAATTATTGTATTTGGCCCAGTCACATCCTCAAAACGAATGGCATAACCTATTTTATCCCCCAATTCAGTGTCCATCTCTTCACTAACTCTTTTTGCAACACTCATGGCTGCAACACGCCTTGGTTGGGTGCAACCAACTATCCCATTTGTTGTATACCCATCTTCATGGAGATACTATAAAAAAAAAATAAACAAGTCAGATTCCAGTTACTGAGGTGCATAGATATACATTCTTATAAACCATAAAAAACTCTGTATGATAAGAGAAGGAAAATATAAACAAGGAGGAACCTGTGTCAGTTGAGTTGTCTTTCCTGAACCAGTCTCTCCAACAACAACTATCACTTGATTTTCACGAATGACCTGCCCAATGCAGGTTCAAAATAAATGAGATAAAAAGGGCCAGACGGAATTTTTAACTAAGTACTTTGTGCAGTGCACACCAACAGTATGAAAAGGAAACTATACAGTGAATTGGGGTCTATTAAAATGCAGAAAAAATAAATCAGTTAAGATGATCAATCGCTACAATTTTTTTTTTCTTTTACAAGTAGCTTCAAAATCCAAACCCATTAGGAGATAGGAAGGATAGCACAGCAATTCAGCTACAACTCATGGGCATAAAGCACAACCATGATGCCATGATGCCATGCTGAAGAAGGTTCCAAGCACCATGTCATACAAAACCACAATAACAAAAATAGGAAAGGAAATGGAAGTATTTTAGCAAAAACATTCCATGTTCTTCCCCTGATAGATGTGATCAGATCATTAAAACACATTATCTGCTCCTCCAAGTGGATCAACCTTTCCCTCAGCCCTCTGAAAAAGAACCCATCCCCTCTTTCCATAAAATAAAAGGACAAATGGGAATATGACCAAAACAAGCAGTATATACATTCTTTTCAATGCTTGAATGATGAGGAATCAAAGTGGTTGCCCAATTATTGTCTGTAAAAATAAGGTAAGCTTATGGAGAAATGTCAAACCTGCAACAACTCATCTCGCACTGAATATATAGGCAGATATTGCCGCTGCTCGGATAGAGTTTTTGACTTTGCAAAATCACTTACAGCTTCCCCCTTTTTCATATGCTGTGCAAATTTTGCATCTTCTTTAAAATCAATTTCACCTTCCTCACCAACAGCTGCAGTGTCAGCATCAATCTGTGATTGAAACAAACAGTAAATTACCACCTATTTTCAGAATAAGAAAGTTTTTTTAAATCATATCATCATTATGATATGAAATTATCACCTGTTCAGCAGTTTTCTCCACACCAAGAATATCACCGAGTTTTGAGCCGGCAAGCTCCCAAAACCGCTGACGTGATTTATTCATGCTCTGCTTCTCATGAGTTTCTCTGACCAGAGCAGATCCTTTCCTTGAAATAATGGCCATATCTGAGGTGGGATCTTTTAGGGGCATTATTGGCTCCGCTTGTTTGGTAAAAACAACTCTTCCATCCAGGAAAGGAGGCTTTGTGTCTATAGCAACACAGGATGATGAAAATTTTAGCGAGGAAATAACAATCATGTATATTATTTCTGGTATTAATTAAGCATAAAAGTTAGCATAGCATTTACTTACCATGTACAAGAAGAATAACCTTGTGCTCTTCCTCATCATCAAACTCAGTCTGCACTTCGGTACCTCTAACTGTCCCAGATCTCATAAGTTGCCGATCCTCCCATTGGGCATTGTCAGCACTAAGCTGAGATAACTTTTTGCTTTGAGCAAGTGACATTTTAGTTCCATCTCTTCGAACCTGTTTAATGATGCCACAGTTAGGAAGCAGTGTGAATAACTAAAAAATCATTCATAATACTGGAAAAAAAAAAAACAAAAGCAACGGATTAAGCAACTGTATTTAACAAAAACAGCTGCAACATATATCAGTTGTCAAGTATTGATTGACTCAATTACCTAATGATAGAATGCTATATAGCAGAACCACTACTTATCAAGAGCACAACCTGTGCAGTAAAGTAACTCTTCAGATTTCTACAATAACTGAAAACAGCATAGTGTGGTACCACATTTCTTTTCTAGGTCTTGCTCCAGGCATGAAATTATGGTAAATAAGACTATTAAGGATTGAAAACAACAAAAGCATGTCTAATTAATAGTATCTGTCAAGTAACAGTATAGTCTACTGTTGCACTGTTTGAAATTAAAATTACTGTCAAAGACATAACTTAAATTAAATTAAATTGCTTAAAAAATGAATTCTCTCTTTGGAAAACATAAAAATATAACAAATAACATAACAAAAAAGAAGAGGCAGAACATTACATAGTTTTTTTATGAGTAAATAAAGCTACTAAATAATTTAATTAAGAAACTTCATGGTAGATTTTATATATATTAGGGTAAACTGCAATATAGATGTTTTCGTAATTTTAAAATATTTATGATTATCTTTGTATTTTAAATAAAATAAGCAGCCTTCCATCTCAAGAAGCAGCACTTCCTGTGCTTTTTAAGGTAGAAGTTAATATACCTTTAACTTGCTCTTATAAAAATCACCTTCCAGCCTCAAAAGTTAAGCATCTAATTTTTAAGATCATTACCAAACATTTTTTAGTATTTTTTTTATAGTATTTTAATTGCTTTGCTTTAAAACAAAGCAACAAAAGTTAGAAAGTAAGGGACCAAAGAAGCTCTAAAAGGCTGCACGGGCGATATTATGTGTATTGTAATGTTTCATACTTTCAAAATATTTTGTCATATGAATAAATCATTAAAAATGTTATATGTGATTTCATACATTAAATTAAAAGTTAACAAACATTTTGCATCCATCACATACATTATATATGATATGATCAACAGCCTCAAACAACTGACATTCTTGCTTTGAGAAGAAAAAAAAATTGCCACACAGAGAGGGGAAAATAGAAAAGGTATTTAGGCATTTCAAGCATACCAGTCTTTTGGCCAACTCTGCCTCCTTTTTCTGGAATGAGGCGTTATCCCCAAGGAAGAATGATGAGCTATCAGCATCGAACATTGTATTGCCTTCTTCTCTATCGTACCTATATTGAAACTCCATTTAGAAGAAAAAAATTGTAAGGAATATACTATGATTTCAAATTCTTGAAGAAATCATTGAGAAAAGAAGGATCAGCAATCAAAACAGCATTCCTTAGCAGAACTATCGCATAGGAATTAAGGTCAAATAGTTGAACTTTGCTAACAAAACTTAAAAAGTCCGTGTAACATGTAAGGCCAAGGAGGATTAAGAAAGTATGCAGATAAGAAGGGTAACTAAGCATAACCAATGAAACAAAATGACATTTTCAGATCTGCGCAGTTGAATCTTCTTCCAAGAGTTCGATATGACTCAGCCATCCTCATAAGCTTATAAAAAAACCCACAAATTTCAATCCCACCAATGATGAATAACTAGCAGTGTTTGCAATCCCATATGAATACCAGAAAACAAATTACCAGGCTCGGTCAGAATTGTATTCCATCTCTTGACGCATACTTTCAGTAATCTCATGATTGTGCTCCTCGGATGAATAAGTTTTATCTCCTTCACCATCCTGCAAAAATGAAGTTAAATATAATAATGACTTCAATAAGTTAAATCACACAAGCGACCATATGAGGCAGAGCATGACCATAACCTACTTCAATGTGAGAGAGATGAAATAGTGTCTTTACAGTAGAATCTGCTAGATGTGACTGCTTTTTATATAAAATATTGAAGGGGAAAAAAAGAAGGTGTATGGTGTCAACTAATTAATAATACCTCCAATGATGGCGCACTTGTGGTGGAAAAGGCAAGTTGATGGGACCTCCCACCATATTTAGAAGTGGAAGACCTAAATGATGATCCGGAAGCACGTATTGGAACTGGCGAGGGAGAAATGTGATCCCAAGGAGAAGCAGCAGAACCTGTGTATTACAATAGGAAATGTGCCCGAAGTCAACAAGAGAAAGAAAATAGAACCTCTAGCACCATCTAAAACAAGCAAAATTCCAAAAGAGATTACACTCCCTTAACATACCACTACTGTGAGGTGTTTGGCCACCCATCCATGGGGAAACTAATCGTGCATCAGGTGAGGCACCAACAAACATTGGTGATGGGGAAGGGTGGTGGCGTCGGCTAGTATTATAACTATCCTGCCGAGGTGTTTCTTCCCATTCCCATCTCCCATCATCCCAATCAGACCTGCCTGCAAGATCAACATTTTTGTATTAGAATGAACAAATTCCCAATGGCAGTCTTCTTGAAGTATCTACAGAGAAAGAAAGAAAGAAAGAAGGAAAGAAAAGAAAAGGATCCTAAGACAGTTGCACAAGAATATCTGCAGTTCTAAACTACAGAATCATGCTTGTTCTGGGTTTTCACCTTAGTCTTCTATGTGGGAGGAATATGGGGGAGGGGGTAAGGAGATGGATCAATAATGGAACATTGTTATTCTTCGAAATAAATAGTTAAAGTTCGCATAACTAAGACATGACAGATGACAATCCCATAAACTGGAATATAGAAATTCTTAAACATGTCAAAATGTTCATCTTGAAAACAGAGTTCCAAGAGATCCTTATTGTTTTTATGTAAGGCAGGGAAATATTTGAGGAAAGAGAGGGTTGGAGAGTCTTGGATAGTTTGTACCATGTATCATTTTGTTTAATCACATTATCTTTTGTTGTGGGTTTGTAAAGTGGAAAGGCATTGGATAAAAGCAAAAACAAGAACTGCATACCTGGTGTCCTCCTTGAACCTTCATACCGGCTTCGTTTTCTTCCATAGTCTCCATCATACTCCTGTTCATACCGTCCACGTGCTTCCCTTCCACGATACCGTTCTTCACGATCACTGCTGTGCCTGTCTCTCCCCCTCCTGCTTTCATCCCTAGCATCATCTTTATGGCCTTTTCTATCCCTACCTCGGTCATCTCTCTCACTCCCAGGACTCCTAGACTTAACACTCCGGGAACTCCCAGTATAAGTAGCACAATCCTTCAATTAAGAGACATGGCAAAATTAGACACCATATACAGTATGTACTCTTTCAAACCACAAAATCTCGTAAAAATAATTGCTAAATACCAAAGAAGTGTTTAGTGAAAAAGGCACAATAATTCAAGGCATCAAGGTATAATCCCCTTCCACCCTAGTCCCCTGATTTCTACTAAACTATGTTTGTGGGAAAACATTGATTACAGAGAGCCAGTAAGCACACGGAAGTGAAAATAACAGCAGTAATTCTGTTATGGCAGAAACTTATCCCTTTAAATTCTTATAGTAGAACCGTTTAATCAAAACACCTAAAACAGACCAAGGAGTCAAAAGTTACATGTTATGGAATCAAGAAGTCAATAGCTTCTTAGTAGGTTTGTTCAACATATCCAGTTCTACATAGAGATGTTAGCATCATGAACCTCAGAAGTTACATTTCGTCTCAATAAAATTCAAGGGCAGTTTCAATGTTAAAATTCTACAAGGATCAACAAAATATCACACTGTTAATAGATTAAAACTTTTGTCCTATTTCTCATTGCTGTTCTGTACTTTTACTAACCAAAGCTGAAGTAAAAAAATCACTTTCTTGGAAATGCATTAGTGAGTACCGAAATATCAACAACGAGATTAACTTACATCTGATGACAGATTTTCTCTAGAACGAGAAGTTCCATGTGTGTTACTATGCGATCCCTCTCGTGTCACAGCACTTTCTGGTATGCATAATTCAAAAACAATTAGAAGAGAAAATACAGGAAATTTCAGTAAATAAGTAAATATCAAATAGAACATCTTGAAGATAAGTGAAGTCATACTCTCGCTAGAGGAGGTTTCCCGATATCGCCTATTTACATTTCTGCGTACACCACTCTCACTTCCACCATCGTTTTCTACTTCATCTAATCCAGAAGATTCAGTAGCCTCTTCCTCTTCATCAATCGACGCCATAAAAGAAGTTGTAGCTCTTTCCTTTGGAGCCTTAAATCCTCCTCCATTTGCATTAGATCCTCCTCGTTTCGCAATCGCAAGTACATCTAAACCTAATTTTATCAACTCAAATTTTTAATTTTTAATTTTCTATTTATAATATAGATAAATATATAGATGGATGGATGGATAAAAAATAATACCTAAAAGTGATTTTCTTTCAGGAGGCCGAAATTCGAGTTTCTCCTTTTTAGGAACAAATAAGCCTCCGGCACTACCATTGCTCTGCTCTGCTTCCATTGTAACTACTGACTTGTCTATATCCATGACTCCACTTTTACTGCTAAATCAAAATTTGACAAGGAAAACGCGTACCTGGGGGTTTGGATCGAGTAGTAGATTAAAACCCTAGACAAATTAGCTGGGAAAGAAAACCAGGTTGGGATTTCACCGACTTTTGAAGGGTCAGAGAAAATCCGGCTGTCATTCGAGAGTTAATTAAGAATCTGGCCCAGACTAAATTTGGGCTGCAATGCCCACTGAGCCAGGGACTGTTTGTTTGTGACTAGGTTCAAAGTCGGCGATCCAGGCCCATACTTTTAATGGAAACTTTTTCAGTTGATAAATAATTAGATATCATTTATTATAAGAAAACAAATATATATAGCCGCAATGTTTCATTATACACACAGTTCCAAAACACTTTATATTACTGTAATGATGTTTTGGGTTGAATGACTATAGTTTAATGAACAAATTATTGAAATAGTTATTGGATGTTGTAAAGTTTTTTTTTTTTCACCTATTAGTCATTGTTAGATTAATCAGAAATAAATTTGTCTTTTCAACTTTTTAAAGTACGATAAAATAACTTAATTACTTTAAAAGGAAAATTTTATTTAACAAGTGTCCAGGGTTTCTTAAAATTTTCACCTTTTTAAGCAAAGTAAATTGATTAAATTACCTTCAAATGCAAAAAAAATTTATAAATTGGTGTCTGAAGTTTTTTTTTGTACTATCATCTTAGTTTTTTAATCATAGTAAAGTTGATTGAGGAGATATTTGGTATTTTAATAAATATAGATTTTATTAAAAAAATAAAAGTGATTGGTGCATGCAACAAACGTGTTATTGTATGTAAATCATTTGATGTATAAAGACGGTGCGTGAGGTGTATTGCAATTGCTAAACAATGCCCTTCGCGAAGATATTGAAATTATCTTGGTTGCCCCTCCCTTCCTGAACGACGTGTTTGGCTTGTTGGCTTTTGGTTTAGTGATAACAATCTTTTTTCCTTTTATTTTCTCTTATCTTCTCAATTTCAACGTTTGACTCTCTAAATGTTCGAAGTAACATTTTAATTTTTTTTTATATTTTATTATTTATTTATTATTACTTGTTTTATTTGAAATAATTTATAAAATTAATTTTTATTTTTTTTGCAATTTCAACTCTCAAAATTAGTGCATTCTCGCTCGAGGCCACATTTTCTCCCGAGTCTCTAAAATTTTTTTATCTTGAAGTTTAAAACTTTCAATTGAATCCCTCTATCTATATTTGTTGGTAGATTCCGCCCAATTTTGCGTTCTGCTTAGAAAATAGAAGTTGTTTTGTAGACATTCTTTCCTGAATATTTAAGGATTCAATTGACATTTAAAACTGTATTTGGATCAAATTAAAATTTGGATACAATTACAGGGTTAAGTTGGAGTACCATTTTCTTTTTCAGCTCCAGGAGCTGTAGAGCCCTTGGATAGCTTTAAAAAAAAACGAAAAGAAAAGAAGAGCCCATGGATAGCTAAGGTTTTTGGACAAGGGAAAAATGGGAACCTGACGTGGAATTAGTTATTATGATATCATTAGTTAACTTTAAACATGTGAGATTAGTTGATAAATTGGTATAAACATTATCATTAATTAAAAAAAAATTATGATATCACTAATATGCCCCTGGGTAGAATAAAAGTTGTGGCAGAAAGAAAAACTTTTGAAAGACATCTGATAATGACATTTGATTTTAATTTTTAATTTATCTTTACAAACAATTTTAGATAAAAATGAGTTAAGCCTGTTTGGTTGCTGAATTTTTTTTAAAAAAATTTTTTCTTGAAAATTGATTTAATTTTTTATATTTGATAATATTATGAAAGAAAAAGTTAAAAAATAATTTTCAGTGACTATATTATGAAAAATAAATTAAAATATAACTTATTAATATTTTATTTTTTTAATTTATTAACACAATGAGAACTAAATATGACAAATAAAAAAATTAAAAAAGATGAAATTCAAAAAAGTATTTTTATAAATTATTTTAAATAAAATAGAAATAAATCAAAAGAATAAAAATCAAATCTAACAATAAAAAAGTTAAAAGAGAATAAAATTATTTTAAAAAATTGTTTTTATAAATAATTTTAAATAAAATAAATAGTAATAAAAAAAAAGAAACAAAACCTGATAGATAAAAAATTTTAATTAAAAAAACAAGATAAAAAAAAATAATATTTTAAAAAATGAATACCAAAGTTCATATAAAAATCAAATTAAATCAAATTCTAAGGGAACGAATTGAAAACAATAAAATAAATAAAAAAATATATATATATATATATATTTTAAAAATTAAAAAATTAATGATCAAATTTAATATAATCAATAATTAACAAAATATTTTTTAATTTTTTCAACTTTTCAAAAGTATTTTTCACTCAAAATAAAAGAAATACTTTTATGAAAACCAAGCCATAACTTTTTTTAATAGAAAAATATTTTTCATTAACTAATTTTTGTAATGATAAACAAACACAAAAAAATTTAAAAATTAATTTACAATAAATCATTTTCCATGAAATAAACAGGATATAAGTCCATTTAATAGAGCCTATGAATTATGAATTTTAAATTTAAGTCATAATTCAAAAGTTTTTTTTATAAAAAATATATGAAGAAAATAATTTTAAATGTAAAACATATTTAATGAAAAAATTTGAAAATGATTTTGTTTTAAAGAATGTAGTACAAGTTAAAATCTGTAAGTTGAAAGTTAAAGATTTTTTTTTTTACTAGAATAAAGTTTTGATTCAATTCTGTATCAAACTTTGGATTTAAGTCTAAAGCTATTTGTACCAAATATGCTTAAATAAAAATTTTATTATAAAGTTGAATACAAATTTTGCTTTGATAGGAAATTAACATTTGCATAAGTGATACCAAATATAATCTGTTATGTGTGCAAATAATTAAATTTTACAAATTAATTTAATTTATTTTAAGTTTGTTTGACTATAAATAATTTTTTCTTTAAATCAAAAACTTACAATAAAACCGAGTTAATTTTGTGCTTTGATTGAAATTTGAAAAATTTAACTTATGAACTATAACCTATACTACATTTAAATTATACTACTAAACATACTCTTATTAAAAGTCATTTTAACTTATTGTTGTTATGAATTATTTTTTCATAAACAACTTTTGAATTACAAATCAAAATAAAAAAATTATTTTTCGTAAGTAAAGCAAAACATATTCTTTGAAAACCTGTATCTGAACACACGACAGAGGAGAATTAGTTGAAGCAATCGTCCCACAGAATTTCCACCGGTAAAGTGGAGTATGTGATTAGATTCTCTCTCACAACTCAATAACCCTGAGGACCTCAGGCAGTCTAGCTATACTGGCTTTCATGACGAGTCCATTATTCCATGAATATTGTTGCGAATCTTTTAATCAGCTAGTCTTAGAAAATGGATGCTGAAAAGCCACTTAACCAAGCAAGAATTGAATTCCGTTTATGATATGAACAAAAGGAACTTATTCGTTGCTTGAGATTCCTTTCATGCTTGATGTACACTGATGAATCAAATACAAATGTCAGGTCCAGCCTCCAATGAAGGCTCGAGATGGTGCTCCTTTGAAAATGTCTCCAATTTTAGCTAGTGTTATGAAAACCATGTTCTCCATGCTTTCCCTTTACAAAATCTGTGGACACCCTCTTGACAATTCTATAAAAAGGAGTGGTTATAGTTCTTGCTTCACTTCAAAGCAGATTCTTTTAACTTGCTGCTGTTTATGAAGAGAGCTTAGTCTGATTGGAACACTTACAACTTCTTAAAAGACCCGAACAAGTTCAAGGCAAATTCCTGGGCTAAAAAATGGTGAGCAAACAGAGCAGTCCTCGAGCTGATTCGTTAGACTATCGTACGGATCTTCTATCGCCTGCTGCGGCAGGAGAGTCTGTGAACATGATGGCCATGGAGCCGTCCTGGCAACTTAGTATTGATAAGTTCCGGTTGCCAGAGAGACGGATGGATTCTCATTCTGGCTTTGGATATTTTCTTAAGAGACCGAGTGAGCTTTCCATTGATTTTTAATGTCATCAATTAAATGCTTAAAACACTAGTTGCTTATGAATTTAAGGATTCCCCCCCCCCCGCGCTCTGGCAGGGAGACACAAGAAAATTTCAGAGTACTACAGATGGCAGGAAAAGCTTCTCGAGGGATTCAAAGAAGTGGAATCATTCGTTGAATTGGGCATTTCGCCAGGAAGCTTAACGGAGGTTTATTGTTTTTGTCCTTTTCCTTTCCTTTGCTTCTCTTTTTTTCCTTTTTGTTTTTCAATCCCTCAAATCAAATACGAGCGCTTATAGGAGCGGAACCACAATTTGTCCCAAGTCATAACTATTTTGAGACCATAATCTTATAGTAACTTGGTTCTGTTTCACTCATTTTAATTTGTTCCCAATTGACTCTCATGAAGATTTCTCTCTATCATGTTATCTTTGTTATGCTTAAAACTTGTTTTTTTGGTTCAGGATGAAATGAAACAACTTGCAAGGAATGAGAGAGTGGCAATATGTGCATCAAATGCAGCCAACTTGGTGCTTTTCTTGGCTAAAGTGTATGCTTCTTTTGAGAGCAGATCATTGGCAGTGATAGCTTCAACTTTGGATTCCCTCTTGGATCTATTGGCAGGATTTATTCTGTGGTTTACTGCTTACGCTATGAAAAAACCAAATCAATATCGATATCCTATTGGCAAGCAAAGAATGCAACCTGTGGTAGGCCTTATTCCCTAAGCTGTCTATGCCCTTCTTGTTCATTGTTTTTCAGTGCCTTGAAAGTGGGTGATTCGAAATCAGGCATTCGAATCCTCAAAACCTCAACTTTATGTCTTCGTTGCTAGATCAACGTCCCTAGAAACAATTGTCCATAAAACACTCCAGCATTGGTGCATCGTTTAGCATAAACACTCAAAATTATGCAATGCCTCATTTGCTGTCTTTTGCCTCGAGTGGCTTTAATGAAATATGACCTTTAGGTCATAGAAGGAGGTACAAGTGTGGTACACAATAGTAACCAAGTCCAATGAGAGTGTATCAATCACAATTGCGTATTTAAGGCTATCAATTGTTTAAGCCTTCTTATATATCTATATTGTGCTTTTTCACTGATTCAAGGTTCTTTTTATTTCAGGGAATAGTTATTTTTGCATCAGTAATGGCAACTCTTGGATTACAAATATTGTTCGAGTCAGGAAGAGAACTTGTTACAAGGGTAGATGCAACATTTATTAATCTACGCTACAACTGCTATATTATCAGAAAGCATTTAAAGTTATCTTTAATTAACTTTATGCAGGCTCAACCAGAAAGAGATCCTAACAAAGAAAAATGGATGATTGGCATTATGGTCTCTGTCACAGTGGTAAAATTTGTGCTCGTGGTGTATTGCCGCAGATTCAACAATGATATTGTCAGGACATATGCTCAAGATCACTTTTTCGATGTCATTACTAATTCAATCGGTCTAGGGTCAGCAGTGTTAGCTATCAAGTTTTACTGGTGGATTGATCCTATTGGAGCCATCCTTGTAAGTTGACGGTGTTAGCTAATGATTCAGAATTATTCAGTAATATTGGTATATGCTCCCCCCTTTCACATTATTATAGTATAGGAACAACTGATGTATTGAAACTGAACTGCAGATAGCTTTATATACAATGAGCAATTGGGGAAAGACAGTGGTGGATAATGTTCGGTCATTAACAGGGAGGACAGCTCCACCAGAGTATTTAGCTAAGCTGACATATCTAATCTGGAACCATCACAAGGAGATTAAGCACATCGAAACCGTTACAGCATACACATTTGGTTGTCAGTACTTTGTGGAGGTTCATATAGTCTTACCACAGGACATGTCTCTTGATCAAGCGCATGATATTGGAGAGACACTTGAAGAGAAGCTAGAACAACTTCCTGGAGTTGAGAGAGCTTTTGTGCATGTGGATTTTGATACCACACATCAGCTGGAGCACAAGTCCAAACGTCCAGGAATATTCTGAAAGAAAATCCCTTAATGGAGACTACCTTGTTATGGTTCAAGGCATAACGAACACCTTCTGGGATTTTCCTGAGGACATCTTCAATTAACGATGGAATTAACAAATCGAATATCACTGAAGGAATTATATGAAATAAGCTGATCGTATGGTAAGTGAGCATCTATAAACTTGAAGAGGTGTAGAAACTTGGTAGCTTGGATTGATATTTATCTGTGGGGGGAAATCTTATAAGGGGTGTTAGGGATGGAAGAAAGCAGTTCTCTTGTTTAGTGGGATATTTGTTTTGTCATTTAAGTTGGGATTTTGGTACCTTGTATTTGTTTATGAGCTTAATAGTGTTTAGTAATGTGTGATCCTCTGAACTGCTATCCCCTTCAAGAAAAAAGAAAGCAGAAAAAAGGAACGAAGCATTATTGCTTGATGACTGATCTTGAGCATGCTTTTGGGGAGGCAGCATGTCCCTTGCTCAAGATCGGTCATCGAGCATGATGCTAGTGGCAACTCTTCCTCTGTTATGCAACTGTGACTATCCGATTAAACAACCAAATAGTTTACGAAATATCACTTCCTTTTGCTAGTGGATTAGTTGTTTTGATTATTATAACAAAGCTTTGCTAGTGCGTTAGTTGTTCTGTGTGTGTTAATCTTAATCTTGTGTTTGTCTTCTCATACTTTTGTGATTGGTGGTAATTAAACCGTGAGCTGCGAATGGAATGAAGATATTCCTGCTAGGATTCCTTTCATACTTGACCAGTAAAACCTTAAATTAAATAAACTCAAGTCAGACTAACAAGGCATGAATGGTGACGGTATTAACTTTAACAACTTTAATTTCTGAAAAGTTGTTAACGCTAAACTAATAATATTAACCATGGCTTATAATTCGTTAAATATAATGATTCATAGTCTTCTATCCTTTAAACTAAGATGGCTTGATATGTCTTAATGTTTATAAAATGTAACATCTTATCATCTTTCATTTCTTGTGTTTCTATCTATTTAAGGAGTGACAATCCTACCTTCTCTGCAAGCAAAAACTCTTCCGCCGACAAAAAATGGTTACTAGTCCCCGAATCGATTCGTTCGACTATAGAACCGAGCTTTTATCACCTCCCCCACCTGGCGAGAATGCTTCGGTCACAAGGGTGCCATCATGGCGTCTTAATATGGATAAATTTCAGCTGCCGGAGAGGCGTGCACATTCCGATGTTGGCTTAGGAAGTTTTTTTAAGATAATGAGTAACGTTTCACTTCTGGTCATGCTATTTATTGTTTTGGTTCTATGAAGAAGAAACAGCTCTTGAATATTTGTTTTATGATTAATATTTGATAAGTTTGATGATCTCTAGCTTTAATTTAATCTTTTATTCTCCATCCAGGGAGACAGAGGAAAATTGCAGAATATTACAGGAAGCAGGAAGAGCTTCTCGAGGGGTTCAATGAAGTGGACTCATTCACCGAGTTGGGTGTTTTGCCCGAGGGCTTGACTGAGGTTTGTTGCCTAGCTTAACCTAACTGTTCAATATCATTCACACCTGCTAGAAAACAGCATGTGAAGTGCAACGTAGACACTTTCTTGATGCCTAATAATACCATCCAAATCAACTGGCCTGGAAAGCTTCAAATTAACAAATATCTTAATCAAATTCAATCCGCTTCCTATGATGGTGATACAGAATGAAATGAAGCAGCTAGCAAAGAGCGAGAAGATAGCAATATATGCATCCAATGTAGCAAACTTGGTGCTTTTCGTGGCAAAAGTTTACGCTTCGGTTCAGAGTAGATCAATGGCTGTCATAGCATCAACCTTGGACTCTCTCTTGGATCTCTTGTCAGGTTTCATTCTGTGGTTTACTGATCATGCGATGAAGAAACAGAATCAGTACCAGTATCCCATTGGCAAGCAGAGGATGCAACCTGTGGTGGGTTTTTCTGTCTTTCTTTTCCATCAATTTTGAAACTAAAACTCATGTTTCGCACTTTAACTTGCCAAATGAAATCAAACCTTTTGTTCCGAGGAGAAAAATAAAGCAGGGGAAATTTTCGTTAGGTCTTTATGTAAGCCCATAATAAGCATTGGTTTGACCATCCACTAATCAAACATTTTACAGGGGATAGTAGTTTTTGCATCAATAATGGCAACTCTTGGACTACAAATATTGTTTGAATCAGGAAGAGAACTTATTACAAAGGTATGCAACACGAGTGCTGATTATTTCGTGGTTCAACAGACGGCATATAAGATCAACGAGTTATTTAGGCACTAGCCAAATCGGTCATATGCATATGCTAAACTTGGTATCTACTCTACGCAGGCTCAACCAGACAGGGATCCTACCAAACTAAAATGGATGATTGGTATCATGATTTCAGCTACAATAGTAAAATTTGTACTGATGGTATACTGTCGCAGATTCGAAAATGAAATTGTCAGGGCATATGCTCAAGATCATTTATTCGATGTCATTACTAATTGTACTGGTCTAGCCTCAGCTGTATTGGCTATCAAATTCTTCTGGTGGCTCGATCCTATCGGAGCTATACTTGTGAGTCATTGGCGTTGACACCGAGTTAATCAATTTGTTATCCAGCTAGTAGCTTACTGATTTAACCATAACTGATTATAATGCAGATAGCTCTATACACAATAAGCAATTGGGCAAGCACAGTGATGGAGAACGTTTGGTCGTTGATCGGGAGGACAGCCCCGCCAGAATATTTAGCAAAACTGACGTATCTAATCTGGAATCATCATGAAGAGATTAAGCAAATCGATACCGTTAGGGCATACACATTTGGTAGCCATTACTTCGTGGAAGCTGATATTGTCCTGCCAGAGGACATGTCCCTTGGTCACGCGCATAACATTGGAGAGACACTTCAAGAGAAGCTCGAACAACTTTCTGAAGTCGAACGAGCTTTCGTTCATATCGATTTCGAATACACTCATCAGCCAGAACACAAGCCGAAGCGAGCTAGCTAGAAGGAACAAAATCATGGCCAAGATTGAGGATCATTTGATCTGGTTAATTGAGTTATATGCCTACTTTTATTGTGATTAAGTAAATAGAATGAGCTAGTGGTCATTACCGGCCTGATTCCTTTCAGGAGTAACAATGGATTTAAGAATATTAACAATAATATGATTTGAGGGTGTTGCCGGATGGTTAAAGGTATACTCCCTTTTTAGTCATGAGGATTAGTTCAAATCTCAAATCAGGTTGTGGGAAATAAAATTATCACAAATTCCTTGATTTCTAATCTTCGCGCTTTTAGAGACGTCTGCTCTCCCTCTGTCAACCATCAGGGACAGCAAGATGATAATTTCCGTGAGTATTATCAAACCCGTACTAAATTCCTTCCTTTCCTGTTTCCACTTGTCTGGTTAAAACGTTGTAGAGAGGTGGCATCCACGTATATTTGCTGCCCCTCCCATTTGTTCGATGAAATGCCTCAGTGAGCTATGAAACTGTTCTTGTAAGGTTTCTTAATAGTTTCCATGTTCTCTCCCTTGCATTTTGTTTGTTTAGAATCCGAAGAAAATAAAATGGAATTTGAAGCTTTTCTCCCTTTTGTTCTTGCTCCCATGAGAATGATGTCTTCTATGCCTGTCAACGAGACTTACACTGGGATTTTGTCTTCAGTAGTGTTGTTGATTGCTAAACGTTTTTTTTTTAAAACTTGGAGAATTTTAAAGAACAATCAGCATCTTAAATTGAAAAATGATTTTGTTTTTGTTTGCTTGTTTTGAATGATTTTTTTTGGTAATTTTACATTTGTATATAAAAATTAAAAGAGGGCATACCCTAGTTTTACAAGTTGATCAAACACAAACAAACCAAATGGCCTTAAGAACCAAATCAAGTTTCATTGCTCAGCTTCCAAACTTGATGAATCGCTATCCTTTCTTGTGTTATGGGGACATTCCTAACCAAATCAAGTTTCTCCCGAATGAAACCTTCGACTTGATTAAAAACAAGTTGTGGGCCTTTTGATTTACCAGCAAAGATCCTTGCATTCCTTTTCTGCCACATGCAGTCAACTGAGGCTGCAAAGCTTTGCTTGAATCAACTTTACTAAAAGTTTTATCCTTCCATGTTTAGTTGATGATTTTTTCTATATATCATCATAAATCAAGATCTTTAATTCTATATTAATAATAAAAATGATTTTTGATTTATGGTTTTTTTTGTGTTAAAACATTTTACTTTTATAATATTTTGATATTTTGTTCAAGTTGAATTACTTTAAGTTAAAGATCTATTTAATCTTAACTATTTAAAAATATTTTAAATTTTAAAATTATATTTGTTTGATATTGTGTTTGTATTGCATAATTTATAATTAATTTATCTTGAATTTGAATTATGTTTGTTGAATATATATATATATATATATATATATATATATATATATATATATATTAAAACAGTACAACCTCGAAATGGTATTCCGAAACTGAAACATTTTATTTCAATTAAAAAAATAAAATACTTGTCAAAATAGAATTGACAACATATATATTTCAACTTTTATAAGCAATTCATACCATTGAACTCTGTTTGTTAATTGAAAAATAATTTATACTGCAGGTTTTAGTCTATTTCAACACATGATTTCTTGCTGGGATTTTTTATATAAATAAAAGCGTATTTAAAAAGGACTGCTATCTATCAGGAAATTGAAGCATCCGGTTGTCGCGTTGTCCCCTGGAGCTGTATTTTCCTTACTTTCTGATAGTGGATATGAGACTACTCGGGTATCTGGGTGCCGAATGATAGTTTCTTGGAGCAGCAAAGCCTGTCTATGAGTTTGCTGAGTCCTTTTTGACCAGCCTAAACAGTCCAACTGTTGTTCTAGGAATCTAGGATGGGTTCACTCATCCAAGCTGCTGCTTTTCAACTCTGGCTGGAACAATCTTGGTCCAAAGCACGAGATCCGGCTAGCTAAACTATGTAACGTGTTAGTTAATTGAGAAAACATTATGGGTTTTGTTCGAAATAAAATAATGTTTAAATAAATATTAATAATGATTTTTTTTAGTTATAATATATGTTAATCTACACTTATACAGGACACAGTATTATTGATCAGTTCAATACACATCAAATACAAGACACAACAATTATTTTCAAGTATTATTGATGAATTCAATACATATTAAATACAAGACACGATAATTATTTTCTAGTCGAGCTAGGCTATATCAAATCTAGTCGAATCGATACTATCAACCCCAATTCATTGTTACGGAAGAAGTTGCTAAATTATAACCTGATAATTGCTTGAGATTTCATTTGGTATTAAGGTAATTTTTGTTTTCGGACAACCATAAAAAAATATTTTTTTGATCAAATAGTTATATTTTTTGCATCAAATCTTACATATAATTGCATTTTAAATTTTTGTTTTATAGAACCTAAAATAATATGCATTTTATTAATGAAAATTTATTTTTTATTTATTTTGCATATAAAAATTCATGTAATAGTAATTTTAATCAAAGATATTTTTTTTAAAAAAATACCATTTTAAAACCACAAATAAAATTATTTTTTTCAAACCTATCTAATCAAACAACAACAACGAAAGTTACGGCAAAACCAAACCCACACTAAATCTAGCATGATTCTGCTACCTGCGCGCTCATCAAAATGGGTGCAAATCAATCACCTTGAAGCACATTTTCAGCAGCAATCAGAATTTTGTTGACTGCAGTACGTCTTATATAATATAATCTTGTTCTTTAATCTTGACAGGTGCGTCCCTGTAGCCACTGCTCTTCTGATGATAGCATAAGACGACAACTGAAACGTTTGAATAGCTTGAGATATTTTTGTTTTCAACTCAGAATAATTAAACACACTGCACCGTATTTTAAAAAGTGATTTGAGCAACTTTTTAGTGCGTTCTCTGTTTAATCGTTTTGCAGGAAAGAGAACGATATCCTACCTTTATCTTTAGCTGGGCATAAAACTAGTCGGCCTATAACAATGGAGATTGTAGATTTCCTCATATCATGCATTTCTTGCACTAATTAACTTGATATGTTTAATTGTTCTGCTGAATCAGACTTTGTTCTCTACGGCCTGTTGAATGAGACTGGCTAAGATGTTTCTCCCTCCCTACTGTCATCCAATTCGATCACGATAAGTATGAAAGAAATGCCCGCAGATAAAAAGTAGGTGAGACAAGAACAAGAATAATAGCTGCTTCCAACACGAAACTTTGGCCCGATGAGAAGATAACTATGGGATTATTGCTAACTAGTTTTATCACGTAGCTAGCTTTAGCACTCCCCGCGCAATCTTGTAGGCAGGATTTCTTCTTCATAAATAACAAAATTGTATCTAGCCCGTCTGAAACTTTCTGACATTACTACTAATTCAATACTTAAATCGGGTTTTAAATTTAATTATGTGATGATCCACCTAAATAATCCTATTGACTTGATAGATTTAAAGGGTATATATAAAATCAAATAAACAAAAAACAACACAGCCTAAATTAATCCAAGTTAGTTTATCAACTCTATGAATTATTTTGCTATACAATTAAATAAAAAAAAATTCAAAACTAGTTGATAAAATTAAAAATAAAATAAAAATATAAGCAGAAACACTACATCATGAAATTAGAGAAAAATAAAATAAAAACACCCAATAAAAAAAGCAAAGAGCCAAAAATGAAACAAAGAAGCCAACAAATAAAGCAAGTGGCCCTCGATCGATTCCGTATGCCTGAGCCTAATTTTTTTTTTCTTTTGGAGGGGGCGAACAATTGGTTGAAGTAATAAAAAATAGAATTTTACTTACCTGGTTATATATATTTTAATATAAACAATGATTCAAATTTAAAATGTAAATATTACTTTTGAATTTTTACAAGCAATTTATTATTATTGTTACTTTCATATTATATACATAATAATTGAAAATAAGTTATTAAAATTCAAATTTACAATATTATTTAAAAACCATGTAAAAATGAAAGAGTAAGTAAATCAACATGATAATTATTTGTTTTCAAGTTTAGAAAAAAAATATATATAAAAGCATTGGGTCCAACACTGACCTCTAGTAATAGGTCTGCGAGCTTGGCCTTGCCTCCTTTTATTTTGCTAAGAGGGATTTTTTTTTATAAAAAAAGTTATATAAATAACGTGTCAACTATTGATGCAGACGATTAGCCATTTGCTTACCTAGTTTTTGGTAGCCTAGATGGTTAGAAACTAGGCATAAACTCTTTTTTAATTTTTAGGATCAAATAACTCATCTTTAACCCATTTTTAACATGAAAACACATGGAAAACAACATACATAACTCACTAAAACCACTTGTGCCCTTAAAGTTATCAAAATTCATCATAAAAAAAATTAACTAAAGATCCCAAATCTTTTGAAGCCTCGATCTATTTTTCCGGCCAACTTGAAGGCCAATAACCAACACCTTCCAACTTTATTCGATGGTTGTGGCCGAAATTGACTATTTTTATGGTAAAGTGACAAAACAACTTTTTTCTATTATTATTTTTCAGCGAGTTTTTTTTTTATCTAAAGATTAAAAATAAATAAAATGAATTTGTGAATCAAAATAAACATAGGCAAAATTTTGGATTAGACCTATTATTCTCTAAGGCCACTTTAAATATCTATATATATGAATTTATATTTAGTGCTTCTACCATAAATGTCTGAAAACTTTGGGTGTGTGTGTGTGTGTGTGTTTCATGGTGATAGTTGCTGAAAAAACATGTCTTTTAATTAATGTTTTTTTTTAATTCCATGATAAGAGTATTTTTATAACATTGATTTTTAATGATATACATGTGGTTTCCTCTTCCTCTTGTGCATTTAGAGAAATTTAATTTCCTTCGGTGTTTACTTCAAGATTTACAGCTATAAAATCAAACAATCGAGCAAAATTTTTACCCACCAAGTAAATTCTTTAAAGTTTTTAATAATTAATGTTGAATACAGGATTTCTTTTTTGCTGATTTTCTTTTTAGCTGATCGCTTGCAATGTTTATGAATACGATCCATATTTCACAGCATGCATGCTTGCCACAGGTCACAGCTTACAAAGAACATCTACCTCGTAATAATCATGCATACTCAACCTTCATCGAATGATTTCGTTTATGCCCCATGCACGACGTTCTTTTATGTTTTTTTAGGTAACGTGACTGAGACCTTCGATAGAAGAACAGTTAATTTATTACAAGAACTGATCATAGAAGAGACTCTATGCAAGGAATAAAATTGATTTTAATGATAAGGTCTTTTGCCTTTATGCACATATTCCCAGTGATCTTACATTGTCGGCCTATTAATGGCTCATAGGGCAGCAGCAATTGCAAAATGATCATGTTATCTATGTAAGTACTGCTCTGTATATTTTTAAATAAAAATCAATTTAAAAAACAACTATTAGAACGTTTCTTAGAATAACTTTTAAGTAATCGTTGGACTGCACAGCAGCCACTCATTCTCCTACACATCACCCTAAGTTAATTCCGTCGCCGGAAGCTAGGGAAATTCAGGACCATATTGGACTCATAAAGATTTTGTTGTTATTGATAAAACCTATAAAAGATTTTGAACCACCAGGGAAAAAATTTCAGGTAAAAAAAGTCTCTGTCCCTGTAGCGTCCCGCTCACGAAATTGCCGAATCCATGTTTGAAGAAGCGGGCTTTTCATTTTGGAAAAAGAAGAAAAGAAAAAGAAGCCACGTGTAGCCCGGCCTTTTCCTATAAGAAGGAGGCGGTTTTGGGGATTCTTGAATGAGTAGAATCTGCACAAGTTACATTTGGCAAAAAAGTTACATGGAAGGAGATCAGAGCGATCACAAAAAGAACGTTACAGAAGATTATAGTGCAGAGGCTCTTCCATTTGCAAAATCAGCGGTAGAAGAGGACCCATTGTCATGGCGACTCAGTCTCGACAGTTTTCGCATAGAAAAGCAAGACACTGATCATGGTCGTCAAACTTGGTCCTCTTTCCTGCGTACATCATCAAGTAATGCATTCCTCGCCTCGATCTTCTCCTTGATCTTGCTGCCTTGACTGCATCTGCCTCATTTCAGTTCTCTTCGTTGCCTTAATCTTTTCCTTTTCTGTTGTTTTTTGTTTCCTACTTTCTACATTCAGCTTTCCAACCCTTTGTTGGTACGTAGTTAAAGTGGTGGTTAAATTATAAATTAGTTTTCTAGTTCAAAACAAATTAAATAGCCTCTCTAGTTTTAAGAACTAATTGATATATAGTCTCTGTCATCAATCTCTTATTATTTTTTTCAATTTTTTTTTATTTTAATAAATAGAAGAAAAAAAGAAGTAAATAACATGAAAGAAAAAAAATCGAACAAAGCACGTAACAAATTAAACATAATCAACATTAGTCAATCAATTAGTTTCAATTAGGATATTAGCACTTGAAATGTACGAACATTCAAGATTGGCCGTCATCACATCTTCAAGCCTCTCTTCTAGTTTTCTGGTGTTCCTATCCGCCTAGCATCTTGCCAGTTGCTTGTGCTTCACATGCCTTGCATGTTCCAGGTTGTCTTTTTTCTTCTTTTTTTCCTGGGACAAGACAATATTTCCACACCTGACAAGGTTACAGATCATATATAATTAAGATTGTGGTCTAATTAAGATTTTCAATATTAATCTCTTGCTTCATGGGATGATCTTAAATATATACATGTATTCCATTTATATGTATATATGCCATTTTTAAATTTAATAAGAACAGTAAGATTGATTTTTCATTTGTTTATTAAAAAGGGTTACATCAAATATCTATGCGAGTTTGATAATGTCATGGATGATATTTTTTATAAGTACCTTTTAATTGAAAATATATTAAAATAATTTTATTTAGATTTTTTTAATGGTAGTATGTCAAAAAAATAAAAATACCTAATAAAATACTATTTTAATATTTTTTTTAAACAAAAAATATTTAAAAAATAAATTAAAACTAAAAAAAAATCACTCTTTTAAATATCTTTAGGCTGGAGTAAAAATTAGCGAGAGGCATCAGGCAACCTTTCTGCCCGCCACGGAAATTTCAGGAAACAAGAGAGATTATGCCGTGTGTCAACAGATTTTACCCAGATATTTAGGAAGGCGGTTACAGCTTACACCGCCCCACCCCACCTCCATAAAGCCCGAAAAGATAGTCATAAGTTCTTTATAAAAAAAAAAAAAACACCGATCGCTACCAATATATAAGCTGTGAAGAAGTGACCAAAGCGACACTAGTCATGGCTAGAGAGAATGGCGGCGGCGTCACTGATTATACAACAGAAGATGATAACACTCATTTGCTTCCTCCACCGGCCTCATGGAGATTAGATATTGATAAGTTCCGTCTTCCTCGAGAAAGTCATAAGCATGGCAGTCATGATCGAGTCTCTTCTTTCTCCCTGGACCGTCTCCTCCCTACTTCAAGTACTCACTATTTAATTTCCTCTCTCGATCTCTTTTCTCAATTGTTTGTTTTTCTTTTAAGATATTGTAGCTGTTATTTTAATTAATTATTTTTATGAACGCGCTATGCTATAGTTTTTTTTCCCCTTCAAATAAAAGGCTCGAGCCTAGATCTACGAGGAGGAGGGGACACTGATGCTCTATGCTGTAGTTGAAAGAGTTTCAAGCAGGTTTTTAATGAACAAAATCTAACACTGTATTATCTAGTTTCAATGCCCTGAATTTATTTGTTTTTGTTTTTCATCATCAACTATATACACTGTTACTTGTTTATATTTTAAGAATATATTTGTGGTGTTAGTTTGGCCATGAATAATATCCTCTGTCCATTGCGTTTAGCTCTCGGCTAGCTAGTTGGGACTGTCCGGTAGTTAAGCCTGAAGGACATTTTTTTTATTTAGTGGAAAGGTGAGAGGTGACCTTTGATTCCATTGAATTTATTCTAGTTTGGTATGTGTGTAATTAGTGGGGTTGCCAATTGCCATTGACTTATCACAAGATTCAAGTGTTTGGTTTTTCTGGTTCGACATTGATTCTTTTTTTGCAAATTTGGTGATGGCAATAGGAATTCCTTATAAGGGGTTTTCCTTTTCCTTTTATATAATTGGAAAAGCAACGAGAGAAAGGAGTCCACGTACCAAGCGTAAAAGCATACTAATTTTCCTAGTCATTTCTCACCTTAATTTGTCTAAGATGGTAATATAATAATATGATAAAATTTTACACGTCTTCTTAGTGGATTCTGATGCATATATTATTGTTATAGTAATCAATTTTGTGATTCCTACTTTGATTTGTTTGTTCTCTGAATGTTCCCTGTCCTGTCGCAGCTTGATTGTTTATTTGCTTATTTATTTATTAATTGACTCTTGACAAAGACTGATTGGTGAGGGAAAATTATAGATTCTCTTTTTATAATAATTATTTATTAAAATATTTTTTTTATTTTAATAATTTAATATTAAATTTATTAAGAATTGATTTTTTATGAAATTATTTTATTCTCATCCTCTTACAGATTTGCAGATTTAATTTGTTTGTTGTTAAATCATTTGACTTAAGTTTTTTTTTTAGTTATTGAATTTTTTTTTCCATTTCATTCTATTAAGATTTAAATTTTATAATTTATCTTTATTTGTTTAATATAAGGTTTTTTAGTCCCAAGAATCAAGTCAAATGTTTAGTGGGTTGACTTTGGGTCTTTTTTTATCCTTTCTAATTGATATTTTTCTTTAACATTTGATTAATTGAGAATTGAACTTCATAATTTGTTATTTGTTATGATTTGTTTTTAATTAGATTATCTTTATCTTATGATTGAGGCTTGACATGTTAACTCGGGTTAACTCGAGTTTTTTTATTTTTTTAATTGATTTTTTCAATTTTATTCTTCAACATTGAGATTTGAGTTTTAATATTTTTTTTATTTGCTTTTTATAAAGTTATTATGGTCTCATGACTTGAATTGTAAATTTTACATGTTAACCTGATTTGACCCGGATCAATTTAATATGTTGTCATCTCAATATTTCTTTTTAAAATATCATTTTAAAATTTTTGTTGATCAAATTATTATTTTTTTGTTTCATTTGAACTTGTCAAATTAGATTATATCATGTCAATACCTATACAGTTTTTTTTTCTTGAAAACATGTTACTAAAGCTGATTTTTTTTATATTTAAATCAAAATATATGCCATCTTCCTGATTGCATGTTTATTGTCACCATGATAAAGATAACCATTATTGTGCTTTTGCATCATCCAGACTCCCTTGCATTCATGCCAAAACTGTGGCTGGTCAAAGCATCAGTGGCTGATGTTTTGGCCAGCCCCTGGTCTTTCTACATTATGGGCTAAACACCGAGTTATTTAAATAATGAGCTGATTATAGAGTTCGTAGCTGTTTACATTGAATTTTAGCAATTTACTACTCTATTTGGTAGATTCTGAAGACTTCTTGAAGAATAAATTTTACCTGACAGATACAGGAAGGGAGTTGTATGACATTAGTTACTTGTAACTTCTTTCATTGTACTGGGACACTTCCGTTTGCTTGTGATTTCAGTCTCTTTAGTGCTACATTGTAGAATTTATGCCCATCTCTTTCTTCGATGCTTGGCCTCAGGGAAGCAACGCAAGGTTTCTGAATACTATAAGAAACAAGAAAGGCTACTTGAAGGGTATAATGAGATGGAGGCCATGACTGAGTCGGGTTGTTTCCCTGGAAATCCGACAGAGGTAGGATGCTATCTTCTTTTCCCCCTCTGCTCCCCACTCTTGCTCATGATATAGTAGTTTCGATCTAAAGGCATCCTTCTTCTTTTCAGGATGAAATGAAGCAGCTGGCAAAGAGTGAGCGACTGGCAATTCATATTTCCAATGTAGCTAACTTGCTACTATTTGCAGCAAAGGTTTATGCTTCTATGGAGAGCAAATCCTTGGCAGTTATAGCTTCAACTCTGGACTCCCTACTGGATCTCTTGTCGGGATTTATTTTGTGGTTCACTTCCTATGCTATGAAAAAGCCAAACCATTACCACCACTATCCAATTGGAAAGAAACGGATGCAGCCCGTGGTAAGTTAGTGCATTTACGTGGTCACTCAGTTTAATACTTATTTATTTGGAATCAGATCCATTGCAGACATGACTTCTGATCTTCTATTTTTCCTTCTCTCATTCTCTCAAAGAGGTATGTAAGTGGATTGTTATATCCACTCTATGTGCTGTTATGTTACACAAACATTCCTAAAGTAAATTCTATTCAGTGACAGAAGGCAATATAGGGCCATGGAAGGTGTACTTCAATTATTGCGATAGAATTTCAAAATGATTACAGGCACTAGCATTTGCTTGGATATATCCAAGGATAAGAAGATGCAAGAGACTAGCTAATATCACAATCCAATTGGGTTTCAAGATGGATAAACTGTCATTGTTTTTGTCAGGGAAAATTAACGAATATATGGAGCAAAGAAATGGAAATAATCAGCATTATACTCCAAGTGAAAGCAAATGGGAATTCAAATTTTGCATAACTGGACATCCTGCCAGCTCAAATTTTTATGAAATTATTGATTCCCTTCATTTCAACATGTCTGGTAATCATGCTTGATTATGCAGGGCATCATTGTCTTTGCATCTGTAATGGCGACACTGGGATTGCAAATTCTTCTTGAGTCTGGTCGGCAGCTCGTTTTGAAGGTATGCGACTACGATTTACTCATTTTTCATCTGAGAAAAAGGATGAACTAAATAGTAGTGCAATGTTGGACTCGTACGTAGATTTTAACCTCTTTTTCACCTGACTTTTATTCTCCAGATCAGACATTTGAGAAAAGATTTAGATCACTTGCTAGTAACAGCTTAGACTTTCTTATATGCTATGATATTTTCGGCCATAATTCAGTGAAAAAGAAAATTTAAACTACAAAATTTGAATGCGTACCCACTCTGTCTGTTCATGCTTTGAACTTTGTTTAATCACATTAGTTGCCACTGTTTGTGTCTTGGAAAGGGAGGGAGATTGTCAAGTTAGGGAAGTCATCGCATATGGAATTGAGCTGAAAAACTGATTGGTTATTTTTCTGTTAATATTTAGTCGATGGGCTCCAGGATCTCTTAGATTTAAACTTAAACAGATTTCCTTTAGGAAAAATTTAATGAGTATTGCGTCGATTGTCCTACTACTAAGTTCTGCACTCAGTGAGAGAATATAACGGACTCAACAAAGTCATTCTTTACTTTAAGTAGCCTAATTTCCTATGTGAAGCTTCCTACCATCTTTACCGCTCTCTTGAGCAGTCTTAGAATAGTTTTTATTTATTTGATGCAGAAAGGGCCTAGAATGGATAAGGGGCAGGAGAAATGGATGATTGCCATAATGGTTTCTGTCACGGTAGTGAAGTTTCTGCTCGTGCTCTATTGTCGAAGATTTAAGAATGAAATTGTCAGAGCCTATGCTCAAGATCATCTTTTTGACGTCGTAACAAATTCAGTTGGTTTGATAACAGCCGTCCTAACAGTCCGATATTACTGGTGGATCGATCCTACTGGAGCTATTATAGTAAGTTTCTTAAACTGTGAATTCTCGCAGTTCTTTATTCTGCTGCATTTCAAGTTGGTTTAACCACACTTCAACTTCTCTTGCTTTATTCATTTTTTTTTTAGAAAAAACTATCTGGGTAGATATGATTAAATCCATGTCACCTATTATGTCCTGCAGAATATGTTCAAATGCTCTGCTATTTTTGTAAAAATTGCTTGGCCTTTCAACGAGCTGATAGCAATGCCTATCGGTGTCCTTAGCAGGGCACTGTAGGATGGATAGTAAATAAGAATCTCATTTGGTTCCTATTAGGATTTAAGACTTTGGCTTAAGAATTATCGATCATTTCTTCACCCAATACGCAGATAGCGTTGTATACCATCAACACATGGACCAGAACAGTTATCGAGAATGTATGGTCTTTGATTGGAAGAACTGCCCCGCCTGAGTTTCTAGCAAAGCTAACATACCTGATATGGAATCACCATAAAGAGATCAAGCACATTGACACAGTTAGGGCATACACTTTCGGTAACCATTACTTTGCGGAGGTTGACATAGTCTTGCCAGAAGACATGGTTTTGAACCAAGCACATAATATCGGCGAGGATCTCCAAGAGAAGCTTGAGCAATTACCTGAAGTTGAGCGAGCTTTTGTGCACATAGATTTCGAGTTTTCCCATAGGCCTGAACACAAGAGCAAGTTCTAAAGGGTGATAGTACTAATGGCTGGAGCTCAACCTTTCACTGCAAGTTCTTTGCGAGGACAACTAATTTTCTCTTGTTCCACTGCATAATTGACAGTCCGTAGTTTCTTGTCTGCTTTAATTTACCTAATATTCCTCTCTAATACTGTTAATCAATGCTATTAGTTTTGGTAATGTTTTCTTGATTAATCTTTTTGTTATTATACATGTTTTTTTTCCCTCGTCCTTTGGTTAAAACTTCAACTGATTGAGGGTGATGAAAATTCTCCATCAGATGCTATCAGGGGTAAAAAAAATTGTGCTAGTCGGGAACTCTTTGTTTTTTGCAATATAGGCCAGGAAGACCTACGATTGATGCAACGAAAAATATTTTTCAGGCTTGCATGTTGTTAATTTTAAAATTTATAGATTAGTTAAGTTAAAAATAAAATTATTTTACGTAGAAAATATTTAATTAAACATGTATAATTAATGTAATACATTGAAAACTTTCAGAGTTTTTCTCTAAAATAATATTTTTTTAAAATTTCTACATCAACTTATATGAACCATGAGTACTGTATATAAATTCATTTTCCAGATGTAATGTGTATTTCATAATCTTCTTTGCAACTATTTTCCCCTTGAATTTTATTTCCAAAAATTAAAAAAAAAACAATCAATTGCCTTGTGATCATACTTCCAAGAACAAAAAATATGCAAAGAACAATTCAATATTTTATATGGAATTCCAAATGGAACTCTTTCGTATCCATAAATCAATATTATCTTATTTCTTAAAACCATTACAATTCTATTTGTTTTGCTAACATCGTGTCCCTTCTTTACTTACTAGAACAACATTACATCACAACATCGTATCCCTTCTTCTGAGATTCTGGCATTTGCTCCCGTTTTACTGAAGCTTATGCATTCAGATCGATGTTCCTACATTCTATTTCTTTTCTTTTCTTTTTTACATAAAAACAACTCGGTTACATTATTCATTTTAACATGAAGGTCATTGATCCTGCTTTAAAATTGGAAAAAAAGTTGTCTGTGATGTAGTTGAAACGATAGTTGGGTGCGGAAGGGCTACAATTTAGAGTCTCTGATGCGCTCTTTCTATGGTGTTTCAGTGCTGTACGTTGCCTATACCTATCCGGGTGCTGAGATTATAGCATGATTCCTTGTTTTGATAAGGTTTGTGCCTTCAGAAGCTCCCACATTTAAATCATTCTCCTCCACGAAACCCCTTTTTTCAGATACCGTTTGTTTTTTTCAAAAATACATTTGGAAAAATTTATTTTTGTTTTAAATTAAGTTTTTCATGGATTTTTTGGAATTATGCTGGTGTAAAAAAATCCAAGCGAAAATCACTTAGCAGTGCTTGCATCTGTGATTATTGCTTAAAGATGTTTTCATATTATAACGCTTCCTTATTACATACACTATTTTGGTCACCTGTTATGTTATGTTATATTCTGAAACGATGAAAATAGAATAACAACGAAAAATCAACAAAAATAAAAATAAAAATAAGGAATATAAGAATTTCAACAAATTAACAAAATTTGCATTTTGCCATCTTAACCGCGAAATACAAAAAAAAAAAAAAAAAGGATTTAATTAACTAAACACATAATAAATAATCCATCTTTTATTATCTGCTTCAAAAAATCTACTTGAATGATGTATTTTGCCCGAGGGCTTGACTGAGGTTTGTTGCCTAGCTTAACCCAACTGTTCAATATCTTTCACACCTGCTAGAAAACAGCATGTGAAGGGCAACGTATACACTTTCTTGATGCCCAATAATACCATCCAAATCAACTGGCCTGGAAAGCTTCAAATTAACAAATATCTTAATCAAAATTCAATCCGCTTCCTATGATGGTGATACAGAATGAAATGAAGCAGCTAGCAAAGAGCGAGAAGATAGCAATATATGCATCCAATGTAGCAAACTTGGTGCTTTTCGTGGCAAAAGTTTACGCTTCGGTTCAGAGTAGATCAATGGCTGTCATAGCATCAACCTTGGACTCTCTCTTGGATCTCTTGTCAGGTTTCATTCTGTGGTTTACTGATCATGCGATGAAGAAACAGAATCAGTACCAGTATCCCATTGGCAAGCAGAGGATGCAACCTGTGGTGGGTTTTTCTGTCTTTCTTTTCCATCAATTTTGAAACTAAAACTCATGTTTCGCACTTTAACTTGCCAAATGAAATCAAACCTTTTGTTCCGAGGAGAAAAATAAAGTTGGGGAGATTTTCGTTAGGTCTTTATGTAAGCCCATAATAAGCAATGGTTCGACCATCCACTAATCAAACTGTTTGCAGGGGATAGTAGTTTTTGCATCAGTCATGGCAACTCTTGGACTACAAATATTGTTTGAATCAGGAAGAGAACTTATTACAAAGGTATGCAACACGAGTGCTGATTATTTCGTGGTTCAACAGACGGCATATAAGATCAACGAGTTATTTAGGCCCTAGCCAGATCGGTCATCTGCATATGCTAAACTTGGTATCTACTCTACGCAGGCTCAACCAGACAGGGATCCGACCAAACTAAAATGGATGATTGGTATCATGATTTCAGCTACAATAGTAAAATTTGTACTCATGGTATACTGTCGCAGATTCGAAATTGAAATTGTCAGGGCATATGCTCAAGATCATTTATTCGATGTCATTACTAATTGTACTGGTCTAGCCTCAGCTGTATTGGCTATCAAATTCTTCTGGTGGCTCGATCCTATCGGAGCTATACTTGTGAGTCATTGGCGTTGACACCGAGTTAATCAATTTGTTATCCAGCTAGTAGCTTACTGATTTAACCATAATTCATTATAATGCAGATAGCTCTATACACAATAAGCAATTGGGCAAGCACAGTGATGGAGAACGTTTGGTCGTTGATCGGGAGGACAGCCCCACCAGAATATTTAGCAAAACTGACGTATCTAATCTGGAATCATCATGAAGAGATTAAGCAAATCGATACCGTTAGGGCATACACATTTGGTAGCCATTACTTCGTGGAAGCTGATATTGTCCTGCCAGAGGACATGTCCCTTGGTCACGCGCATAACATTGGAGAGACACTTCAAGAGAAGCTCGAACAACTTTCTGAAGTCGAACGAGCTTTCGTTCATATCGATTTCGAATACACTCATCAGCCAGAACACAAGCCGAAGCGAGCTAGCTAGAAGGAACAAAATCATGGCCAAGATTGTGGATCATTTGATCTGGTTAATTGAGTTATACGCCTACTTTTATTGTGATTAAGTAAATAGAATGAGCTAGTGGTCATTACCGGCCTGATTCCTTTCGGGAGTAACAATGGATTTAAGAATATTAACAATAATATGATTTGAGGGTGTTGCTGGATGGTTAAAGGTATACTCCCTTTTTAGTCATGAGGATTAGTTCAAATCTCAAATCAGGTTGTGGGAAATAAAATTATCACAAATTCCTTGATTTCTAATTATTGAAGATACTTAAGGGATTATGAAGATCTTCACTATTATGCTATTATCAAGTATAACTTATTTGTTACCTAGTTTAGATATGATTGTGTATTTATTATTCGCATATAATATTAGCATACTATTAGGAGAAAAGATACGCAGAATTGTTTTTCCTTGCTGCAAGTTTTTTCTTTTGTATATATATGCATATGTACAGCATAAGAAGATTATGAATGCAGAACTCTGTTTTATTGCATTGTCTCACGTCTCTTCTCTGCTTCAAAATTCTACATGGTATCAGAGCTTAGTGCTTGAATTCTCATACTATAAGAAGAGACAGTGGTGCTGTCATGGAAGACCACTTTAAAGATGCCATTGATATTGGATCAAAGGTCTCAGCAATAGCAAATTGTTCTGATGATAACAACACATTTCAAAGATTGAGTTCTGTGTTGTTGAATGAATTCAATTATCTTCCTTGGCCAAGGGCTGTCACCATTGCTCTTGGTGGAAGATCTAAGTTGGGGTTCATAAATGGTTCTATCATCCCTCTAGAAGTTGATGATCCTGAATATGCAGCATGGCTTTCCAAGGACCAGCTGGTCATGTCTTGGATCCTCAACTCCATGGAAAGGAACCTTGCTGAGATTTTTAGTTTCTCAGAATCATCACTGGACTTGTGGGAAGCAATTCGTGACATGTATGGAAATCAAAATAATGTTGTCAGGATATTCCAAATTCATTGCGAGGTTGCCAGCCTTCACCAAGAAGGAAAGCCCTTTGTTCAGCTGTTGGGAAGCCTTAAAGGCCTGTGGAATGAACTGGAAATATATCGCCCACACACTATTGATGCTGCTATATTACGAAAAAGAACTGAGGTGGATAGGATTTTTTAGTTGCTGGCAAGCCTCAGCCCAGATTTTGAAGACCTACACAGTCATATTCTCATGAATCCAGAACTCCCATCCCTGAAATCGGTTTGTGCCACCATCCAACGTGATGAAATACGCAGGAAAGTAATGACGCATGATGTTGGAGTTTCTGAAACTCGTGCTTATCAAATGAAATTGATGCCGCAGGATATGAATTCTGGTTCTTTTGATCATGATCAGCACAGACCATTATCAGATTCAAAAAATTACAAAGGGAAACGTACTGATCTCTAGTGTAATTACTGCCACAATCTTGGTCATAATGCAGATCGTTGTTGGCTCCTTCATCCTGAAATTAAGCCTAAGTTTGCAAAGGACCTAAGAAGGCTACCAAGACGCACAAATAATTATAAGTCATACCTTGCAAATAATCATGCAAATTCCACCGAAAGCTTTTCTGCAACTCTGATATCTGATTTTGCTAATTATTTGCACGGCAAGCATGGCCAAGGAAAATCACATGATGAATCCACCAGTCAAGAGCAGAAGCAATCAACTGCTCTTCTCAATCACTTTGCTGATTTTTTGGCAGAAGCAGACCCGAAAAATAGCCAAGGTAATCTGATTGCTTTCATGACTGCATTAGAACTTGTAAATTTGCATGATCTTTGGATAATAAATTCTGGTGTCACTGATTATATGTCAAACAAATTAGATAACATTCGTGATTTTAAATCATTTGTCAAACCCACATTTGTATCCGTTGCTGATGGGAAGGGTGTTTATGTTAAAGGAAAAGGAAAAATTACTCTTTTTGATAAGATAGTGTCTGATGTTCTATTTGTACCATCTTTTCCATTTCAATTGCTTTCAGTTAGTAAGATTACTCTCTGATAAGATTATGTTCTATTATACTATTACCAGCTAGTCTGATGCAAAATTCCATTAGAATGTAAATATTTTGACATGTCTTCGCGCTTTTAGAGACGTCCTGCTCTCCCTTTGCCAACCATCAGGGACAGCAAGATGATAATTTCCGTGAGTATTATCAAACTCGTACTGAATTCCTTCCTTTCCCGTTTCCACTTGTCTGGTTAAAACGTTGTAGAGAGGTGGCATCCACGTATATTTGCTGCTCCTCCCATTTGTTCGATGAAATGCCTCATGGAGCTATGAAACTGTTCTTGTAAGGTTTCTCAATAGTTTCCATGTTCACTCCCTTGCATTTTGTTTGTTTAGAATCCGAAGAAAATGAAATGGAATTTGAAGCTTTTTTCCCTTTTGTTCTTGCTCGCATGAGAATGATGTCTTCTATGCCTGTCAACGAGACTTGCACTGGGATTTTGTCTTCAGTAGTGTTGTTGATTGCTAAACGTTAAAAAAAAATGCTCGAGAATTTTAAACAACAATCAGCATCTTAAATTGAAAAGTGATTTTGTTCTTGTTTTTGTTTGCTTGTTTTGAATGACTTTTTTTTTTCTTTTTTTGTAATTTGACATTTGTATATAAAAATTAAAAGAGACAAGAGCAGGGGCATACCATAGTTTTACAAGTTGATCAAATACAAAATAACAAATAGCCCTAAAGACTACAAAAACAAAGAAACACATCAAAACTGAACTATTGAGCACATTACATAGTTAGAGATACAAACTAACTATCCACCCAGAAAACTTCATTGCTCAGCTTCCAAACTTGATGAATCCATATCCTTTCTTGTGTTATGGGGACATTCCTAACCAAATCAAGTTTCTCCCGAATGAAACCTTCGACTTGATTAAAAACAAGTTGTGGGCTTTTTGATTTACAAGCAAAGATCCTTGCATTCCTTTTCTGCCATATGCAGTAAACTGAGGCTGCAAAGCTTAGTTTAAAGCAACTTTACTAAAAGTTTTACCCTTCCACGTGACACTAACCCATGTAGTCCACTCATCTCATGTTTTTTTTCATCCTAGGAAGTAGGAACATTGCATCTTTCACAAACTCTCCACCACATCTCCTCGTAGTAAGAGCAATCAAAGAATAGATGATTATGATCTTCAGGTCTTCGTTGTTCCCGAAACATAGGGAGCAAACAATTTGGACCGAAAATCCCAAATCGTTGCATTTTATCTCAAGTAGTAAGTTTTTGTTGGATTGCTAACCAAAGAATAAATGATTGCCTTGGAATGACATTCTTAAAACAAACAATATCATGCCGCTCTAACTCTAGTTTTTTTTAGTCCGAGTTGCCCCATGCCCGATTATATTTAGGTTAACACTTTTGAATATTATGATTAATAAAAACTCTAGCTTCTTTCTCTTTTATATTCGTATTTGTTTTTTATTAATTTGAATTCTATAATGGGATACCATCCACTTAGGAAAGTGACAGACCATACCCAATCTGTATTACCCACCAGCAAGTTAACCATTGCACCTTTTCTCATACCCGAGTCATTGATGAACTTCTCTCCATTAGAGTCAGCTAGAGGGCTGTGAGTGTGCCAGTTGTCAAACATAAAGAGGTCTCCCTCCCATCTCCTATCATATACTTCATATCGTGCTAGGCTGGGGATCTTAGTTTAAGGATCTTTCTCCATGCCCATTAGCATTTCCTTGGCACTTTGAGTTGCCAGAAGTTCTTTCCTTCCAATAAGTTGGTTCTAATCCAAGTAAGCCAAATGGAGTGTTTCGAGTTAGTGCATAGATGCCGGATGTGCTTCAATAATGCAATCTCGTTCCATTTTGTTATCCTCTTTATCCCTAAACTCCCCTCGTTTTTTGGAAAACATAAATGCTCTCATGCCACTTTAGCCCTACTATTTATCATATCCGTACCAGACCACATAAAGGATCTTAAAATTTTCTCTGTTCTTATAACCACTTTTCCAGGTAAAAAGAATAGAGAGGCCCAATAAACCTGAATGGAGAACAAAACTGAGTTTATCAGTTGCAGTCGTCCAGCGTATGAAAGCGATCTATATGTTTAGTGCTGAATTCTAGCAGTGACTTGATCTACGAGGGTTTTACAATGAACAACCTCGAGTCTTGAGGAGATAAGAGGGACCCTCTTATCTGAACAATCTGCTCTCTAATGCCATCTGGTATTCCACTTAGATGAATGTCACTCTTGTCTGGGTTCGAGGAAAGTCCAGAAAGGGATTGAAATTCCATAAGCACATTATGAATCACACAAACAGAATTGACTTCCCCTTTGCTGAAGATCATCCAGTCATCGGCAAAACAAAGGTGGGAAATCCTATTCTTTTGGCACCTCCAGTGAAACTTGAACTCAGCCTTGTCTCAGCCCCCTTCCCCCTTGAAAATAGCCTGCAAGTTCACCGCTAACATTTATAGAGAATTGAAATTTGGTAATACAAACCATGATCCATCCAACTACTTGTTCAGGGAAACTCATTCTGATCAGCATAGCATTAATGAAATCCCATCTAACCGAGTCATATGCCTTCATAAGATCTGCCTTCACAGCACAACGAGCAGACCGTCATTTCTGTGGTACCCTCTCATCAATTCCTCGTCAATTATCTGTTTTGAACGACTTCATAAAGAAAAAAGACCCCTTTCTTCCTTTTTTACTGATTTTTTCTTAGACATCTTGAACTCTTCTTTGCTTGACATGGTACTGCTTGTTATTTACATGAATGGTTGATAAAAGTTAAGTGTGTTCGTATATTAGGGGTGAGCAAAAAAACCGAAAAACCGATTAAACCGAGAAAACGAAAAAAACGAAAAACCGAACCGAAAAAACCGATAAACCGATAAAATTTTTAAAATTTTCGATGTTGGTTTCGATTTCGAAACCAAACCGGAAAACCCCAACCGAACCGAACCGAACGGTCCGGTAAGGGGACATAGTATAAAACAAAAAAACGTGTTATCTTTCTTAACCCTAGCCGCCCTTCTCCTTCTCCGGCTCCCTCAACTCACAATTCACAAATCAATCCATCTTCATCTACAGGACCCACCACATCCCTCTCTCACCATCTTCATCTTCAACGCCGACCCACGCCCCTCGTTTGAAAGCACTCCACTCCATGTTTTTGAAACGCTGCAGCTGCAATTCCTTCACTAGCTAGATCTACTTGTTTGGCTTTGGACATTCCTTCCACTTGAATCCACAAAGAGGAGAGGAAGCTTGGAGTTTGCAAGGAAGTGCATTTGTTTTCGGATCCAAGCGCCACCATTTGAATCCAAGGATACATGTTTCGCTTTATCTTCTTCTTCGCTTTTAACATGTAAATTTCTAGGTTTTTTTTTTATAAATTAAAGTCAATCATTCTTATAGTAGGATGTCTTGTTGTTGTGGTGGTTAATTGAGAAGCAGGCTTGTTTAGCTTAAAAATGGAGGAACCACTAGGTGACGAGGGGGCTAGAAAGGCCCCGACTTCAGAGAGACAGGTTTTCCGGTTTTTCTATTAAAAAAACCGAACCGAACCGAAACCGGTCGATTCGAACCGGTTTCGGTTCGGTTTCGGTTTGAATTTTTAAGTTTTTTAAAATTTGATTTTGGTTAGTTTTTTAGTTAAAAACCGAACCGAACCGGTTTTGCTCACCCCTATCGTATATATTTCAACTTTTATAAGCAATTCATACCATTGAACTCTGTTTTGTTAATTGAAAAATAATTTATACTGCGGGTTTTAGTCTATTTCAACACGTGATTTCTAGCTGGGATTTTTTTTTATAAAGAAAAACGTATTTAAAAAGGACTGCTATCTATCAGGAAATTGAAGCATCCGGTTGTCGCGTTGTCCCCTGGAGCTGTATTTTCCATACTTTCTGATAGTGGACATGAGACTACTCGGGGATCTGGATGCCGAATGCTAGTTTCTTGGAACAAAAAAGCCTGTCTATGAGTTTGCTGAGTCCTTTTCGACCAACCTAAACAGTCCAACTGTTGTTCTAGGAATCTAGGATGGGTTCACTCATCCAAGCTACTGCTTTTCAAATCTGGCTGGAACAATCTTGGTCCAAAGCACGAGATCCGGCTAGCTAAACTATGTAACGTGTTAGTTAACAGAGAAAAAATTATGGGTTTTGTTCGAAATAAAATAATGTTTAAATAAATATTAATGATGATTTTTTTGGGTTAAAATATATGTTAATCTACCCTTCAAATATTATACAGGACACGAGTATTATTGATCAATCAATACTATAAAGCATATCAATTCCGATTCACTATTACGGTACATGTTGCTAAATTACAATTTGATAATAGCTTAAGGTTTTATTTGATATTAAGGTAACTTTTATTTTTGCACAACCATAAATAAAAAATTATTTTGTTGATCAAATAGTTTATATCTTTTGCATCAAGCCTCACATATAATTGCATGTTAAATTTTTGTTTTATAGAACCTAAAATAATATATTTTTTATTCACAAAAACCTGCTTTTTATTTGTTTTGCATATAAAAATTCATGTTAAAGCAATTTAATTAAAAAAATATTTTTTTAAAAAATATCTTTTTAAAACCATAAATAAAATTATTCCTTTCACACCTTTCTTTTTAAACAACAACAATGAAAATAATATATTTTTTATTCACAAAAACCTGCTTTTTATTTGTTTTGCATATGAAAATTCATGTTATAGCAATTTTAATTAAAAATATATATATTTTTTAAAAAAATTAATACCTTTTTAAAACCATTATAAAATTATTCTTTTCACACCTATCTTTTTAAACAACAACAATGAAAGCTACGGCAAAACCAAATCTAGCATCAAAATGGGTGCAAATCAATCACCTTGAAGCACATATTCAGCAACAATCAGAATTTTATTGACTGCAGAACGTATTATATAATATAATCTTGTTCTTTGATCTTGACAAGTGCGTCCCGTATTTTAAAAAGTGATTTGAGCAACTTTTTAGTGCGTTCTCTGTTTAGTCGTTTTGCAGGACAGAGAACGCTATCCTACCTTTTTCTTTAGCTGGGCATAAAACTAGTCGGCCTATAACAATGGAGATTGTAGATTTCCTCATATCATGCATTTCTTGCACTAATTAACTTGATATGTTTAATTGTTCTTGCACTGATTAGTTGAATGAGACTAGATAAGAATATTATGCTAGTGCCATCCAATTCGATCACGATAAGTATATTTTAACATAAATAGTGATTCCATTTTAAAATGCATATATTACTTTTGAATTTCATGAGCAATTTATTGTTAGTATTGTTATTTTTATATTATATACATAATAATTAAAAAAATAAAATATTAAAATTAAAATTTATAGTGTTATTTAAGAACTATGTAAAAATGAAAGAATAAGTAGATCAACATGATAGTTATTTGTTTTTAAGGTTTAAAAACAAAAATACATAAAAGCACTAGGCCCCCTAGTAGCAAGCCTGACCTTGCATTTTTTTAATTTTTTAAGGGTTTTTTTTTGAAAAAAACAATTACATAGACAATGTATTATTTATTGATGCAGACGACTTATCGTTTACTTGTCTAGTTTGTGGCAGCACAAGTGGTTGAAAACTGAGCATAAACTCTCCTTTAATCTTTTGAACCAAAATAACTTATTTTTAATCAATATTTTTACCTGAAAACACATGGAAACAACATACACAACTCAATACATGTAGTTTCCTCTAGTGCATCTAGAGAAATTTAATTTCTTTCGGTGTTTACTTCAAGATTTACAGCTACAAAATCAAACTATCGAGCAAAATTTTAAGTAAATTCTTTAAAGTTTTTATTAATTAATTAATGTTGAATACAGGATATTTTTTTTTGCTGATTTTCTTTTTAGTTGATCGCTTGCAATGTATATGAATATGATCCATATTTCACAGCATGCTTGCCACAAAGTCACAGCTCACAGTTAAAACTACAAACAAGATGACATCTGCCTCGTAATAATCATACTCAACCTTCATCGAATGACTTGCACGTTCTTAATTTTATGTTTTTTTAGGTAATGTGACTGAGAGCTAGGATAGAAGAACAGTTAATTTATTACAAGAACTGATTATAGAAGACTCTATGCAAGGAATAAAATTGATTTCAATGATTAATTAGTTATTTTGCCTTTATGCACATGTTCCCAGTGATCTTACATTGTCGGCCGATTAATGGCTCATAGGGCAGTAGCAACTGCAAAACGATCCCTTGCATTGTTTTTTAAGTAACTAATGTCCTGTTTGCGATTGCATTTTAAACAGGTTGGGTAAAATTTAAAATTAATTTTTTATATGTTTTTAAACCATTTTAATATATTAATATCAAAAATAATTTTTAAAAAATAAAAAATTTATTTTTTTAAATAAAAATTAATTTAAAAAATAACAACTACATACTCTCAAAATTATTTGACCATCTCCCTTTGTAAGCTAAGATAGGGAAATTCAGGACCATATTGGACTCATAAAGATTTTGTTGTTATTGATAAGAATTCAGGTAAAAAAATTCTCTGTCCCTGTAGCGTCCAGCTCACGAAATTGCCGAATCCATGTTTGAAGAAGCGGGCTTTTCATTTTGGAAAAAGAAAAAAAGAAAAAGAAGCCACGTGTAGCTCGGCCTTTTCCTATAAGGAGGGGAGGCGGTTCTGGGGATTCTTGAATGCGTAGAATCTGCACAAGTTACAGCCATCAACATTTTCATTTCTCTCTCCTGGCAAAAAAGTTACATGGAAGGAGATCAGAGCGATCACAAAAAGAACGTTACAGAAGATTATAGTGCAGAGGCTCTTCCATTTGCAAAATCAGCGGTAGAAGAGGACCCGTTGTCATGGCGACTCAGTCTCGACAGTTTTCGCATAGAAAAGCAAGACACTGATCATGGTCGTCAAACTCGGTCCTCTTTCCTGCGTACATCATCAAGTAATGCATTCCTCGCCTCGATCTTCTCCTTGATCTTGCTGCCTTGACTGCATCTGCCTCATTTCAGTTCTCTTTGTTGCCTTAATCTTTTCCTTTTCTGTTGTTTTTTGTTTCCTACTTTCTATATTCAGCTTTTAAACTCTTTGTTGGTACGTAGTTAAAGTGGTGGTTAAATTATAAATTAGTTTTCTAGTTCAAAACAAATTAAATAGCCCCTCTAGTTTTAAAAAACTAATTGATAGTCTCTGTCATCAATCTCTTATTATTTTTTTCAATTTTTTTTTATTTTAATAAATAGAAGAAAAAAAGAAGTAAATAACATGAAAGAAAAAAAAATCGAACAAAGCACGTAACAAATTAAACAGAATCAACATTAGTCAATCAAATAGTTTCAATTAGGATATTAGCACTTGAAATGTACGAACTTGGCCGTCATCACATCTTCAAGCCTCTCTTCTAGTTTTCTGGTGTTCCTATCCGCCTAGCATCTTGCCAGTAGCTTGTGCTTCACATGCCTTGCATGTTCTAGGTTGTCTTTTTTTCCTGGGACAAGACAATATTTCCACACCTGACAAGGTTACAGATTATATATAATTAAGATTGTGGTCCAATTAAGATTTTCAATATTAATCTCTTGCTTCATGGGATGATCTTAAATATATACATGTATTCCATTTATATGTATATACGCATGGATATATATACCTGTTGTGATCAGTGGTCTATATATAATTCTATCCGTCCCTGTTAAGCTTAGATGAGAATATATGATCTCCTATAAATTATGTAAGGTGGGCAAGAGAATATCGAAAGGGGAAGAAAATGCTGAAATTAACGCAAAACTAATGAGATAGGCATGTAGTTAATTACCTAGCCAATTTCAGTCTGTTGAATTAATTTATCATAGCTATCCCGACTTCACTTTTCCTGGTCATCAGGTTAAAAAAATAGAAGGATTCTAATTATATATTTGAGTTGAAATCTAGTAAATACATCCAACCAATTACTGTAAATATATGCCGTTTTCAAATTTAATAAGAAAAATAAGATTGATTTTTCATTTGTTTATTAAGAAGGGTGTAATCAAATATTTATTTGTGTGTCTTTGATAATGTTATTCATGGTGTTTTTCATAAGCATATTTTAATTGAAAATACATTAAAATAATTTCTTTTAGATTTTTATTTTTGTAACGGTATTACGTTGAAAAAATAATAATATCTAATAAAATATTAATTTAATATTCTTTTGAAATAAAAAAATATTTTAAAAAATAAATTAAATCACAAAAACAATCACTCTTTTAAATATCTTTAGGCTGGAGTAAAAATGAGCAAGAGGCATCAGGCACCATTCGATCTGCCCGCCACGGAAATTTCAGGAAACAAGAGATCGAGATTATATATGCCGTGTGTTGCACCACAACAGATTTTACCCAGATATTTAGGAATAGGCGGGTACAGCTTGCACCGCCCCCCCGCTGTAAACGACTACAACTCCATAAAGCCTGAAAAGATGGTCATAAGTTCTTAAAAAAAAAAAACACCGATCGCTGCCAGTATATAAGCTGTGAAGAAGTGACCAAAGCGACACTAGTCATGGCTAGAGAGAGTGGCGGCGGCGGCGGCACTGATTATACAACAGAAGATGATAACACTCATTTGCTTCGTCCAGTACCGGCCTCATGGAGATTAGATATTGATAAGTTCCGTCTTCCTCGAGAAAGTCATAAGCATCGAAGTCATGATCGATCGAGTCTCTTCTTTCTCCCTGGACCGTCTCCTCCATCCTTCAAGTGCTCACTATTTAATTTCCTCTCTCGATCTCTTTTCTCAATTGTTTGTTTTTCTTTTAAGATATTGTACCTGTTGTTTTAATTATTTTTATGAACGCGCTATGCTACAGTTTCTTTCTTCCTCCAAATAAAAGGTTCGAGCCTGGATCTACGAGGAGGGGACACCAATGCTCTATGCTATAGTTGAAAGAGTTTCAAGCATGTTTTTAATGAACAAACTCTAACACTGTATTTTCTAGTTTCAATGCCCTGAATTTATTTGTTTTTGCTTTTCATCATCTACTATATAAACTTGTTTATATTATAAGTGTATATTTGTGGTGTTAGTCTGGCCATGAATAATAGCCACTGTCCATTGCATTTAGCTCTCTAGCTGCTAGCTGGGACTGTCCGTTTAAGCCCGGAGGAAAATTTTTTTATTTAGTGGGAAGGTGAGAGGTGACCTTTGATTCCTTGGAATTTATTCTAGTTTGGTATGTGTGTACTTAGTGGGGTTGGCAATTGCCATGACTTATCACAAGATTCAAGTGATGGGTTTTTCTGGGTGGACATTGATTCTTTTTTGCGAAGTTGGTGATGGCAATAGGAATTCCTTTTAAGGGGTTTTCCTAGTCAGTTCTCACCTTTATTTGACGTCTAAGATGGTAATATAATAACATGATAAAATTTTACACGTCATCTTAGTGGATTCTGATGCATATATTTTTGTTATAGTAATCAATTTTGTGATTCCTCCTTTGATTTGTTTGCTCTCTGAATGTTTCCCTGTTCTGTCGCTGTTTGATTGTTTATTTGCTTATTTATTTATTATTTGACTCTTGACAAAGGCTGATCGATGAGTGAAAATTATTGTTACCCTTCTTGTAACAAGCATGGTTTACCGAAACAATTTTTTATTTTAATAATTTAATATTAAATTTATTAGAAATTGAGTTTTATAATTTATTTTTCATAAAATTATTCTATTTTTATGATCTATGTCACAGATTTAATTTGCGGGTTAATCCATTTGACTTAAGTTTTTTTCTGGTCTTTTTATTATTAATTTTTTTCATTTCATCCTTTACCATTTGGTTTGATTGAGAATTAAATTTTATAATTAATTTGTCTTAATTTGTTTAATATGAGGTTATCTAGTCTTATGAATCGAGTCAAGAGTTTCGTGGGTTTTTTTTGTCCTTTCTAATTAATTTTTTTTCAATTTTATCCTTTAATATTGGATTGATTAAGAATTAAACTTCATAATTTGTTTTGATTTGTTTTTAATTAGTTTTTCTTTGTCTCATGATCGAGGTTTAACAGGTTAACTTGAGTTTTTTATTATTATTTTTTAATTTGTTTTTCCAATCTCATTCTTCAACATTGAGAATTGAGTTTTAATATATTTTTTTATTTACTTTCTATAAAATTATTACGATCTCATGACTCGAATCGTGAATTTTACATGTTAACCTGGTTTGACTCAAGTCAATCTCATATGTTGTCATCTCAATATTTTTTTTAAGAAAAAAATATCGTTTTGAAAACTTTTTTAGTCAAGTTATATTTTTTCTAGTTATATTTGAACTTGCCAAGTCAATCTCATATGTTGTCATCTCAATATTTTTTTTTAAGAAAAAAATATCGTTTTGAAAACTTTTTTAGTCAAGTTATATTTTTTCTAGTTATATTTGAACTTGCCAAGTCAATCAGGTTATTTTGGATCAATTTTTACACGATTATTTTTTTTTCTTTTTGAAAACATGTTAGTAATGCTAGGATTTTTTTATATTTTTTTAAAAAAATTGATCCTATCTACGTACATGTAAATGATCTAGTTTACATCTAAATGAGCATTAAATGACGTTTGATGATTTTGAGTAACTTGAAAATTAATGATGCAAGCATAAACAAATTGTTTGCGTGCAAAATTTCAAATTATCAAATATATTATTGATATAGAGATTATTTGTTTTTGTTTTTTTAAAAAAGTTTTGAAAAAATTTTATTTTTTATTTTAAATTAAATATTTTAGTATTTTCTATCGTTTTAATATATTAATATTAAAAATAAGTTTTTAAAAATAAAAAAAATATTTTAATATATTCCCTAATAATTTTTATTTTTTTTTAATAATCGTTAGTGGGCTTTCAACCTCTCATTACGTGGGGTGGCTTGATCAGAGCTTATAAACAATGACTCGGGTTGCAGTATCCTTTGACCACGAGAAGTGAGACAATGTATACCAACCCAATTTCGAGAGCAATGATTCTGTGAACTTCTCAAATACCTGAAACTCGGGTTGAAAGTCGTTTCCTAAGACCTCTGATCATTCTACTTTGTACTGTAGGTTGATGTCCTGGCTCTAAGCTAGTGACGTGTTGTTATATTGTAAGAACTACATGTCTGGTTCAGTGACAGCAGATGTGTTTTTTTGGCTTCTTGTCAAAACACAAGGAGGATCATGTGTCGAGGTTTAAAGTTGTTTTGCTATGCAGCTCGGACATGTTTTTGCAAAAATTTGAAAAAAAAAATTGAAATTATTATTTTTTTAGTGTTTTTATATGATTTAATTTATTGATATTCAAATAATTTTAAAAAATTTTAAAAATATTATTTTAATATATTTTTTAAGTTAAATGTATTTTGAAAAACAAGTATTGTTGCAATTTCAAACACTTCCTTACTCTTCAAATATTAAAGCCCTGGAAAGAATAAAAAAAGAAGTTAGAGTACTCTTCCACCAAGGACACCAATATGTAGTTTTTGTGCCTCTAGAGCCCTTTGTTTCTCTATCCTCTTGTTTGGACATTGGCAAGAGAAGGTTATCAACTATTTTTTTATCATTGGATCAATTGTGTTGACGCTGCATTCAGCACTTAAAATTACTAATCCATTCTAGTTTGTGGTGGCTAGATAATTTACAACAAGGAGTCTAATATTGTGGTGCAAAAAGCATGATTAGTAAAATAGATGGTTTTGAGTTGAGAGCATGCCATGCTTAACTTCGTGATTGCATGTTTATTTTCACCATGATAAAGATAACCATTATTGTGCTTTTGCATCATCCAGACTCCCTTGCATTCATGCCAAAACTGTGGCTGGTCAAAGCATCAGTGGCTGATGTTTTGGCCAGCCCCAGGTCTTTCTACATTATGGGCTAAACACCGAGTTATTTAAATAATGAGCTGATTATAGAGTTCGTAGCTGTTTACATTGAATTTTAGCAATTTACTTACTCTATTTGGTAGATTCTTAAGACTTCTTGAAGCATAAATTTTACCTGACAGATACAGGGAGCGAGTAGTATGACATTGGTTACTTGTAACTTCTTTCATTGTATTGGGACACTTCCATTTGCTTGTGATTTCAGTCTCTTTAGTGCTACATTGTAGAATTTATGCCATCTCTTTCTTCGATGCTCCTCAGGGAAGCAACGCAAGGTTTCTGAATACTACAAGAAACAAGAAAGGCTCCTTGAAGGGTATAATGAGATGGAGGCCATGACTGAATCGGGTTATTTCCCTGGAAATCCGACAGAGGTAGGATGTCATCTTCTTTTCCCCCTCTGTTCCCCACTCTTGCTAATGATATATATAATAGTTTCAATCTAAAGGCATCCTTCTTCTTTTCAGGATGAAATGAAGCAGCTGGCAAAGAGTGAGCGACTGGCAGTTCATATTTCCAATCTAGCTAACTTGCTACTATTTGCAGCAAAGGTTTATGCTTCTATGGAGAGCAAATCCTTGGCAGTTATAGCTTCAACTCTGGACTCCCTACTGGATCTCTTGTCGGGATTTATTTTGTGGTTCACTTCCTATGCTATGAAAAAGCCAAACCATTACCACCACTATCCAATTGGAAAGAAACGGATGCAGCCCGTGGTAAGTTAGTGCATTTACGTGGTCACTCAGTTTAATACTTATTTGTTTGGAATCAGATCCATTGCAGACATTACTTCTCATCTTCTATTTTTTCTTCTCTCATTCTCTCAAAGAGGTCTGTAAGTGGATTGTTATATCCACTCTATGTGCTGTTATGTTACACAAACATTCCTAAAGTAAAATCTATTCAGTGACAGAAGGCAATAGAGGGCCATGGAAGGTGTACTTCAATTATTGCGATAGAATTTCAAAATGATTACAGGCAATAGCATTTGCTTGGATATATCCAAGGATAAGAAGATGCAAGAGACTAGCTAATATCACAATCCAATTGGGTTTCAAGATGGATAAACTGTCATTGTTTTTGTCAGGGAAAATTAACGAATATATGGAGCAAAGAAATGGAAATAATCAGCATTATACTCCAAGTGAAAGCAAATGGGAATTCAAATTTTGCATAACTGGACATCCTGCCAGCTCAAATTTTTATGAAATTATTGATTCCCTTCATTTCAACATGTCTGGTAATCATGCTTGATTATGCAGGGCATCATTGTCTTTGCATCTGTAATGGCGACACTGGGATTGCAAATTCTTCTTGAGTCTGGTCGGCGGCTCATTTTGAAGGTACGCGACTACGATTTACTCATTTTTCATCTGAGAAAAAGGATGAAATAAAAGTAGTGCAACGTTGGACTCGTACTTAGATTTTAACCTCGTTTTCACCTTTGACTTTTATTCTCCAGATCAGACATTCGAGAAAAGATTTAGACCACTTGCTAGTAACAGCTTAGACTTTCTTATATGCTATGATACTTTCGGCCAAAATTCAGTGAAAAAGAAAATTTAAACTATAAAATTTGAATGATATACCCACTCTGTCCATGCTTTGAACTTTGTTTAATCACATTAGTTGCCACTGTCTCTGTCTTGGAAAGGGAGGGAGATTGTCAATTTAGGGAAGTAATCGCATATGGAATTGAGCTGTCGATATTTTACTGTTAATATCCAGGACCTCTTAGATTTAAATTTGAACAGATTTTCTTCAGGAAAAATTTCATGAGTATTGCTTCGATTGTCCTACTATGTTCTGCACTCAGTGAGGGAACATAGCGGACTCAACAAAGTCATTCTTTACTTCAACTAGCCTGATTTCCTATGTGAAGCTTCCTAACATCTTCACCGCTCTCTTATGCAGTCTTAAAATAGTTTTTATTTATTTGATGCAGAAAGGGCCTGAAATGGATAGGGAGCAGGAGAAATGGATGATTGCCATAATGGTTTCTGTCACGGTAGTGAAGTTTCTGCTAATGCTCTATTGTCGAAGATTTAAGAATGAAATTGTCAGAGCCTATGCTCAAGATCATCTTTTTGACGTCGTAACAAATTCAGTTGGTTTGATAACAGCCGTCCTAGCAGTCCGATATTACTGGTGGATCGATCCTACTGGAGCTATTATAGTAAGTTTCTTAAACTGTGAATTCTCGCAGTTCTTTATTCTGCTGCATTTCAAGTTGGTTTAACCACACTTCAACTTCTCTTGCTTTATTCATTTTTTTTTAGAAAAAACTATCTGGGTAGATATGATTAAATCCATGTCACCTATTATGTCCTGCAGAATATGTTCAAATGCTCTGCTATTTTTGTAAAAATTGCTTGGCCTTTCAACGAGCTGATAGCAATGCCTATCGGTGTCCTTAGCAGGGCACTGTAGGATGGATAGTAAATAAGAATCTCATTTGGTTCCTCCTATTAGGATTTAATACTTTGGTTTAAGAATTATCGATCATTTCTTCACCCAATACGCAGATAGCGTTGTATACCATCAACACATGGACCAGAACAGTTATCGAGAATGTATGGTCTTTGATTGGAAGAACTGCCCCGCCTGAGTTTCTAGCAAAGCTAACATACCTGATATGGAATCACCATAAAGAGATCAAGCACATTGACACAGTTAGGTCATACACTTTCGGTAACCATTACTTTGCGGAGGTTCACATAGTCTTGCCAGAAGACATGGTTTTGAACCAAGCACATAATATCGGCGAGGATCTCCAAGAGAAGCTTGAGCAATTACCTGAAGTTGAGCGAGCTTTCGTGCATATAGATTTCGAGTGTTCCCATAGGCCTGAACACAAGAGCAAGTTCTAATGGGTGATAGTAATAATGGCTGGAGCGCAACCTTTCACTGCAAGTTCTTCGCGAGGCCAACTAATTTTCTCTTGTTCCACTGCTTATTTCACTGCATAATTGACAGGCGGTAGCTTCTTGTCTGCTATAATTTACCTAATATTCCGCTCTAATACTGTTAATCAATGCTATTAGTTAAGGTCATGTTTTCTTGATTAATCTTTTTGTTATTATACATGTTTTTTTTTCCCTCCTCGTCCTTTGGTTAAAACTTCAACTGATCGAGGGTGATGAAAATTCTCCATCAGATGCTATAAGGGGTAAAAAAAATTGTGCTAGCCGGGAACTCTTGTTTCTTGCAATGCAGGCGAGGAAGACTTCGACTGATGCAACGAAAATCATTTTACGGAGAAAATATTTAATTAAGCATGTATAATTAACGTAATACTTTGAATACTTTCAGAGTTTTTCTCTAAAACAAGGTTTTTTTATTATTATTTCTACATCAACTTATATGAACCATGAGTATCGTATATAAATTCATTTTCCAGATGCAGTGTGTATTTGCATAATCTTCTTTGCAATTATTTTCCCCTTGAATCTTATTTCCAAGAAAATAAAAAATGCAAAGAACAATTTTACAAACTCTTATGTATTTATTTACCATTAAAAACTGGTTAATGAAAAATATTTTTCAATTAAAAAAATTTAATTTGATTTACAAGAAAGTATTTTCATTTTATTTTAGTTTTAGGTAGAAAATTCTTTATAGAAGTTATGAAAAATTTTAAAATATCTTATTATTTCTAAGCTATATCAAGTTTAGTACTTAATTTTTTAATTGCTATATATGTTTTGAATTTTGTTTTTCAATTTCATCTATTAAAATTTGATTTAATTTGATTTTTATACCAACTCTTAGAATTTGATGTTGAATTTAATTACTATATATTTTTTTATTACTATTTATTTTTTTTAAATAATTTATAAAATTATATATTTTTTAAAATTCATAATTTTTTAACTTTTTTATATGTCAGATTTAGTCTAATATTCTTTTAATAAACTTGAAAAAAAAAACAATGAAAATTTATTTTATAGATTATTTTTCATGATATAGATAAACTCTAAAAAATATTTCTAACTTATTTTTCATACATTATCAAACATTGAAAAATAATTTATTTTTAAAAAAATTCACTTTGCATGAAAAGTATTCTTTAAAAAAAAACTATTTTCTAGTAAATAAACAAAATAAATTCACTTGCATTCTCTCCACCAAATGAATTCCTCTATATTTAAAATTTTTCCTAATTACCTTTTCAATAACTATGAAAATGATTAAGTTCTAATAATTTTTCAATCTAAGAACATAATTTTCTCTTTAAAGTTAAATTATGACGGAGGTGGCACTATAACATGCTTAAAAAGACTACTGAGCTGGGCTTTCATTGTCTCATAAAATATTTAGAGTTTCGAACTCTTATGCTGGATTGGGCTGAAACATTGCCCAGGTCAGTTCGGTAATTTTAAAGAGCAGCAAACTAGGGTTTCTGCCCTATTCTTAACTACTATTTATATCCCCAACAAATGCTTCGTCTCTTGGAACTCCTCCCTCTCTGTACGTTAGCCACCACTTCCCATCTTCTCCATCAATACCAAGCCTGCGTCGATCCCTCAAATTTGTACCCTTCCACGCTCTCTTCATTTTCCTAGTTGTTTTGATTTCTATTGTAATGTATAGCCTGTGATGCATCAAAATTGTCCGTACCATCTGAGATCTTTCTGTATCTTTGATGACACACAAACTTGTATAGATTCTGAGGCTTTGTTTCCTAAAACTTTCTCTTATAAATTTTTTTTCTAGGGAAATCATTTTTTAACACGAGGCAGTGACGATGAAAATCATATACCATCAAACTTTGAGAGCTCAAAAAAAACTTGAGCTTGTTGATGCCATCAAATAATTTCTGAGACCTCTGTTTCGATGCTATATGTTTTGTTTGAATAACAGTAATTTTTTGCCTGTGCTTTTTTTTATATATATTTTTTGGGAAAAGGCAACAAATTAGAGTCTCTGAAGTGCTTGAAATTTCAATAGCGTTTTCAGTGCTGTACGTTGCCGACACCAATTTTGGGTGCTGAGATTCTGGCATTTGCTTCCCTTTTACTGAAGCTTATGCATTCAGATGTTCCTACATTATTCATTTTAATATAAAGGTCATTGATCTTTCTTTAACTGGAAAAAAAAAGTTGTCTGTGATGTAGTTGAAACGAAAGTTGGGTGTGGAGGGCAACAATTTAGAGTCTCTGATGCGCTCTTTCTATAGTGTTTCAGTGCTGTACGTTGCCTATACCTATCCGGGTGCTGAGATTATAGCATGGTTCCTTGTTTTGATAAGGTTTGTGCCTTCAGAAGCTCCCACATTTAAATCATTCTCCTCCACGAAACCCGTTTTTTCAGATACCGTTTGTTTTTTTCAAAAATAATTTGGAAAAATTTATTTTTGTTTTAAATGAAGTTTTTCATGGATTATTTGGAATTATGCTGATGTAAAGAAATCCAAGCGAAAATCACTTAGCAGTGCTTGCATCTGTGATTATGGCTTAAAGATGTTTTCATATTGGAGCGCTTGCTGATTACATACACTATTTGTCAACTATTATGTTATATTCTGAAATTAGAGGAACTCCATTAAATGGATCGAAATGCTGTCAGTCTGAGTTTTCGATTGAACACAATAATGACGCTTGAGCGTGTGGAATTGTTAGGATGTAAAATAATGCCTTCTCTCGTTACGTTGATGTAATATAAACAAAAACAAACAGACAACCAATAAAAGAAAATGCATCAATAATTCCTTCCATTTCTTCAGGTTGACAAGCCATCATGTTTGACGGTAATTTAATAATGAATGTTTAAAATCGAATAACAACGAAAAATCAACAAAAATAAAAGCTAAGGAATATAAGAATTTCAACAACTCATTCAAAGAACATCAAAAAAATTAACAAAATTTGCATTTTGCCATCTTTACAGCAAAATACCAAAAAAAAAAAAGATTTAAGTAACTAAACACAATAAATAATCATCTTTTATTATCTACTTCAAAAAATCTACTTGAATGATATATTTTTTTTATTAGCTTTGTGTGTTTTTTTATTTTTATTAATATAAGTGTTTGGGTTAGTTTTACATCCATCTTGATTAATTTTATAAAATTAAAAATTAAAAAATATTTATTTTTTTTTTTATTAGCTTTGTGTGTTTATTTTTGTTTATGCTTGTTTGTACGAATGAAAGACGAGAGAAGGCAATTATTTTAGAAACCGTACTTTTAATGGCAAGGCAATAACAAAATAATCTTCAGAGCTGTCCGTTGCCGACACCTATGAGGACTTCACATATTGTATGGGCCTATTCTGGGAAGCATGGTGTCTTCTTACCCATGCCTTCTGGGTTTCTGGTCGAGATATTTCCCCTGCGTTATTTTGTTTGCGGTGTGGCTGGTGTTACGCAGTCTAATTTTCCTCATTTGTGTGAGAATCCCCCGTGTGGCTTTGGAATTATTGTCTCATGGAGATCAAATCTGCCTTTGTATTCTAACATTATCATCCACGATCACGGATTTGTTAGGGCATTCATTGAGATTTTATTGTATATTGTTTTAATTTATACCACTAATGTTGAATACCAGTTCAATCAAGACTTGTTAAGATGTATAAAGATATTTTTTTTGTTGACCTTTTACATTTGATTAAATTTAATTTATTTATTTTTTTGCATGGTATTAAAAATAAATTTTAAAAAATAAAAAATATACTATTTTAATATATTTTCAAGCAAAAAAAACAAGTTCTATCAAACTCCTATAGATTTTAATTTCCAGTGACAGCTTCTATTTTCCTGGTTTATATTGCAAAATTCCACGTTGATTTTCTAGAGAAGCTGTCTTAGTTTCTGAATAATATTTTGGAAAAGTAAAGATTGCGAGAATGAGGGATCGTTGAGGGAATGTTCCATAACGTTTTTTGTTGACATTACAAAGAAGGGGATATTCCTTTTACAATGCCCTTAGACAGGATCATCTTTTTCTATCCTTTTTGTCTTTCGCCTCTCTGAACCAAACTAAGCGATCAAAAGCAGGGAAGAGTCCTCAATAATGGAGGAAGTAGCCTTATCCAGTGGATTCAGCCCTACCATTTGCTTGACCTATTCGAGGCATAGCATGGCGTTATGACTTTTCTCATTCATCCCTTTTCTTTTCAATGTCTCGAATTTTGGGACCCACCTTCGAATTTCCCAGCTATTACAGTCTCACCATACGAGGTTCTCTCCAAGCTCGACATGCTCTCGTCCCTGAGAAGGAAAACAGGCAGTTCTGGATCGTACAACTTGTTCCCTGCATGCTGCGCTGGACGGTCGGGCGGCAAATACAAATAGAACGGAAATTAATAGGTTTTGTTTAGGTTTTTTGTAGCAAGATTCTTTTGAATGGAACTCAAGTATAAAATTCAAGACACGGCATTAACTAGTTTGGTCGGTGAAATTAAGATTTCAAGCGATTTACGATGAGAATATCTTTATTGGTAATGAGAAATAAAATTGGCATAAAAATATAATTATTACTAAAAATAATAATATGATTTTATCGTTGGTAATAATCATTCGTTCATGATATTTTCCACATCATGCATGCCTACTGTCTTTATCTTATCATTTACATTAAAAAGAATTTGTAACAAAAAATTAATTTATGCATTAAAAGCAAAATAAAAATCCATTATATGATTTAGTATTTTATTTCAAATATAAAAATTATAATATATTATTAATTAAATTCAAATAATACAATTCAATTTCAAATATAATTTGGTTACAAGTAGAGATTATCCCACTTTTATTTAGTCGAAGATTCAATTGACCTTTCAATCAACTATGAAAAAAATTCCGAGGCAACAAGGTGTTGCGTGCTTGCCTTGATTTTCATTACAGGTTGAGAACATGAAACAAACAAGAATATACGAAGAATTGAGGGGTCAGGTTGCAAATACTATAAGACCTCTCTTGTAGCCCAATTTCAATCTCAAAAATAAAAAATAAAAAATAAAAAAATGGTATAACACTCTCATGGCCGTGTTTAAAACCACTCAAAATCAAAGAGAGCTCATTTTGTTTCTTCTCTCGCCACAACACAAAATTCACAAAGACAAGATACAAAATCATTTCTCATACATTCCGTGAGAAGCTAGAAAGAATCAAGAAACCCCTATTAATCATCCAAAGTTCATGGCTTTTCTTTTACCAAACCTCTCCCCTTCTCTCCTTATCAATTCCAAATCCTTCAAAGATAGAGAGAAACCAGTCCTGTACCAAACCCAAACTTTACCCTCTCATTATCAAACCACCACCACCACAACATCAACAACAACTAAAAAACCCACCAATACTAACTCTTCCATGCCCCCTCCACTGCAGGTTAAGACCCCACCGGGTGCACAGGATAAGGAGCAGCACCAAAGAGATGAGTTTTATGTAAACCTTGGCCTAGCTGTGCGGACACTCCGTGAGGATTTGCCTGTGTTATTCACAGAAGACCTCAATTACGACATCTATAGGTAATTATCTCATATGGGTACCTCTTATTTTCTTTGAATTCAGTGTTTTTTTCTGAGAAAGTTTGGAACTTTTTTATATTGGTGTTGGTATTATTTTGTTTCAGGGATGATATCACATTTATCGACCCTCTGAATACTTTCACTGGAATTGACAACTATAAATTGATCTTTTGGGCATTGAGATTTCATGGTAAAATGTTGTTTAGAGAGATTTCACTCGAGGTTTATAGGATTTGGCAACCCTCAGAGAATGTGATATTGATTAGATGGAACTTAAAGGGTGTTCCTAGGGTCCCATGGGAGGCCAAGGGAGAGTTTCAGGGCACTTCAAGGTATAAATTGGATAGAAATGGAAAAATTTATGAACATAAAGTGGATAATTTGGCCTTCAATTTTCCTCAGCAGCTCAAACCTGCTGCTTCTGTATTGGATTTGGTGGCTGCTTGCCCTGCTAGTCCTAATCCAACGTTTTTGTGGGGACCTGCGGACGTCTACTCATCTTCATGGGTGGAATTCTATCGTGCTGTTAGAGAGACTTTGGACCGGGAGAACAGTACAAATTGCTTTTGCAAGATGGCTACTTGTTCATAGTTAGTGAGGTACTTAAAATATGATGTATATCAAGAATTTTGATTCCTCAAAAAATATGTATTATTAGTGCATTATATAATTAATGATATATTGAAAGACAACAAGTAATGGATTTTGTTGAAGGATAAGGTGTATGTACACGGGCCAGGATGCTGGAGAGTTCAATGTGCTTATGCTTCAGTGAAGGTAGAGAAGCTTACACATGTTTAATAACTCATACAGATCTGATATGTATGTATACAAAGTCTTTAGTCAGTATGTTAATAATAGAGCTTGTTTTGCAATAATTCTATCACAGATTTGAATCTTATATTTCCCTTTTACATTTGAAAGTATGATTATATTTTATGCTGACCATGCTGGGTTTTTGAATGTGATTCGTAATTCTCTTTGAAGATGGTACCACGATGTTATTGATGTTACAATATAGTTCTCTTAGATTGGTTTTGCGTTGACATTTTTAAGCTTGTTAGTTCTATAGATTAGGAGATGGTTTCCAAGAAGTTAGGAAATCTAGATGCATAGTGCATGCTATCAATGAAGGTCAGTGAATGAGAAAAACTGAGCATTAAATTCTACCTGCGAGCAAGATTTTCAAGCATTTCTGCTTTGAACATTAAATTGTGATGTGCATTTGTTTGAAGTGGGCTTTTCTATGTAGCTTATATCATTTATGTTATTATCTATTTATTGAATTAGGTTTGTAATTGTGCAAGAGTGCCCTTCTTGCAGTTTACGACTTAGATTCCGTTCCTGTAGTCAATGATTTCTTCTCCTTCCACATTTGTCTCGTAGCATGCTGTCGGATTTTTTGGGTGTGATGGTAGGTACAGAGAAATATTAGCTTACAGCCATGTTGTTCCTTGAAATTTTATTTTTTCCTCGGGAGCATTGTGCACCTGCATGTTTTTGTTTAGCGTGGTATTGTTTTGGTTGTAAATCGCTTTTGTTTTTCCTCAAGCATGTTTGATTGTTCAGTGTTGCAATTGGATTACGCTGACTTCTGTCACTTCACTGTGTCTCAATGAAAAGGCCTTGTTCCTAAAATTTGGTGCTGTACAAATAAGCTGGTTGTTCTATACATGACTTATCCTTACAGCGCCTCAGTTCAAACCTTGTCTCTTCTTTGTTTGTGGTTGTAGTCTTAGCATATAGTTGATACAAAGAGTATTGCCAAGTCAAAAAGATTTAGATTAATATTGAGAACGCGAGCTAGTAGTTGAAGGCATTGAAATGATAAAATGAACAAGTTTAGAGATAAAATATATGCTGCGAATTGAGAAATGGGTTCATTGGAGAAATGCCAGGCATAAAAAGGTCCTTGATTTGAAGGAACTTTTCTAGTTTCTTCGTGGATGTAAGCTAACTGATTATTGTCGAAGAGGTGGAAAAGAAACAGGAACATTCCTGCTTGATGGAGACCGAGTTCTATCCTGCTGTTGAACTCGATCCAGGCCGTTTTATTCTCCGAAACTTTCACTCTCTGTCCATTCAGTGTCTTTCCCAGCTCTTCCTGGAGGATCCTTCTCTCTGAAACTCCGCCAGTAATCAGAGAAAGGAAGAGTTCTCGTCTTCATCTGTTGTTTCCCTGAGCAACTCTTGTTCCATGGTAGCGACAAAATCAACATATTGCGTCTCGGTGTGGGGAATTGTTCCTTAGTCTGTCATGCTTGCGGGGGATTGCACTAATGAATTTCCTTCTTACAAGAAGTTGGATCGTGGACATAGAATATGCTTGAGTTCGAGAGAAGATGCCCTAAATTAACGGTGAAGTTTGAAAAGCCAGAACTTTCTCGTGTTTCAAGCAGAGCAATCAAGTCATTTGAGAAACGAGACAGGGGGTCAAAAGACTCTGTGAGCTATGACGGTGGATGGTAAATTGGGGAAATGTCATGGGACAATGGCCTACGTGAGTACAGGAGGGAATATAGATCCATCCACCATCACAGTTCAGCTAGAACCCCGCAATCATTGCCATATCAAGCTAGGATAATAATAACTTATATCTAATTTTGAGAGGGTACTCAAGTTTTAGGATTGATAGTTTTCTACATTTTTAAGATACTAAGATTTATATATGGTTATTAATTTTAGAACATACAAGTTTAGCTAAAGTATATAAAAATTGTTCGAACATCAACATTAAACAAAATAATAACAATAACGTGTGTGTGTGTGGGAGTTTCTTTGCAAGGCAATATAGTATCTTGTAGATTGCCTCGTGACTTTCTTTTTTTTGGTAATTTCCTTCTCACAGGCTTGTTTCTTTTGCAAGAGGAATATCATTTTCAAATTGGTCCACAGCTTGGTTCTTGCTTAGCCGTCAATTTTGCTCCCACCAAATGCCAAAAATGTTTGGTGTGGGGTCTCACATGTTTATAATTCTCTTTTCTCTTGAGGTAAATAAGAGGGGATGTTTTTGGAGGCCAATGTAGCCTTCCTACTTGTTGTAATAGTCATTAAAATCTGACGACAACGTTATTCATCTAGAAATATTTATTATGCGGACATGGTTGATTGATCTTACGTAAAGTAACGCCACGTCCATCAAGTTATTTATTGTTCGAGAAACTCAGTTTGATTAGATTATTGTTATTATTTCATAAAATTCAAGTTAAATATTTGGTTTGGCGATGAATTGCTTTTCTAAAATGTTTGCTAAATTATTAGCAGCAGTTGTTTTTTTTTTTAAAAAAAAAAAGTAAAATCAAAGCAGAAGCACACTCACCAGGATGTTCCCCCGAACTTTTTGGGACCCGCATGCCACCGGGCTAATTACCCTCAACTCGACAGGTTTAAATTCCGATAGTGATTGGCTGACAACAAGTTGTCAGTGAATAGAGATGACAACGTTCCCTGTTGACAATTTGTTTTGAACTCCTGGAATTCAATTTAATTCCATTCCAAGTGTTGAATCATGTGTTTGAAGTTATTTTAAAATTTTTTATTTAAATTCTAAATAAAATGTTAATCTTAAAAAATAAACAAAAGCAAATCAGAGAGAACTTCTAATTTGCTACAATAATTACTAATAAAAATACTCTTTGAAAAATACTTATTTTTTCCCTCAAAACTCCTACAAATTCTCTTTACAATCCCTTTCTTTTTTTTTCAACAAAAGCTTCGGTTTTTTTTTCTCGAGAAAATTGCCTGCATCATGTTATTGTTTTGTGGGGGTGTTTCTATTTGTCTGTTAAGTGATGGTGGGAAACACGCATAATCTTGTCGAGTTGTGGTGTTACCATTGCTTATTGACAACATGTTAGAAACCAATATTTCTCCCATAGTTATTAAATCTGGTTTGAGGGTTGACCCGGTCAAGGAGTCGGGTCTCAGGTTTTATGGGTCAACCCAGTTTAACTCGGGTCAACCCGAAAAAAATTTAAAAAAATTAAAGTTTTAATATTTCATATGAAAAAATCCATGTAAATATAGGTTATACATATTGTAAACAATAAAGTTTAAAAGAATATTTTAAAAAGTTTTTTATCCCATATTAAAAAGATATTATGTAAAGTTTTTAAGTTGAAGTATTTAAAAAAAAGGTTTTTTATCTCACATCGAAAAAACATAACTTCTTTTATGGGAACATATAATATATATACGAAAGGGCTTCAAATCCCACATTGAGAAGATATTATACTATTCTTTTAAGTTGAAGTATTTAAACTAAAAGGTTTTTTATCCCATATTAAAAACGTGTTTTTTTTTTGGGGGGGGGGGGTGTATAAAAATGGGTGACATTTTAAAAAAATAATGGGTTTCCTTACTTTTTTCATGGAAACACATAGTATATGTACAGAAGGGCTTCAAATCCCACATTGAGAAGATACTATGCTATCCTTTTAAGTTGAATTATTTAAACTAAAAGATTTTTTATCACACATTGAAAAAACACGATTTTTTTTCTTGGAAACGTACAGTGTATATACTAATAGGTTTTAAATCCCACATTAAAAAACATAATTTTTTTCATGGGAACATAGAGTATATATACAGAAGGACTTCAAATCCTACATTGAGAAGATACTATGCTATCATTTTAAGTTGAAGTATTTAAACCAAAAGGTTTTTTATCCCATATTGAAAAAACATGATTTTTTTTATTGGGAACATAGAGTGTATATACTAATGGGTTTTAAATCCCACATTGAAAAAACATAACTTTTTTCATGGGAACATAGAGTATATATACAAAAGGGCTTCAAATCTCACATTGAAAAGATACTTGTTGTCCTTTTAAGTTGAAGTATTTAAACCAAAAAGTTTTTTATCTCACATTTAAAAAACATGATTTTTTTTTAAGGGAACATAGAGTATATATACTGATTTTCCAAGGGCGGTTTGAAAAAAAGTATATATACTAATGGGTTTCAAATCTCACATTTAAAAAACATAACTTTTTCCATGGAAACATAGAGTATATATACAAAAGAGCTTTAAATCCCACATTGAAAATATATTATGTTATCTTTTAAGTTGAAGTATTTAAACCAAAAGGTTTTTTTATCCACGTTTAAAAAACATGATTTTTTTCTTGGGAACATAGAGTGTATATACTAATGGGTTTCAAATCCTACGTTGAAAAAACATAATTTTTTTCATGGGAACATAGAGTATATATACGAAAGGGCTTCAAATCCCATATTGAAAAGATACTTGTTGTCATTTTAAGTTGAAGTATTTAAACCAAAATGTTTTTTATCTCACATTTAAAAAACATGATTTCTTTTTAAGGGAACATAGAGTATATATATTAATGAGTTTCAAATCCCACATTGAAAAAACATAACTTTTTTCATGGAAACATAGAGTATATATACAAAAGGGCTTCAAATCCCACATTAAAAATATATTATGTTATCTTTTAAGTTGAAGTATTTAAACCAAAATATTTTTTTATCTCGTATTGAAAAAACATGATTTTTTTTTAGGAACATAGAATATATATAGTTATATATTAATGGGTTTCAAATCCCATATTTGAAAAAAAAACCGGGTCTTATCCGGGTCGTCCAGGTTTGACTTAGCTGTTTTCCCAACTAATTTTTTAATAAAATTAAACAGTAAATCCAAACCCAAAATCCAAAAACCAAAAATTTCCGGTCAATCTTTCAGGCCGGGTTGGGTTTAATAATATCCCATTTGAACTTTTGGTGTAAATAGAGAAAAAGGCGCCCTTTCCGGCATGATTGAACCTACCTCTGCTCCTAAACATAGAGATTCTCGTCACATGTCACTTTTGGTGTTGTACTTGCAATTTTTCGTAATAATAACAAATACAAGAGAAGGAGCTTGCTGCATTTATACACGTGTCCTCTTCAGACTTCACGCCTTTGCGGACAGGTCTTCCATCCACACCTTCTTTATGGCTTCGTAATCACGAGTCAAAAAATTACATGACCAATTCCCTTGTCTACCGGATCTTCCGTTTATCTTAAAAATATCACGGAGAATATATTCGTCTACTACTCCTGCTAAACGCCAAAACGCTTTCACTTTTTACTATCCGAGTAAAATTTTAGACGCGATTTCAAAACGCCGTCAAAACAGTATCTTTTAATTTTTTAAAAATATTATTTTAATAACTTTTCTGATATCTGCGTCTCAATTCTCCACTCGAATTCGAAAAATAAACAGAAAAGCAATTAAAAAACTTGGTTGGTCCAACCTCTCGGCATCCAATCCAATATCGATTTTGAGTTCCAATCTTGATAATAAAAATAATTAATATTATTTTAATATATTTTTAAATAAAAATCACTTTAAACAATAATTAACGTTACATTACCGTCTTGCTTAGTATAAGATAGGATGACTTCATTATATTTTCTGCCGAGAGAACATTAATATATATGCTTATTAAACCGGATTTTAATTAATATATATTCTCAAGTGTGAATCTCCCCCTTTTTTATTATATGCAAAAGTTAATCACGTTTTGTAGGTTTTCATTGATCTTGGAGTAAAACAGGACTAAATATCAAGTTATAATTAAAATTATATTCCTCGAAAAATGAACAGCATAAATCAAGTAGGTCAAAAGGCAAATAAGAAACCATAGAAATTCAACGAACAAAAAGAAAACGTTGCAATTTGAATACCAAAAGAAACAATAAGGAAAATTTTGGTTCCTCATTCATTTTTTTAATATACTATTTAGCATTATAATAATAATAATTTTTTAAAATGCCTTTTATTTTGAAATATATTAAAAAAATATTTTTAATTTATTAAAAAATATTTTCAATATTATTATATTAAAATAAGCTAAAAAAATCAAATAAAATTTTAAAACAAAAAAACTTTAAATGTTTTAAAAAGCACATGCAATTGCAAAAACAAAGCAGACGCCGGCACGGGGCTATAAGGTTGTAATTCGAACACACTTCAAGGTCAAAGTCGTCCTTTCAAAATTTCGCTTGCTACCGTTTACCACGAATAAAAAATATACTCCACCATAAATGAAAAATAACGAGTCGTAGTACTGGTAGTGATTAATTAATGGAGTAGACGATGTCAGGTCCACTTATTACTTATTAGTGTGGAGAAGAGAAGCAGAAGACGAAGATAAGGTAATTTCGCACATGGGTTTTCTTTCTTTATGATGTTGTCCTGTTGTTCTGATCACTTAATCTCTCAATATGCTTTAAAAATGAATGTTTAATTAAAACTTGGTTGATTAGTAAGCTACGGTGATAATCTTACCTGTTAGGGACTTGATTCTCTACTTTTATTTTGTTTTTGTCTAGCTTTAAGTGAAAAGTTTCTTTCTTTGTCAATTTTCTTTGGTTTTGTCTTACTGTGACAGTACTTACCTTTTTATGGGTGAGTATTTTTGTGATTAGGTTTCCGAGCTTTGTGTCTTAGGGTTTCAACAGGTGAGTGGTTTTATTTGATTTGATTGTTTTGGTTTTGGTTTTTTCTTTTCCCTATTAATTGGGCTCAAGAATTTTAACTTTATTTTTTTTTTTATAAATGGAAGACTTCTTTGGCCTTTTAATTTTCTTTTACGGCCGTGTTTCCTGCTTCACTGCCACGACTGCCACGGAATCGGTGAAGTTGCTTAATTTTGAATGAGAAATTCACAAGATTTTGAGAGTTTACCTGTGCTTTGAGTGCTACTGCTCTTCATGATTGTGGAGACTTTAGAACGATTGGTTTTTCTAGGTAGATCTAGTGGATTTAGAATCTGTATTGCTAGTACTTTAGGGAATCTAGATGGCTCTATATATGATGGAAAGCCTCTGGTTCTGCGCACAGAAAGTGCATGAATCTTCATTAAAGTTTACATTTAAGGTTCAGATGTTGAGTTTCTGGAACCAAGAGGTTCCACTGGTGGGAGTTGGGTCTTACTTTCCAAAACCATGAAGCGACTTTGCATGTGGATATTGTCAACAACTGTTTAATGTTTGATGATTCTACATTGTAGTTCCAGATGCTTAGAGTGATTAAACTTGGCTCTCTGTGAATCTTTTCCTTTTTTGCATCTCTGCAAAATGTACATTCTATTGAGATGTGTTTGTGGGTTTGATTTAGGGGCATCTAATTGTCTGATTTATTTGACGATTGATGTATATATCCTCAGTGCTTTCTGGTGAAGGGTAGTAACCCATTGAAGGGACCTATGTCACTGCCGCTGTTACTTCTATAGTTTCTTAATTTTTAGCGCTGATATCACATACATGGCCCATGAACATATTGCCTATGTTGTGCCATTAAACATGTTTACACTAGTTAAGTGTGAAGTTACTGACAAGGTTCATTCAACTTCTGCACACGGCCTGTTCACTGTTCCTCATGCATTCTGATTGTCATGCACTTCTTTGTCCGTTGAAACATCTGAATAAACTGAATTGTGTTTAATTTTTATCTGAAAGTGATCTGCGATCTTGTAATTTACAGGTCCGTTCATCAGTGTCTTGGTCACTTTATTTTCGTGCAGCAAGTTTTGGGGAGATTATTGCACATAATTTACTGAAGTTCCCTATCTTTTCGGCAAGCATCAGTCCTTGCAAAGATCCCGTTTCTTGTTTTACATATGGTAAATCTATCTAAATCCATGCAAAACCTTTTCTGTTCCTCCTCTCAAATAGTAGAAATTAACTCGGTTTTGGCAAGTCAAGGATAACAGAAGCATAATGATTTATGAGCATTAGCTAAGAAATGAATAGCTATATAAGGTCATGCCCTAGTAATGCCCATACATGGATAGCTTTTTATGATGTAAACACGAAGTAAATGTTTCACTAACTCGATGTTATTTCTTGGTTGGTTGATACAAACATCCTTAAAGCTATTTGTTGAACTTCTTACACTAGTCAAAATCCTTGCTTCCTAGGTTAAAGAAGATAGTTATTTTATCTGAGTTCATTCATGAAGCATGATAGTTGGTTCTGTTCATGGATTGCTACTTCTCTTGTCTTACTATTCTCTATTTTGCTATAATTTAAGGCGACATATGAAGATTTGCCGCCCAGCATGATAAAGAGACTTGCGAAGGAATTGAAGAATCTTGATAAATCCCTGCCCAAGGGCATTTCTGTAGGGATAAATGATGATGATTTTTCAGTCTCAGAAGCTGATATTGAAGTTCCAGGCATGCAACGTTTTCCTAAATTTAATCTCTTTAAGATGTGTTGAGATTTATGTTGAAGTAAGATTCTTTTGTTTTGCAGCTGTAACTGCAAATGAAAATAATGTTTCTCGCATGAAGCAGCTATTGTCTCGTGACTTTCGACGCCCTCCTTTAAAAGGTGGGTAGATGGGCATTTTGGTCACATCTTTATGTTGCTATGATCTGTAGGCTGTAGCTATTTATTTTGGTTCAAGTCTGGAAGTTTACATCGACAAGGAAATTTTGGTTTTATTGTGCAGCCATCCTTCATATTTCATGTTACCCTCTAGGGTTCAAGTTTTACCTCTTCTGTTGTCTAACACCCTGTGAATGTACTGAACATGATATTGTATGATTTAACTTCTCAACTGCTTATGCTTATGAGCATCACTCCAGAAAGTCAATAAACAAATTACATATATATTACCCGGCCCTTATTTTTTTTGTTTGTCACGGCATGTGATCTGACTTCTCTACTCTCCATGAGAGTGCTCTGTTGTGTTATTGTTGTAAATACAATGTTATGATTTCACACTCCAATCGAAAATAAGATATGCAAACTTATTATTTGACAGGTAGATCCCCAGACCAAGAATCGATAGGGTCTGAAACAAAAAGATCTAGTGTATCATCTGGCAGCAGGTCTCATAACCGCAAGGAGTTTCTTTCTAGGTTCGTGGACAGTCAAACTCTGACAGCCAGGCTTGAAGACTGGTTTGAATTGATATCAGAAAATTCTGGACAAAAAAAGTCTGCATTTGATGTTCCTTTTGAGTTGATAGAACTTCAAAAGTTTGATTATGCATTGGAAGGGGTTTCATTTCAGCAGCTGGTTCGAATGCCCAGTGCTGTTTATGCTTCAACATCTGATGCTGTGGAAGCAACTGCTTATCTTGCTATTGAAGACTTTCTACATGCAAGTGTGAAGGGCTTGTGGGAGGCATTTTGGAGTCAGGATGATCCTATGCCTTTCTCAGTTGCTTGTCTATACAATGAAAACTTGAAATTCTACCAGGCTGAGAAAGCAATAGGTAATGGAAAACTTGGTGGTCTTTGTGCCACTGGTGTATTACTCAACAACCCTAGACATCCACATGGAAAGTGGGACCATATTCTTGAATTGGCCCTTCTAAGGCCTGATATTGGAAGTGTTGCTGCGGGAAGTGACCGGCAACTCTCTTTATCTGTTCTGGGCGAGGCTCTCTTCTATGCTATACGCATGCTACTATCAAGAAGCTTGAGCAGATTGAATTTTTCTGAGAGTCCAAATTGTGCCTATGTTCTTCTTGTTGATTCTCAACATGGTGGGGTTGTAAAAGTTGAAGGAGATGTAGATAAATTGGAGTTTGATGTGAATAATGTTTACAACTGTTCCGTGGACTGGATAAAAAAACACTGTAAAGTCACAGTCTCTCCTGTTGATAGGATCTGGAACAAACTTGGAAATGCCAACTGGGGAGACATTGGTGCTCTACAGGTACTTTTTGCTACTTTCCATTGTATCGTGCAGTATTCAGGGATGCCTAAGCACTCGATTGAAGATTTAGCAGCTGATCATGGTCCTCGCCTCCTAACAAGAAGAGTGGCAAGGCAGTTAGGGGATTCCAGAGTTAATGGCCATGGACTATTCCGGTTTCAGCAACGAAGTGTTTCTCCTGAAATTGTTGAAGTTCCGGATGAATCTATCAAGATAAAGTCTGAAGAGTTGATAATGAAGCTGGATGTAGGATCTGTACTATGGCTGGAAGACTCTGAATGTCAAAAAGGTTATCAGATCAATGATGTCCTGCACAATAATGAACTACGGTATTACATAGCATCGCCTGTTAATGATCCTGGTAAAACTTTGTATCTTTATGTCGGTTCCCATCCTTCTCAACTGGAACCAGCATGGGAAGATATGAATTTGTGGTATCAAGTCCAAAGACAAACTAAAATATTGGCTATTATGAGGCAGAAAGGTCTGTCTAGTAAATATCTACCACAATTGAGTGCTTCTGGCAGGATTGTTCATCCTGGCCAGTGTCGAAAACCCAGCTCAGGTGGGAACTGTGATCACCCATGGTGTGGTACCCCAATTCTCGTTACCAGTCCAGTTGGTGAGACAGTTGTTGATATGGTAAATGCCGGCAGATTTGGTTTGGATGAGGCTATCAGGTGTTGTCATGATTGCGTATCTGCACTTTCTACAGCTTCTTCCGCTGACATTCGGCACGGAGACATTCGGCCGGAGAACATAATTTGTGTCGTGTCTGGTGGGAGGCATCCTTATTTTGTCCTTGTTGGTTGGGGTCATGCGATTCTTGAAGACAGGGATCGCCCTGCAATGAATCTCCATTTTTCATCTACTTATGCACTGCAGGAGGGAAAATTGTGCTCAGCTTCAGATGCAGAGAGCCTGGTATACGTGCTCTACTTTGCCTGCGGTGGAGCTTTGCCTGATTTAGATTCGGTTGAGGGGGCACTGCAATGGAGAGAGGACTCATGGTCAAGGAGATTGATTCAGAAGAAGCTTGGTGAGTTATCAACTGTGTTGAAAGCTTTTGCTGATTATGTAGACAGTCTTTGTGGGACACCATATCCTATAGATTATGACATATGGCTAAGAAGATTAAGGAGAAATATTCACGATGGTGACCATGGAAAGGAAGTTGACACATCTGGCTAGGACTTTTTAACTGGTGTAACGTGGCATAAATGAATCCATAAATCATATCGATCATTTTCACTGCCTGGGAGCAAATGATAGAATATGGAGTTTAAGCACTTGGGGTCGATTGTTAAGCTTTGGACGATCTGGAGGTTTTTTTAGTCTTAAAGGGAGAAAAGGAAGTTCAAAATTCCGAGAATGGTTTGATTGTGCTCCCACATGGCTTCTCAATTTTGAAGATTCTTCTGGCCGTTCCTTCTCTTCTGTAAATAATTGGGACTGCATGAGTGTCTCTGTTCAGACCACGCCACACAATACAACACTACCTTTTATTTTGCTGGCGTGCAGTCCCATTACACTGTAGAGGTTTAAAATACGGTTGCTTTCTGCTTTGGTGGTGAGTTTCTTAGTAATACGTGTAGCACTTGTTGATGGTACGAGTACTGTGAAAGTTCTGTAATTGGTCGAATCCAGGTCATCATTCCTTGTAATTGGTTGCATGACCGTGTACCCATTGTCTTCTTTTTCTCCATGATTTTCGTCTATTCTTAAGGAGCGAGCTGAATGTCGGATTGTAATTTTTTTCATTTAGCATTTTTAACACTCATTACAATGACCTTGCAACTCATTCCTGTCAAACCAAACACATCACAAGTTTAAGATAGATTTCTATCATAAATCTTTTCAGTTTAAAAGAAGAATCCTTCGTGTATATAAGTATATCACCGAAGATGGTAAAGGAGGATAATCCAGAAATTAAGCCAACGGAACATTACAACAAGACGTTATGGTACTTCTATGTTAAATCAGACGGTTCAGAGTTCTAACTTCTACAGAGGTTCATATCCTTCGGCATGTAAAATCACCAGGGATTACAACCACACAAAAAGCAGACAGCAAGTAGCTTTAGTTTCTTCAGCTGTGACGTGAAAAAACCATTTTGAATATGGTGGGAAAAAAAAATACAAGGCAGCAATCTCAAGGGCATCTTCACATGTACCGTTAGAATTTACATCGCATGTAACTTTAGAATTTACACACATCAGATCAAAGTGGAAGTTCATTCAAGGGTTTTATTGCTGCAACGCCACTGAGATCAGGCCTCATGTACTTCTCGTACGTAACTCTCAACTGTGATGTTCTTGCAGCCTTTTGAAATCTCAATATCATCTCGGCACAGTCCCTACAAAAATCAATTTAGATCATCACCAGGCGGGAAAGTATACCCACTCATGGAAATTAATCTTTTAACAAGGGGTACCTGATTTGGGAGACTTGATAATGTGCATGTCTGGTAAGCAAAGGAGTCCAAGCTGGAGATACTTGCAAGGTAGACCGAGCAACATAGATAGCTGATGCACATAGCATTGAAGGTTTGAACTTTAAAGCTTTATATTCAACCAAGCAGAGTTCGATGAGGTAGAATGCTAAATGCTCAAGCTGGCAGCAAAAGTGAATATTAGGTTAGTAGATTCAAATTGCTATTGACAATATTACAGACAAGAATGCATGACTTTATATCAGTCAAGAATCTAAGATCATCTGCTGTTGACTATCCAATATCCAGCCTTACTATGACTGGACAACCTCTTCTTTACTGAAACACAACCATAGAGGCTTTTACCGATATGCACAAGACAGATTAGATGCAACAAGAGTCCATTTTAAAGCCACATACCTTCTGGTCTGTTTGAGCAGCCTTGAGAAACCTCAACATGAAAACATACGGAGTCGGCTCATTTAGACGAAACTTCAACTTCTTAAGAAAAAGCTTCTCCTGAACACAAAGCAAGAAAACACTACCACTAAGACCAAGAGATAGATCAACATCAGAATGTACTGATATTTTATGCCATCATCTTTCAGGAAAGAGGGAAGAAGATAAGTTGGCATCATTCTGTTATACAAGTTTGTAAATAACATACAAATATGCAATAAAGCAGCACAAGGGATAAAGTTTACAGATCAAGTCCATCCAGGAAAGATGTTTACTTTCCTAACCCAATAACTACAAGAAGAGAATCAAATCCTCGATGCCAAATATTTATGTCTAGTACCACCAGAATCTCTTTTACAAGAAACTAAATTTCAGTGAATTAAGATTGGTAATATGCAACATCATACCATCACAAGCATTTGGCCTCTCGTGTATGACTCAGCCGAGATGCTAATTAAATCTTTGATCTGCATTGCATGGTGCAGAAAAAGATGTATGAGTGTATTGTCTCAAAAAATAAAAAATCAAATAAGATTTCAACTGAAACTGTGTGAGTTTGACATATTATTTTTTTACCCTAGGATGCCAAAAATCTTCGTATTTTGATGCCAGAAGAAGTGCTGTAAGACCAACCAACTGCAGTTCACTCTTCTTAATTTCGACTTGAGATAGGTATCGATCTAACAATGTAACCATTAGATAAAGTGTTTCCGGCATTAATTCAAATTTGAAGTGTACCTGCAACCAAAAAGGAAAATAAATTACTCTAGGAAAACAGTAGCAAAAGCAAGATGCTTAAAAGTCAATTGAGAACAAATGGGTGCCCACTTCAATTAGCCAGTTGATGACTATGCCCCGCATTTGAGGTGTAATTTCTGTGTGAATTGCCATGTAATTTTCCAGACATAAATTCTGCACCTGAAAAAAGATCATCAATAGACACAAGCAACAAAACAAATTAGACTTTATTTAACAACTAATGGGTTGCCAACAGAAGAAGTGAACAAGGGATGGGAACGAGATCAGTAAGGTAAAAGTCAAACCACCATTCACATGCCTGGTTTCATGAGCTCCAGGTCCCAAAAGAAACTTAGAAAGTTTATAATGATTTGATTTGTAGAAAAAACATGAAAAGATATGTGATCATAAAATGGATTGACTTTAACATCATCGCATGATAAATCAGAACATCATTGAAGACCTGGAACGATTCACTTGATATCAGATTTCCCATTCAAGATGAGATCCCAATGATCCCTATACACCAAACAGTATTTTCAAGTGAGATCCCCATGATAACTATATATCAAATAGTGTCCAATGTTTGGCACCCCAAACTAATCTCTCCCTTAATGTCACAGAACAACACTAAAGCTTCTCACTTCCCACCAATCATAATTTGGTTTATTAAAGCAATACGTAGAAATTGTTGAGTAGGCAAAACATAGACCATGTCAACCAACATTTTAAGTTGACCATAATCATTTGGTTAATTGATGCAAATGTGATGTTTTAATTTCCATAATCAACAACAATGGATTATGATTTTACTCAATTATGGAAGTGAATCCACTCAATTATGCAAGTGAAGAATTGCATTTATATCAATTAATGTGTGCCCTTAGAGCACATGAGGAACTTTTTTCAAGAATAATGGCGTCAAGTTCGATCAAAACCACTAGAAGAATGACCCCAACTACCATATAAAAAATGCAGCACCGGGATCCAGAAAAATGAAATGGGAATAAAAGAGCAATCACCTCCAAAACCCAATAGTACTCGTATATCTCGTCAACATACTCAGCAACTTCCAGTTGATTGAAAGTATCATCTATACTTGGTAGCTTTTCCTGCTTGATAACTTCACCATGCTCCTCTAGTAACTGCAAAATAATGGCAATTGTTAGAAAAAATGCTCAAGAACAGTTAGACATTATGACAGTGAATTAGTCGTAAACCTTTGATCCTGTCATTAATAAAGATGTATAAGATCTCCTTCGACTTGATTTTCTTATGGTGATGACATTTGATTTGTTATCAGCGCCTGACTTGTTGCTGTCAGGTGAAGGTTCTCCTTGAGTAACTTCTTCATGGGCGACCAACGGCATGTTTTCTGGACAAGACGCGGCAGATTCTTTTTTCTTTGATGATATAGCAGCAATGCACTCGGACTTGTTTGAACTAGAGATGCACTTTGATCTTGAGGTCTTATGGTTAATTTCAGTCTTTAGTATTGGCTGGACCAATGAATGCATAAAACGAGTTAACATGACTAAGAACACATCTTTGTAAATTTCTCTCAAGTTGTGAGGTAGAGATTTCATTTGAGCTATACGCATTAAAGCAAGATCAGGATTTTCTAATCTGCTATCTAATTAAAATCCTGATCTTGCTTTACATTCACTTATTGCCAATTATTTGTAATTAGGCTTATGCAGCTTAAAGATGCCATCTAACATGATTTCAAACTTCCACACCATGTCAGCTTTGCCTGAAGACTACAACAAATTATAAACTCTCATATTGCCTAAAAAAATCAAAAGATAGAAATAAGCAACACCATAAATGTTGTCTAAGTAAGCGTAGACAATGAGTTAAGTTACAAAAGAATGAAGCATGGATAATTGGGAAAAAAAGTAGATATAAAACACAGCTCATACCCTGACAGATTTTCTGGATACACGGGCATCAGCATTAATTTGATCCCTGGGAGCCCTATTTACAGATAGAAAAGATAATCATTTGCAGCCCGGTCAATCATCAATTGATAAAAGGAAAACATTTCTCGGCCATGATTCAGAAAAATAATTAAGTTCTCTCAGTTAAGGATTAAGTATAAATTGTAGGTAATTTATGTTTTTGTAATTGTAATGCTATGCTTTGTTTTGACATTTTCGACTCATCTATTACATAGAAAATAGCATACAATTCATTGATGAGCAAAGAAAAGGAAAAACATTTTGTTTATGCAAATAAATTAATATGTACAAGAGAATAAATTCAATTAGAGCACAGACAGCAGTTCCTTTTTTTCCTTTTTTGAGATAAACAGATCATTGTTACTTACATTATTATGAAGCCATCACTCGCTCTATTTCTCCATAGATGGCTCCTACCCACGCCACCCTGAGATACTACTTTCTTACCCACTTTAACCTTAACTGGAACCAAAAGAATTGAGATATAAATAGGCATATAAATATCATGAATCTTAGTCAATGGACTGCAGAGCCAAGTATAAAAGAGACACGAATCAATTTGTCTTACCAGGAAACCCACTAATATTCTTAGTTTTCTCAAAGTTTTCATCATTCTCCTAAAAATGAAAGGTAAAAAACAGAAAAAGGCACTAGGAATCAGACGAAACCAGTACAAAAATATTTCATTAGGAATAGAAAACAATTCTTTTCTTCGAAAATTGTATGTAATGAGATTAACCTTTGCATTGATTGCATCTGCATGGCTCACCCTCTTCAGCACTGGCAGAGACTTCCTTCATGTCAAAAGTAGGAACAAAAAATATATCAATAGCATATATAAATTGTTATTTTAATGAGTAAATTTCATACTGATAGAATCACAAACCTCATCGCTGCAACCAAATTCCCTGGATTCCTCCTATAAAATTGAAACATAAATTTAGTTCAAGAAATTATTGAGTCACACAAGACAGCTGCAAAGCATCTGGCATTGATACTAACAGATTTGTGTTATACCCATATTCCTGCCTAGATAAAAAATATGACTAACATAATTCAAATACCTGCTCTTATTAATGCCAAATTCATGGCCATGATTCTTGGTGCTGGTCTTCTGATCATCTAAAGAGGCCCTTGGATCTTTGTCACCTACTATTGTCCAAGACCAGTAACTATCCAATGAGAATCCCCATTTAGAGATACTATGAAAGTAAGTATTTTGTTATACCTTTTCTAGAAGCATGAAAGTCACCAGCCTTTCTACTTGTATTATCCTTCATTTTTCCCTAATTTGAAACAAGAAAATTATCAGCACTCTAGAATTACAGGAGGAATAATTGAAGTGCCAGATAAGAGAGAACAGTGATATTTACTAGCGATGATAAAAACTTTCATCTTTCAACTGGCACAATGGGGTAGAATTAGGTACAAAGGGCAGCTACCACAAGTACTATGAATTTACATTATGATTACTCATGACAAAGATAAAGTGTATAATGGTGACCAGATTCAATGTTAGGAAACCTCATCCAACATTGGCAAATAGTTCCTCATGAATCATCCATGTTTAATGAAAATCTCAATTCCTCGGACAAACAAGTTTGAAGTGTGAAATTAGAGGGAGCTAAGTCCCAAAAGAATACCAACTTCAACTTGTAGAAATTCTCTCTCAATTATGAAGCAATCAAGAAACAGAAGAAAGCAAACATAAATCTGAAGGAGAAAGCAGCATAAATTGTACTCTATTAAATTTGGAGAATGATGTGGCAAACAGTGAGAGAAATTACAAATCATCCACTGTATGGCAAAATATTGGCCAAGTTTAGGATTTTCTTTTCAAGGAAAGAAGAAGAAGCCTGTGTTTGCTAATGCAAGGACAACCAAAGCATGAAAAGTGAAGCCAAGAGAAAAGAGGCTAATTTTCCAGAATTCCATAAAGGAAGAAATTCAGCTACGCTGATTAGAATAAAAAAAAAATGATTTCTGCTGAGCAACATGGAGACTCAAGCAAGCAACAAAGAACCTCCCTGACAGTATGCAAATCCAGAATAATTGACCATACAGAAATGAAAAAATAGGTAAGTCAATCCTCCCTGCCTCACGATTTGGAGGAAGTTATCTTCTGTCACACTGGAGAAGCGGGCTAGGACAAAAATGTTGGGTTTCAACCATTCCCCTCATCCTCCCTGCCTTCCCATTCCGCCAACAAACAAGCACTCAAAAGTGTGCTTCCCTTGTTATCTAACTACTTTGAAATGAAGGCATCATAATTGGATGCAGAATCTAGTGAAATATTGTACCAGCAATTGAGCTGGATGCTATACTTCTAGGCTGATTTTGCAGAAAGAACCAGTAGGCAAAACATTTTAAGTAGACTGGTTAGAAACCAATAATGAATGGGAAAACATCATAAACAATGCAATGGGAACACAGAAGAAAAGAAACAAGCTGACAGAACACAAAAACTTGTACTTAGAATTTGGTTTTCATACCGTTGCAGATTTTCTTGATGAAAGATTCACAGTCCTAGAGCCTGTACCGCCTGATATCCTAAAGGAGTTGATGACAAGCAGAGAATCATGTCAATCTTAACCAGAAACAAAGGAGCAATCAATCGAAGGACAAGAAAATATGGAATATCCTTAACAGTGACCCTCTGTAGCTAATTTATAAAGAAAATCTAGCATGCATGGAATGCTTAGAAGAAATTCTTCTCTGAAGAATTAAATTAAAGTTAAGCCCCCGTAACCTGAATAAACTTTGATTATTTACTCAATTGGATAAAGAAAACATTCTTTTTAACTTTTGCCCATTGATCTTGAAGCCAAAAGCCAAAATGATAGAGAGCAAGAGAGAATATATTCCCCTGAGCAATCATGGATACCTAAATGTTCAAATTGTCTTTCATAAAAAAAAAAAATTGCAAAGAAACTCTTCTGCCTTTATAGTACTTTTATAAATTTTAACGATAAAAGAACTTTTCATAATTTTACTTGTAGAAATGAAAAAATGATTTGCATGTAAGACATGAACAGGAAACATATGCAACCAGTAGATAAAAATGCCCTTCATACATTAAAAACTAGGCATGCCAATTCAAACACTCACACTGATTTCAAACCACCATATGCCGCATTCCTTGCACAACTACTCTGCACATTGCTTACATCAGCCAATGCTTTTCTTCTGGCATTTTGAATTACTGGAAAGGGCCACTATCAAAGTTTAACAATGACAAAGAAAAAATCAACAAAAAGATAAATTATTATTAAATTTAGCCATACCAGTCAGTCTAGATGTGTCATGTTTGCCTTTGTTCTGCACCACAATTTTCGAACTTCCCTTCATATTACATGTTAAGGGCAACTATAAAAGCATACTTCAAATGGATATCTAAAGAAAGTAGCATTCTCACATAAACAACCATTAATGCAGGAAGGGGAAACTTACCTTTGAATCACTTGTTATGGCAAGAGGATCTTCTTTGTTGGATATCCTTCTGTAGAATTTGTTTTTTTTTAAAAAAAAGATGTTAAAAACACATCAAGAAACAAATAAAATACTATATTTCTGTTGTCCAATGTTTCCAATTTATTTAGAAAATGATCTCAATCAAGCCAAGGAGCCATCAAAGCGGGATAATGTAATTTCTTTTCTACATCCAACAATATTAGAAGATAAGATTCTTTGAAATACATCAGTTACCTTAACCTCTCCATTAAACTGAGCCTTAATAAAAGTTTTTTAAAGCCAAAGAACAAAACTTAAAACCCCAGATTTCTGATCTTTTCTTCACCTATAATTCACAAGCAGTTATGAAAATTGATTTAACAAGTCTACAGCATCACATACCTTGCAGGAAGAAGATTATCTCGGGCAGATTTACTGGAAAGAGAATTGAAAACATCACGCTTACTAATCAAGAAGCATTAAGCAATAATAAGAATTTCCAAAGTGAACCCGAACTTGATTATACTTACATGCTAGCAGCATCCTTCATCTTTTCGTTTTCTGAATAGACTTTAAAAGTTCTAACACCTAAAATAAATGTAAAGGTAAAAAGAATTAGGTACATAAAACAATTCAAGAATCTGAAACATTAAGTCAGATCGAACAAAACCAATGAAACCCTATACCTGTTCTGGAAGTATGGGCATCTTCAGCTACACGGTTGATCCCCACGCTGAATTTTCCCTAAAACAGCACAAGGAAAACATGTATATAAACAATGAATTCATCAAAGAGACTAAAAAAAAAAGAAACAGTGTGTGGGTCTGTGTCATACTTTAGCAGCCACCATTATGTTTCTTTCTTTCTCGGTTCCTCCGATAGAAAGATCTCGAACTCGGTGACGACAACAGATCTAAAGTTCTCTCACTAAATTTGTTTACCTAAACTGAAAAGGGAAAAAAAAACAGAATTTCAACATCGTAGAAGGCATTGAAGAAATAATCATAATTCTAAAAACCCTAATTCGTAAACTTCGAATTAAAATACAAAAGCAAACGGATATAAAATGAAAATTGAATAGAAGTTAAAGAAAGATCAACAAGATCAATAAAAGAAGCCATTAATAGTTAGATTATACCTTTAATGACGCTAATTTCTCTTCGATTTCTTTGTTTTCTCTTAAGATTTTTAGAGAGAGAGGGGCTGAGTTTGGGTTACCGTTGCAGATGTTGATCAGTGCTAGATTTTTATGGTTTCAAATTTTTCGAGTTTTTTACGGTTATGCCCTCATTCGAGTTTTGTTTCTTGTTGCGCTTTCTGATTATGGGCTTGCCACCTGTATATTGGAGCCTCAACCATGTAGTGTCTGGGTCTCTACTCTCTAGGCATATAACTAATGAAAATGTCATCAGTAACTTTTGAAATGTTATAAATTGCTTTCTTTTTATATTTTTATAAATTATACTTTACATCACGAGATTTACATATTAAATAATAGTTTATATCCTTAGCCGCAAAACAAAACAAAAATTAGTATTTATATGATTATAGTACAATAAAAAATTATGTAATTATCACTATATTCAATGATTAAAAAGCCATTAATACCTTGAAATAATAATAATAATATCATCTTAATTAATAATTACAATAATATCATCCATAATTAATAATCCTCCTAGATAAAATGCCATAAGTGCACGAAATTGGATTGATGGGTTTTTACTTTTTAGGATAAATTTTGATATATTTTTTTCTTGTTTTTCCCATCTCTCTTCATCTCACGTGCCATCTTCCTTGCCTCTCCGGACAAAAGAGAAAGCAAGCCATCCATCAGTCCCAGCCACCTCACTTAAACAGTTCCTCTCTCTTCTTCTTTTTTCCCATCAAACGAGAATCTCATTCGCACACATGACCGATATAAAAGCGTATTTAATGGTAATGATGGTTGTGGGTATTTTTTAAATAATTTTTCATGTTAAAATATATGTTAATAATATTTTTTTATTTTTTAAAAATTATTTTTGATATCAGCACATCAAAACGATTTAAAACATACAAATCATATTAAATTTTAATTAAAAAATTCAAATTTTTTAAAAACACAACCACAACCGCATTTCCAAACATACTCCAAGTCATCCCATCAATCCAACACAAAAACAACAACCAGTTTCATATGCTGACAATTTGTATTTGTTCAAAATCCATGAGAGTACAAGATAAGATTTCAATTGAAGGGTTGAGATGCTGCCAGCTTTAGATTTTCTAGATTTTTCTTTATTATTGCCTATTTAGAGAAATTAGAGGTTGAGAGGGGGCTTTAAAAAAATAGGAGAATTGAAATTTTAAGGGGTTTTCTCAAATAAAATTTTGAAAGTTGACTTGGGGGATTAGTAGTAGTAAATGAATAGAGAAGAGGAATTGCTGTGAGACTTATTTGATCGTTAAAAATATATAAAAATTAATTAAAATGTATGTAAGCTGAACTAGATATTTTATATGAATTAAAAAGAAAAAAAGAAATCCCAGGAGGAAAAAAGGAAATTGAGAAGTAAATCCACCTCCAAATCTATTAAATGCATCCACTTACCACCTTCAAATCCAAAACCCTTAAATTTTCTCACCTTTCAATAGCCTAACAGTCACCTTTTCTCCCTCACAGACTACTGAGCTTGTCCCAAGTAAGCTCTGCCATTTAATCACCAAGTTCCAGTCTCTAATATGAGGTGATAAATTTAATGTTGATTTGAAAATTTCATAAATTTAAAAAAGTTTTGATATTAATAATCCCTAAAGTAGGGGATTTTAACAAACACTTTCTGCCTTTTTTCTTATAGACAGTGTGCTACAACATGAGCACTTATTCTTACATTATACAAATTAAAACTACTCCCTCGATTAATTAACCCTCTGCAATCTTCAAATACCATACCTGTCCCAGAATCGTTAATACCAGCACCATTTATTCCGTCCACAACAATCTTAGCATCCAGCTCAATAAGGAAATTTGACAGCCCCTGAGAAATCATGAACTGCAGCACATTCTTCAGACACAATGCTTCAGCCAATGTCGGTGAAAAAAAACCTATAATTTTCCAGCGCCCACGATAAACCACAGCTCCCTCATTATTCCTGATTACAAAACCAGCACCCATGGCAGCGCCTTGATTAAGAATGCCTGCACCAGAGTTACATTTCAGAAATCCTACAGGAGGCCTATCCCATTTCTGACATTGGGTGTTGAACAATCTGCCTCACACACTTCCACGCCTGCCAAAACTCCAGCCCCTGCTGTGCCACATAATTACAAGGACTAAAATGAATACTTTCAATAAATGCACCTGGGATGAAGAACTCCTCTCATCACTTGAAAGGAAGACTTGAAAAGAGAATTTTTGTGAGACGAGAACAAAAACGGGCCTTCTTTTTTCTTTTTAAAAAATCCCTTTATCAGCGTCGTTTAAGCAGCTTAACAAGGCCAAGAGAATTATATATACAAAACATGAAACTGATTACTTACTTAACTAACTAATTAGGTGTCTAGCAAATAGTCAGCGAGATGGCCGAGTCCACGAAAAGCCAGGGAAGGGGGCAGTACCGAACAAAATGTTAAAAAAAAGTGGCATTACTTACTAAGAAAAAGAAACGACATGACATCGACATATATTAGGTAGAATGTTAAAGTAAGTTCTACCGTTTCAATCCAAGCAAAGCTTTCTTGATTTAGGTGAATGCATGACGACATTTTGTCCACACTTGGCTCTTTAGCTGGCTTTATCTTCTTGCTGCCATCCAAAGCTTTTTTTATTTATTCATGGGATGGGGAGTCATGGGACGGGGAGTTTTTGAAAATGTGATAATAATTATTTTTTAAAATATTTTTTATTTATAAATATATTAAAATAATACTTTTTATATTTTAAAATTTATTTTTAATAATAATATATCAAAAAAAATTTAAAACACAAAAACAAATAGATTCTTCATAGTTCACTACATCCACAAGTATACGACTAAAATTATGGATTGATTACATATCAAATATGAAATATTATATCTCAAATACTTGCATACATGTTTGAAGGAAGGGATTCTGCCGTATCTATATATATAAAAGCTTGGAATCCTTCCTATAAATCATAAATGTGAAATTCTTTTTTGGATGCATTGTTAATGACGGGAATTTGCCGTTCAAAGTAGAATGGACATTAATATGTGCTGAAGAGTTGTATATTTTTTTTAAAATTTTTCATGTGGATGAGCTTCTCTTATATTAGTACCTGATTATAAGTCATATTTAAGTTTGTATTTCAACGATTGGTAGGGTTGCAGCGGATATATATGTGCAGCCACAACAAACGTAAACACGACACCTGTGATAATTACTGAATGTAATTAATAATCATAAACTGCTAAATTTACTTTTGGTGCCCAGTTTATGAACCACTAAATCATGAGCGAGCAACCCATATATGTGTGTGTGTGTGTGTGTGTGTAGTCTGCATGAGCGATCTGCTTTATATATATATATAAAAAGCAGATCACTCATGCAGACTACACATATATACTAATGGAGTTAATTTCAGGCTACGCCAGTGGTTCGGTTTCTCTTTTCCTGCAAATTCTTATTTTTGTGTGATCATGTTGACTGTATAAAATATTCTGTTGTTATTAGCCATCCAGTGATTTCGAACAGTCGGCATATTACACATTCCTTCCTCTTCTTTCCTTTCCGCGTATATAAGACCAGACTCACTGATCATTTCTCTAAATTAAACCCGCAAACCTAAAAGCTGTCAATTCTCTCCCAATCCCTCCTCTCTGAGACGCCATGACTGATCTTCAAGTTTGCTCCTTCAACGTCCGTAAGATCATATCATGTGTCTTGATTCTTCTTTTTTACCCTACTATAGTCTCTTGTGAGTGTACATGCGAGGTTGAGGATTCAAAGCATGATAAAGGTGAAGCTCTCAAGTATAAGCTAGGTTCAATACTCTCAATTCTTGTTGCTGGTGCTATTGGTGTTGGCCTCCCTCTGTTAGGCAAGAAAATAAAAGCCTTGAGCCCTGAAAATGATATTTTCTTCATGATCAAGGCATTTGCAGCTGGTGTTATCCTGGCAACCGGATTCATTCACATACTACCGGACGCGTTTGATAGCCTAACCTCACCATGCCTTGCCCAGAATCCATGGGGGGACTTTCCATTCACAGGTTTTGTTGCCATGATGACTGCAATAGGGACACTAATGGTGGATACATTTGCAACAGGGTTTTACAAGAGGATGCATTTTAACAAGAGCAAACCGGTAAATACTACAGATGAAGAGACAGCTGAAGAGCATGAAGGTCATGTACATGTTCATACACATGCTACACATGGTCATGCCCATGGTTCTGCCTCCCCAGAGGAAGATTTGGCCCTGTCCGAATTGATTCGTCGGAGAATTATATCCCAAGTAAGATTAATTTCACGATCTAATCTGTTTGCAATTTCTTGAGACTGGTTTTTAATGATGAACTAACATAACCTATGTTTTGTGCTTGGATGAATGTTGTTCCAGGTATTGGAGCTAGGGATTGTAGTTCATTCAATAATTATTGGAATATCTCTGGGTGCTTCTGGGAGTCCAAAAACAATAAAGCCTCTCATGGTAGCCTTGTCTTTCCACCAGTTTTTTGAAGGCATGGGACTTGGTGGCTGCATCACACTGGTAAAACATTTATATATGCCACGTCGAATAATTATAAGAGTATAGAATACTGAAAAATTAAACATCTTTTCCAATGAAAAATTTTATTTGCAATTAATCAATGCTTTCTTCCAACCAGTAGAATTGTCTGCAGAGGTCTTAAAAGCCTTTTTATAGCCTGCTAGACTGGGTTGGAGATGTCGACAGAATGGCAACATCTTTCTTTCTAATTTCACTTTTCATCAAACTTTGTGCTATATTAATCCCAAATGGTCAATTCCTTGTGTAACAAAATTGATTTAAGTAGTTATCTACGTTCCTAAATACTGTTCATCATGCATACAGGTGGGCCATACACGCACAAAATTGCCTCACATGTGAATGATTATGGGAAACCTGCAGTTTTACTAGTTAATTTTATCATTGACCTGAGTTTTTCTCTGCACTCTGATGAGTTTTTGTTGGTATTTACAGGCACAGTTCAAATCTACATCTATGGCAATAATGGCAACATTTTTCTCCCTGACAACCCCAGTGGGGATTGCCGTCGGTATTGGAATCTCTAGCATTTACAATGAGAACAGCCCAACTGCTCAAGTAGTTGAGGGCATTTTCAACGCAGCTTCCGCAGGGATTTTAATATACATGGCACTTGTTGACCTGCTAGCAGCAGATTTCATGAGTCCAAGGATGCAAAGCAATCTCCGGATTCAACTGGGAGCAAACGTTTCGCTTCTTCTAGGGGCTGGTTGTATGTCCTTCTTGGCCAAATGGGCTTGAAATTCTCAAAGCTATATAAGCACAAGCCTTTGTTTTTTTCCCAACTCCTCTTTCCTTTGTTTTTTATGGTGTATATTTTTTCTTAATTTGGAAGCAGCAAAAATCAACGACCTACTATTTCATATTCGGAGGCATTGTTTTTTTAATTAGCTGAGTACACTGGCAAAGATACCCGGCAAAATGACGACATGCGTAGGTTTATATATTTTAAAATTTCCATTCCAGTGAAAGCAATCCATAAACAACAAGACCGCATCTCAATTCTCCACCCTCAACGCCCCAAGTGGAGTGTCGAATCAAGCTTTCGAGGTTAAAAAATCTTCGGAGCCCTGCATGACAGCATTTTGTTTCCCCTCTATATATAGTATTTAAAGAAGATGAACAGAACCCTACTTTAAAGACATTTTATATGCGTTTGAGTTGTTTTTTATTTCAAAATATATTAAAATAATATATTTTTTATTTTTTAAAAATTATTTTTAATATCAGTAAATCATATTTAAAAACATAAAAAAATATATTAATTTAAAATAAAATTTTTTAAAATGTTTTTGCAACCATGATAAACAGAACCTTAGTTGCAGCTGAAAGGCCAAAAATACTGCAGCTTGGTGGCTGGTGCTGTGCTCTAGAGCCTAGGCCTGTAGCCCCTCAAAAAGAGTGGTTGTGTTTCAAAATCCACTCGTAACTATTCCCCACGGAGTTCAATTACAAGAGAATATTCAATTTTTTTTAGTTGAATGTGAGTATTTAGACCAGTACATATTTTAATCAATCTCACAAGTTAGGGGGTGGGAATTGGACAGTGTTAATTCGACGCCGTCGAGGGTGAAGAATAAGAAGTTTGCTATAATTCAACCCTTATGTATCAGTTTTTTCGAGTGGGAAAAAACTCGTTGATTTCAGTTTTCAATTATAAATTATCATTCGTAAAAATAAAATAATTTTATGTGTACCATTCCATTACTTCATTAATATTTGTACGGACTTCTTTGTTAAAGATTATTAACACAACAACTTTGTAATTTTAAATGATAACAATTGAAATAAATAAAAATAACATATTAATTCTTAAATATTTTTTATTCGATTGTCATCCCCTTTCTCACAAGCACATGCACGTTATGTTCTGTAATGTCTCTAAAGGGTATAGCGTGATGGCAAAGGGTTTGAGATCTGCATGCAGTCTCGAAGTTCGAAGTCGAGGCGATACCTCTTGTAAAAGCCTGGGACAGCCAGGGTTTTATTCCCTCATCTGGGCCCACAAGATACGCTTTCCGGAGAGGTGAGGTTTTCCTCGAATCCAAAAAAAGTTATGTTCTGTAATTTTTTTTTATTATAATTGTTGTGTAACATGTAACAAAGTAAAATAACTACTAAAATTCATTGAGTTTTCTTTTAATTATTTGCATCATGTAAAATAATTATTAGACTTTGAAACCAATTAATGAGTAAAAGATAATGTATTTGTTATAAGTTAAAACCTTTAAAGATTAAAAAAAAACACTATAGATATAACTAGACAATAAAAATATGAAATTTTATCTATTCACGTTTTTTTTTCAAAAAAAATATTGCAAGTTTTTATATATAAAAAAACTAGAAAGCCATCGTAATAAATAAAAAAAATTATTTTTTTATATAATTCTGTTCTTTTTAGTTAAGTTTTAAATGGGAAAATTCACAATTAGATCGATGTATTAATTCTTTCTTATAACTTATTATTAGATTCAAATCGGAATGTGTCAACTCATTTACTATTTTCGTGAACACTTTAATCATAAAAATAAAAATAGCGTAACTTGTACTTATATTTTAAATTAAAATTTTAATATGTATATCTTTATAGGCATAGCTGTTTTTAAATATATGGCTGAGAAACTCCAATCACACCTGATTTGTTTAAAAAATAATAAATATGAAAAAAAAATCATCTTTTTCAAATATCTTTATAATAAATTAGGTTCCGTTTAAGTTTCTCAAATATTTCGTTAATTCAGATGAAAATAAATTCTAGAAAAATAGATTAAAGAAACCTAAAATATAAAGACAAATTGAAAGTGAATGGACCTCCAGAGACATATTAAAGATTTAATCTAAAATGTAAAAATAAATCAAGCTAATCCCCCACTATTAAGTATTAACTTGACTTTTGATAGATGAGATAATTAAGGTTAATTGGTTAAAGGAGCTTCTGAATTTGAATGTTTGGTGGGGATTATTTTTTAAAAAATATATTAAAATAATATTTTATTTTTTAAAAATATTATTTTTAATATTAATAAATCAAAATAATGAAAACACTAGAAAAATAATTTAAAATTAAAAAAATAATTTTTAAAAAAATATTTTGAAATGAGAAAACAAATAAACTCTAATTAAAAATAACTTAACCCATGAGCTTTCATTTTCTTGATTTTGATTCATCAAACTATCAAGGCGAAACAATTGATCACCTCATTAAAAAAACAAATGGTTGCAATGACTGTTTTGGAACACTGAAAACAAATATAATAAGGTTACAATGACTATATTTGTGATCAATTGCTTTGATTTGATAGTTCAAGTTATATATAAAAACAAAAAAAACGAAAGATCATGAGTTAAGTTATCAAACCGTCTTGATTCCAAGAACACTTTGATGAAAACAGAAAACTGAAAGAACCTGATATGCCACTTAACTTCGACCTTAATTTCCAAGTACATTTCAGCTGTTTGCTGTTTATTTGACAAACTGAACGTTCGTGGGTTTTATTTTCGATTGCCGATTGTTGTTGCAACTCCTGTTCATACAAAAGCTCTCTTGTATGCACGGTCTAGGAAGACACCATTTTGCAAGAACTAATGAGCTATAACTATTTCTTTGGTGGAATCGAACTTCTATCAAACCTTTTTTTCTGGATCTGGAAAGCTGTCATGATTGTGACATGATTACAAAATCGACCCTGGCATATATTCTTTTTCATTATACGAGTTCTAATCATTTATTAACAAGAACTAATGCAATTTCTTGCTGTCTAACAAAGTAGGGAATCATGTTGAATTTGACAGCTTTTTACATCAGCATTGAAGATTATTATTTTTTTTAAATACTTAAATTATATGTATTGGCCCCAGAAGGATCGTGATTCATAATTTTAGGTCTTTGCCAGGAGTGTCCTGCTTATCTGATCATCTATTGGTGATAAGAGATTAGTAGCATTTGTCCAATAACAAGAGACAGCTCCATAAAGCTGCATTATACAACACAAAAAGGACTGTAGAGCAAAATTCTATATGTTTTATGCACACATAGAGTGCTAAGATTTCCACCAATCAGATTAGCACAGTAACACGGAGATTTAATTGTTTGGGCTTAGAATAAGAATTTCAAACTATCAGTTTGCAAAGTAACTCGACAGGACCTGGGTGGAGAAAACGATGATCAAAGGCCGTATCTTCGTTTATAGTAACATGTGCAAGTACATCACCTGGAAATGATCTCAAATATCATAGATAATTACACAGCCTTTGCAGAAATTAGTGGTTTCGGAGGGGACAGTGATCTAATTTCAGGTGCAGAAGTAGGAAACAGTATGTTTAGCCTGTGCATGAGTATGTCTGCCCTTGAGGGAATCTCGTTCAAAAGAAATTGCTGAACAATTGGTTTCTTGAACCACTCCATAACAGAGTCGCCAGGGGCCCTTAGAACCACCTTGCTAACTTCAAATGGGGATTCCACGGAGCTCAACATCTGCGCAACAACAATCCGTAGAGTTGGTCCTGTAACCAATTTGATCCGCCTTGGTATGACACCATAGTACAGCATGCGCTTTCTGAACCTATGGAGAGTATGCACAACCGCTACAAGGGCAGCTCCCACAGACAGGTTCCTAACATCAAGGGACCAAGCAATATGCTGATCAAACACAATAGCTTTTGGAAAAAGCTTATTCTCATAAGCAACTTTCCAAACACATCGGGCTCGGTTTATCTGCCCCATGAGAACAAGGTAATTGAGCAGAACATTCACAAAATACTTTGCAGCTCCCTCTTCCAACTCATAATCAATGCCCTGAAAAAACTCCCTCACAAAGGATAAAACTGGTTGTTTCCTCTGTTCCGGCCCAGTGAAGAGCCCGCACATAAAAGCATGCGCCTTATGTCTCGTAGCACTAAGGATTGCCATCAGATGCCTCTCATTCTGCTCTTCTTGGCATCGAACAAGATAGGCAAGAAATGATGTGTAAAGTATGAGATCCACTTTTGCAGCAGAGTTCACATAAGTCTCTAGGAGAGGCTTGGCTGATTCATATAAACCATTCTTCATGCACGACTCAAATAACTGCCTGATTATAAAATTATTCGTTCTTATCCCTGATGAACTCATGAAACGCAGCCACCTCAAAGAAAGATCAACAGAGCCATCCTTAATGTAAACCATTAAAACATCACTGGCACTCACATCAACAGAAAATCCCATAGCCTTCATCTCAAGTAAAATTTTGGCAGCCACATCCACAAGCTTCTTATGAGCCAAGAGAGTCAAAAGGGCAGTATATGTGCTCAAACCTGGCCTCAAACCAGCATTGGTCATCGAATTGTACAGCTTCATAGCAGCATCTACTTGTCCAGAAGCAGCATGCATTTCAAGAAGAGATGAATAGGTGGATGGGGTGGGTAGAAATCCAGCCTTCTCCATGTCTCGAAAGATGGACATTGCAATATCGAGCTTCCCTGACTTAGCATGTGATTCAATTATTAATGTATACAACCCAAAGTTAGGCCTAAAGCCAGCTATCTTCATCTCATCCCAAAGCCTGAGAGCAGCATCCAATTTCCCAGCCTTGGTGTACGACTCAATCAAGGAAACATACATGATAGCAGATGGCCTGAGCCCTAAACCTTGCATTTCCATGTAAACCTTCATCGATGTCTCCAACCTCCCAGCTTTCCCCATTGAGTCAACAAGCGAGGAAAAAATTCCAAGGCTTGGGTGAAAGTTCCTTTCTTTCATCTCTTGGAAAAGCTTAAAAGCAGCATCCAAACGACCTGATTTTGCCAAGCTTGGTATCATCAGCTCATAAGTTGAGCCATCCAATGAACAATGGGCTGCTTCCATGGTCTCATATATCTCAAATGCCTTGTATGGCAAGCCCTTATTCAAAAACAACTTCATGAGTATATTATACGTTTCTGTATCAATTTTACACCCTGAATCCTGAACCTTCTTGAAACAACAAAATGACACTTCCAACTTCTCTGCCTTAGCCAAATACTTGAGTACCCTGTTATAAGCACTAAATTGAGTTGCACTCTTGATTGAATCACAAACCATCTCATCAAACAAAGACTGAATCCCATCAAAATCTCTACATTGATTCAACCCATCAAACAACATCACATAACACTCATCATTGGGCACATACCAAGTTTGCCTCTTAGCCCATTTGAACAAACTCAACAACGCATCACTCTCATTAATAATCTTCAAAGCTTGAACTACATGAGTCATATTTGGCACGAACTGTAACTTGTCCAATTGGGTCTCCAATTCTGGCCCCCATTTCCACCTCTTAACAACCTCAACTATCTTTGCAACAGCAGAAGCATTCAAAATTGGCTTCTTTAGCCCACCAATCATAACATGGTCATCAACTCCCGGCTCAACTGACCTTATACCTTTACCACTATAAATAACACTCCCTGACTCATCTAAATATTCTATATCCTCAGTCCATTCACCAGACCCAGCTTCACCATTCTTTCCAGCACAGTAATTTCTCACAAAGCTATTGGCTTTAACATGACCTCCGTTACTAACCAAATTGGGGCTTTTTGATGGGGATACATTTGGGGAAATTGAATTGAGACCCATTAGAGCACTGAAAAAACCGAACTTATTCAAACTATTAATTGCTGCATTTGTGTGTGAATTAGAGTTTTGGACATTGGGGGTTAGAAATGAAGACCTGGAGCTATGGTTTTTGGTGAGGGTATAAAGATTTCTAGGGTACAGTCTACTGCGATGAATGTGAAACATTGAATTCAAAATGAAAGGTCAGTGCTTGGAAATTCTTACCTTATGGTTTTACACTCTCGTGGCTCTCTGTATATCCTCTTCAAAGCCCAAGCTAAAACCCTCTGTTGTTGAGAAGAAGAAAGCTAAAACCCTATGGTGCTTCTCGCTTCTCGAGTATTGATAGAGTTACCTGAGAAGGCATCGCGACCAATTAGTTATTTGTTTTAGGTTTTCTGTGATTTTTAAGACTATAAATGGATGGTTTTTCTTTTTTAAATTAAATAAATGGTTTGCTATTTTGCTTATAGACCTTTAAATAAAATAAAAACACTTCAAGATATTCAAGCAGATCCAAGCTGGCAGATGATCAACACAACGATATTTGTATTATGATTTTGACCGTTAATCAAAGAGTATCTGCCATTTTTTTAGAGAAATGATAACTAATAAGAAAAAAAATTCAAAAAATATTATAAGTCATTGAATCATGATTTTAATTGAATTACAGTTTTGATATGGGACCTAACAATATATTTCATTAATTTAATGGCTTCATATGTATTTTAAAAAAATTATATTGTTTTTTTATCATTATAAATTTTTTTAAAATGATTTGTAAATTTTAAAAGGTATAATTGAACTATTAAGATTTTAAATCTTCCTAGAGATTACTAGTTTCAGTCTTATAAATATCAAGATTATTAGAGATTTATATATTTGTTTATTTTAAAATCTATAGAATTAGTTAAGATATACAAATTGAACTGAATATTTACCTTAATAATAATAATTGTATAAACATGGTAGTTGATAAGTTGACTTATCAGTACTTACTTTTTTACATGTTTATTAATAATTGTCACTGAATTGCTAAGAAATTCTTGAGTAATATATAATTTATTATATGAGTAATATATAATTTATTATAATAGTGTAATATTAGTTTGTATACACGCTATGGGGGATCAAAATTTCTTAAAATATATATATAAAAAAAAATCAAAGTTTCAAATAATTCTTTGCGTTATTATTATATTTTTATTAGCATTTTTTAGTTTATTTTAGCGAAGATAATATTTTTAATTAAAATTATTGTTTTTGTTAAAAATAAAATTATTATTTTTATTAAAAAATATTTCATGATTGTTAAGGTAAGTTAAAAAAATATATCAAAATAGTATATTTTATATTTTATGTGTGATTAAAAGTTAAAAAAAATTATAAATATGATAAAATCATGTTTAAATTTTATTTTTAAAATTTAAGAATAAAAAAAATTTAAATCAATTTTTCATGAATAATTTATGGTTAGTATTATTATTTGTATATTAACTACATAATAACTAAAAAAGAATTATTAAAATTAAACTAAAAATTTATAATAGTATTTGACAACCATTTCCAAACTAAAAAAATAAGTGAAGGTGGTAAAAAAAAATATGCATTTAGAATGACAAGAAAAACCAAAGGAAAAAAAAAAAACTTAAAAGGATAGGCCTAGCTCCTAGCCAACTAATAACAGGCTAAGTTGGCATGTCTTGCCCTTTTTTATTTTTTTATTAAAAGGGCGAATGACTTTATTTTTATAGCATGTTGTCTGGTTTCTTGAAAAAATATTGTTATCTTTAGCTCTTGAACCCGCGATCCCTAGGTTAGATAATATGCTGATATTCAAATGATATATATATATATATATATATATATATATATATATATATATATATATATATATATATATATATGCTTTATTGTTCATATGAATGTAAAACAACATTAGGAATCATAGTTCTTTTAGAGTTGTAGGTTAATATCTACTATTTTCCTCCCTTTTTTTGGATTATAATTAAGAAAATAATTTTAAAAAATAAAAGAAAATTTCTCATAATAGATATATACTGAACAAATTTTTTAGTTTTTAAACAATTATAATCATTTAGATCCACTTGACTTTTATCTTATTCATCAACCTATTTAAGCTGTAACTAATTTTGACTAAGTTTATGATTCCATATTTAGGAACTTAATTTAAAAAAATAAGTTAGGGACTAGATTATATTTATTTTAAAATATAATGAACATAAAAATATTAATTAAGGACAAATTGGCTTATACTACGGTGCAGTTGCATCGCAGCCCACACTCATCCAAGAAGTTCAAAACGAAAATGGCATTGCAACTCTTAAAGATTTGATTTTTCATGAGGAAAAATCCATGATCAGATGTAAATTCTGCTTGACCAGGTTTTGCATTGAAAGTCCTGTTTTATCAATGAGAGCCTAACTAGTTCAAGAAGTCATTCAAAGGGCAACAGGGTGCCGCAGCCTCCAGCAAGAGAAGAGAGCTTTGAGTAGAAAGCAAGCAAGACAAAAGGGGCAAACACAAACCAACACTTTCATTTTTCCCAACGTCAAGCAAGCATATATGCCATAATACGTAGCCACCCCACAGGAAAACGGAGGAAATAGATTATCATTTTGCACATCCAGAGACAACTTCGTATAAAATAAACCTTCCATCACACCTTTTAACCCTTTTTAGCATTTCTTCACATTCACCGCTCTCGGCAAAGTGACTGTAAGAATCAATCTTTATGGCCAACCCAGCCACTAATTGTCCCTCATGGCCTTACTTTTAGCCATTCTAGGACCGTCCAAGGGTGCCGTTGCCCTCTTATGTTTATATAAGCAAATGGCTAGCCTTACCTCGTAGTCTTTGAAGGGTGTGGAGTTTGAGCAGTGGAGCTTTCACTTGCAGGCATTGGTTTGTCTGAAAGGCATGGAAATGAGCAAAGGTTGCAAGAAAGTCTGCGTTCTACTACTCTATTTGACGATTGCAGCTACTTCCTTCGCTCATTGCGGTAAGCTCACTGATCACTCTAGCCCTGCATTTATTTCAAGTTATATAACAATCTACTTTTGACAATCGAGTTGTACTTGCATCTTCCTCCCCCTAATCTACTATTTCTAGAAATTAAATGGGGCAATTCAGTAGCTCAATCACCATCTTATATTGCAATGTAGATTGTGAATATAGGAATTGCTGCTAATTTATTTCATCGGCCCTGCTAAAAATACACTCATAGAACTACAGCATTGTGTGTGCTGGAATCTCTCTCTTTTTTCCGCTGAATATTCCACCTCATTTACCATTTCATGTGGTAGATAGATCGCATAGGGCCAATTGCATAGCCAGGAATCAGTAGTCACTACATCAAACAATTGCTCTTTAACTAATTACTAGCCAATGTGATGCTTCTCAGGGCACGAGAAGCAATTTGGATAGAAACTGATCATGACTCTAGTTTTTTTTTTTTTTTTTTTTTTTTACCTTTGAGCAGATGCAAGAAGATCAATGCATCTATCCAGAGGTCCAGTGCATGCAGGAAGTTCAATAATCAAGCATGCACAAGAATTGAAAGTGACGAAGCGCTTTGACTTGGCTTCATTGCTTCTGCAAAAGGAAACAATGGATTCATCAAATGCTGGTCCCTATGTGAGCTCACCATTTACTTTGCCGCCTTATGATTCATTAGGACCAATTTCATTGCCCGATAATGCCCCTCCAAATTGCATCTACCCCCCAAACACCCCACAACCACCTTCCACAGCAATTCCAACTCCAACGGGATCCATGCCATCTTCACCTCCACCACCCTTCGCTTATCTACCACCGGTTTTTCCCATCTCAAACCCGCCTCCAAGCCCAACTGGTGAGGTACCTGGCCCACCCAGTTTTACCCCGATTCCAAATCCACCTGAAATAGTACCTAGCCCACCCATTAACATTCCGGGCACACCAAAAGCTGTACCTGGTCCCCCTTATTATGAGCCTAGCCCACCAAGCTATACCCCTAGCCCGCCCACTTTTGTTCCATCTCCAACTGGATATGTTCCAAGCCCACGGGGTTTTCGCCCACCTGTGGTGTATCCACCTCCGACGGGGCCACCATCTCCAAGAAGAAGCCCATACTCAGCCTTATGGTGTGTAGCCAAGCCTTCGGTGCCCGATCCGATCATTCAAGAAGCAATGAATTATGCTTGTGGGTCTGGGGCGGATTGTGACTCGATTCAACCCAGTGGTTCATGCTTTGAACCCAATACATTGTTTGCACATGCTTCCTATGCTTTCAATAGTTACTGGCAGAGGACCCGAGTGGCTGGTGGTTCGTGTTCATTTGGAGGGACTGCCATACTAGTCACCGTGGATCCAAGTAAGATTTCTAAATCACATTGATACATTTCTAATTTAAGCTTGTTATGATAACATGGTGGCTATCTCTGAATCTGTGTTTTTTTCAAAAAAGAAAGAAAGATATTCAGTACTGTTGCAATCTTTAGTTTCACTAGAATTGACCTGACATTACATATCTTTAGTATTTTCAGTAATCATTCTTCTTTTTCCATGCAAAAGTAAAAGTATAATCTGCTTTTTACATCTGTGCAGGCTATGACGGTTGTCATTTTATCTACGGGTGATGAGATGGAGGCAATTCGTCTTTTGGAGAGTACAAGGAATAGCAAACCAGCCTCCACGACCAATCTCTCCCTCTCCTTTCATTTTTTTTTTAATTTCTCAATGAATTTATAGGTTCAAGCATAAATTTTGTAAGTAATGCCACGTGGGCTGTATCCTTAGGTGGGTCCCAAGTAGATCCGGCTTGGATTTCTATTTATTCTTAGGTTGTCATCCTCGTCGTGGATCGAATTCTTCTTTTCGTACGAGGGACCTATACTTCTCTGCATGAGTTGTACAAATTGTATTACTTAGAACATACGAGAAGGTGAGTCAGGTGACTCGGACTCACTACGGGTTCACTAAAATAAAGACACCTGTTTGGAGGGGCTTGATTTCGAGGAAATAAGACGAGACTCGATTTCCCTGGAGATATCTTCGTGTTGATTATTGATAGCATCTCGCTGGCTAGAGAAGGTACAGGCTGTTGTGTGCCCTCGGAGTCTTAATCTTGTAATTGCACTGTGAATTAGTGGCTGATATCCATATGTGATCACTGAGATTGCATGCTGGGGGTTTTTCCGTTCGAACATCTTCTTCTTCTTCTTCTTCTTCTTCTTCTTCTTCTTTTCTCTTATACTGCTCCGATGATCAATGCAGTGCTTGCTATGTTATTGAACAAATGGCAAGCGTTTTCCTAGTTCCACGGGTTCCAATATTTGATGCTCGATATGAAGGGGTTGAAGCTTTGCGAAATTGCATCATGGGTTAAGTTCTGGGTTAGGTTTAAAGAGATCCTGCAATCCAATTCTGGGCATTTTGCATTTTCTCTCGCAAGAAAATAAATTTAATGTCTTTAAAAATAATAAATTATAAAGCTGTCATAAAGGATTTCTTTTGTGGTTTTCATGTATAACTGCATAGTAAAATAACTTACTTATTCTTATAATAAAAAAAAATATTTAATTGGTCATGAAAGGTGTTTCCATCTTTTTATATTTTTAGGAGCACAATGAAAAAACTAATTACTTTTAAAGTTTAAATTTCAATCCGTTTGACTTAGGATATTTTTATTATTGTATTATTGATTTTTTTTATGTATCGGATTTAGTTTGAGATAATTTAATATTTTAATAAATATAAAATATTTATAAAATTTTTTTTATTAATACGTGTCTTACACTTATCAACCTCTCCACTATTTTAATAAATATAAAATATTTATAAAATTGAATTGATTATAGGAGTAAATGAATTTATTTTACAAATTCTATTGTTAAAAAAAAGTGTTATGTGATAAGAGATGATAGACTGAGTTGATCAATCATGCTTTAATTTACTTAAATAATTTTTATTTTAAAAAATAATATTATTTTTTAAAAAAATATCAATGAAAAAAAAACTTGATGTAGCGGCAAACAACTCTTTTTATGCGCATCAATATAAATAAAATCAAAATTAATTTAATAGATTCTTTAAGAAAATAAGAAAAAAAACACATGGAATTTCAGAATGAAACTAGTAGACTGTCCCATGCATGGTTTATTGTTTAAAAACTATATAATTATTACAATTAAAACAAGTATAATTTTGTACTATATATATATATATATATATATATATATATATATATGTATGTGTGTGTGTGTGAGAGAGAGATCTAAAAAACAGTTTATTATTAATGATATTTAACAAGAAATATAAAATTAAATACTTCGGGACTTCACAAGTGTTTTAAGAAATTGATAGTATAATATTTATTTTTCTGTAAAATATAGTTTGTGCTAGAAACTCAAAAAAAAAACAAAAAAAAAAACAATAATCGTTTGATGTGAACAAAGGCGCAAGAGCTTTTCGTTTGACTGTAAAGGTCAATGGACGCACTAAAATCACCATAAGCACACACACACCCAATTACGTACGTTTTGTCCATTTTCTTCCCTCCATATTTCAATTCATCATTATCTATCTTACTATATAAAACCCTAACAAAACCAATCTACGCCACGCTCCTCTCTAAAACCCTCCCCTACATTTGCCCCCTCCTCAACCGTTGAAACAGCCTCCTAAAATGGCTGCAGAATTCGAAGACGGTTCACCCGCCGAAAAGCTCTTCAACCAAGGTTACTCCTACACGTACGACGACGTTATTTTCCTCCCTCACTACATAGACTTCCCAACCGACGCCGTTAACCTCTCAACTAAACTTTCGCGCAACATCCCTCTCTCTATCCCATGCGTTTCCTCTCCCATGGACACTGTTACGGAGTCCTACATGGCGGCAGCCATGGCAGCGGTCGGTGGAATTGGGATTATTCACTCTAATGCAACACCGTCCGAGCAAGCTGATATGATCAGATCCGTTAAGTCACGCCGAGTGCCTATTTTGTCGAGTCCAGTTTTTAAGACGCCTGATTCACGGATTGTTAATGAGTTTGAAGGCGATGATGTTCCTTTTGTTTTTGTTACCCAATCAGGTATTTAAAAGAAATAATAATTAATCACTCCTCTTCTGAATCCCCCCCCCCCTCCCTTTTTGGGTATAAAAATCAGTGTTAAGGATTTGTTTTGGTTGCATATTGTTCAGGGGATGAGAAGTCGAAGTTGCTGGGATATGTGGCGAAGTCTGATTGGTTGGGGTTGAAAGATACAGAAATTAAATTGGGAGAGATTATGCGCACGGATGCAAACGTGTCTGTGCCATGTCATTATGATTTGGGCCAGATTAATGGGAAGTTAAAAGAGGAAGGACGTGATTTTGTGGTGCTGGAGAAGGAGGGAGGAGAGGTGGTGGATGTGGTGACGAAGGAGGAGGTTGAGAGGGTGAAGGGATATCCTAAGTTAGGGAAGGGAACGGTGGGCTCCGATGGGAGGTGGATGGTTGGGGCGGCAATTGGAACGAGGGGGTCGGATAAGGAGAGGTTGGAGCATTTGGTGAAGGCAGGTGTTGATGTTATTGTGTTGGATAGTTCACAAGGGAATTCTATTTATCAGATCGAGATGATCAAATACGTGAAGCAGACTTATCCTGAGTTGGATGTGATTGGCGGGAACGTGGTGACAATGAGTCAAGCACAGAATTTGATTAAGGCAGGTGTGGATGGGTTGAGAGTTGGTATGGGGTCTGGATCTATATGCACCACACAAGAGGTTTGTGCAGTTGGGCGAGGACAGGTAAAGGACCTTCTCTGATAATAGTATCTTGTTATTACTTAGAAAAAAAAAATTGGTAAATTTTCTGCTTTCTTATTTTTTGGAACAATCATTTTTAGGAAGTAAGAATATAAAAATCCCAAGAGAAAAGGGTTCAAGCATAAGCTAGCATATGAAAATGTGTAACAGAGTTCTGACTTCAAAGTGAATTATGCCATTGTAAATAGTTGAGGTAGTTTGCACATTCTATCCCTAGCTCCATGCTTTAACTTGTTTTTCTTGTCCTGCTACTTTGCAGGCAACTGCTGTTTACAAGGTTTCATCCATTGCCACACAAAGTGGCATTCCTGTCATTGCAGATGGTGGCATTTCATTCTCAGGTCATATTGTCAAAGCCCTGGTGCTTGGGGCATCCACTGTAATGATGGGAAGCTTTTTAGCTGGAAGTACTGAAGCTCCTGGGGCTTATGAGCTTAATGAGGTATGACATTGCTATGACTAAATGGCAATAGAAACTAGGTTTTTAGCTTTTTTCTTCAAGCATCTTTCTTGAAAGTTGCTGTTTATAAACTTCCTTTTCACCTTTTTGTTCTTTTGGAATTATTTCTTGAATTAAGGAGAGGATATATGCGTGAGAACTATTTCTGTCGGCCCTGAGATCATTCCAGTACTTCCTGTCTGATTTATCATTATTGATGCTCTTGCATTGGAAGATTCAATAAAACTGGGCAAGATTTTGGATAAGGGAATTCAAAATTAACCTAGAAGCTTGAAACTTCATAAATTAAGGTTTTCTAAGTGTTAAGAAATATTATTAAAAAGAGGATCTTGTCAAGATAATCTTTTGTAGCCAGGGTTTATTCCTTGTCTTTTAACCTGTCCCTTGAAGGAAATTGTATGCCTTAGAGATAGTGATGGGATTCAGATTAAAGAGCTAAGGTGAGTCTCAACGTTACTTGAAATGAAATACTGCTGTTTGTGCATATTTGTAAATATTGGTTAGTACTGGGTATCTGGGAGTGCTCTTATAATGAACGCTTGTTATGTTAATAAATATGTCAACTGATGTGTGTACTTGATAATATATGAACGTCATGTTCTGACAATTATTCAGCATCCTTTTGGCTTATTGTTTTATACCAGTAACATGTCAAATTATTCCGAGATCATTTTTATGTTTGCTTTAAGACAAAATATGGCTGGATACATTCTTTGGCTCTAGATGCAGTTTCAGTTCTGTGAGTTCTAACAATTTGCTATACCAGAAAGGTTTACGGGTGAAAAAATACCGTGGCATGGGCTCCCTTGAAGCAATGACTAAAGGGAGTGATCAAAGATACTTGGGTGATACTGCTAAGCTAAAGATTGCTCAGGGAGTCGTGGGAGCAGTTGCTGATAAAGGTTCTGTTTTGAAGCATGTACCTTACACCATGCAAGCAGTCAAGCAAGGATTCCAGGATCTTGGCGCATCCTCTTTGCGGTCTGCTCATGATTTATTAAGGTCAAAGACACTTAGGCTTGAGGTATGGGTCACCTTATGGCATTCTTATACTTATGGTTTGGGATAATTCGGTGGTTTTGATGTTTAAAAATAATATTATCTGTGGCTCTGTGTGAAGCTAAGTCTTTATCTGTCAACATATGTGTGAATGTATGTTTTTATAGCTTGCTGTTTGAACATTCGAAATTACCTCTGTATATAGAGGCATAAACCTTCTCAAATGTTTAAAGTCGCTTACTTCCTTTGCAAATAAATGAAATTAGATTAAATACATTAATCATCTTAAATGGTGCGAAAGGGCTTTTGGGCAAGAGATGGCGGAATTTTTTCCACTGTCTCGTAACTTTTGATAATCTACTCTCCGCATTTGTTGTAATGGAAGTTTGATAGTGGCATGTGAGTGTAAAAAAATTCCATTAGTGAAATAATGATAATGAGTTTGAAAACTTGTCTCCTTTTTGGGGGAAGAGGGGGGGTGGGTATTTGAAATGATTAAGGTAAATATTGTTGATGTATTGCCAATAGTCAATGATTGCTGCCAGAGTTTTCCTATGCTATAAGTGGTTCATCATGCTCTTTGTCGCCCTCTTATCACTCATGTTTGCTGAAGGTAAATATTGATGTATTGGAGTTATGCTCTTTTATTTTCTGTGTATTTGGTGTCTGGCCTTATTCCTCTGGCTTTCTGCAGGTTCGTACAGCAGCAGCACAAGTTGAGGGTGGAGTTCATGGACTGGCTTCACATGAGAAGAAAGCCTTTTGAATCTAACCCTTCCAGCATTTATTACTACTGCTAATGATCAGTTCTAAATTCCAAAGTGATATTTGAGTACGAGTAGCATTTAATTGAACCGCGTGAATCTGGAAGGAGCTTTGCCAATCTTACATGGGTTCTTTCGTTAAAGTCGTAGGTGGTTTTTGCTGGGAAAGCCAGAAGTGCCATCATGGTCTCTGCCTCTTGTTGCCAGGCACAAGGGGTGCTCATCTTCCTGTATTTTACCAGTTGTGCTTTTTTTAAGTATAACAGGATTTTATGAATTAGTTAAGCAATTTTCTAAGTTGGTTTTACAACAAATAATAATTCAGTGACTTTAATGTTTATGTATGTTGGGTGGGGAAGGATTGGTTGCAACTGTGTTTTACTAAAACTAGCAATCGATTTGGCATGTTAGGCCTGACGCTTGAATGATCAAGGAAACATTGAAAGGTGCATGTTCTAAATCTAGTGGGTGTTTCTAATGTCTGGAGGCTCTGCTTCATTTTCTTTAGCAAAAAGCTTGGTTCAGCCCTTGACAGTGCTTTCATGCATGATTAGCTAGATTATAGTGGCAGCAGCTTTTGTATCTCCAAGCATGGGGATGTAGTACAACAAATAATCCAGTAGTGTTTCTAGTCTGCAGCCATAGGCATTCCATTTTGGTTCGCCGAGGTGACTTTTTTTTCAACGAAAGGAGCAAGATTGCTCCACGGATATCAGATTTGCAAAATCATACTGGCAAACACGCGCATAAATATTAGTGAAGCCTGACCACAATCACATGCAGTGCCAGAAAAAACACTAGCATTCATCGACAATCATGACAGATTCCTTGCTACTGGTTTGACAGGAGATTCTGGAAAACAAGTAGGATTCTCTCTGCAACGAAGTAAAACATAGTTAACAACAGTAGTAAGCACACCATTTTTTGCCCATGAAATGCGGGCATCAGATAGTTTAGGAGCAAAGACAGTTGCTGCAGTGGAGAAGTAACAGTAGCCTTCCTTCTGCCTAGCAAACTTCAGCTTGTCCAATCTCCTGTCTACAACCCACCTGTTTACATGACAGGTATCGTGCTATAAACAAGGAAGTTATATTTTAAGTTCCCAACAACAATGTAAATGCACTAAGCTACATCTATGACATCAAATTTTAAGAACTTCAATGAGATCGAGATCAAGGACAAGTTGCAACGCCAGCAATGAGTAGCTCAAGGAAAAGTTGAGCTTCCATCATGGAAAGGAATAAAAGACAGAAATATGTGAAAGAAACAAAGCTAGCTTTGTTGGCCAGTTTTTCCTGCTCTCAAAGCATATTTAATGAAAACTGAAGGCCACCAAGGCATGGTTCTAAAGGTTGTGTAGAAAACGCACCTTATGATATGTTGAAGTTCTTCACGCTGTATTGATTGGCAGATGTTGAAGTCTTCTGCAGCCAATTTGAGAAAATCCTCGCTACCAATAGTTGAACAACTATGATATGAAGAGTAAAGGTACAAGTAAGAATACCTATATTTCACCAGTCAAATTAAAAAAATTCTCCAACTGATTGAGCAGTACCGACACGAGGTTTTCAAAATCCTTGTATCATCTGTAGCATAATGTTTAATTCTTCTTCTGATAGCTAAGCGTTGCAAATCTGCATGGTCAGGAAAATTGATAGCTGAAGTTAGGAATTCCAATGGGACTGAAAATGGCTATTCTGATGGATTTGACTATCACAATACGTCAGGAAAAAAAAAACCTGTGGTAATATTTTTATGAAGTCTATCTCCGTAAAGGGAACCATTGGATAATCCCTGTTTCAGTAAATAGTTTGTCCATGTTTTTTGTTTTTCCAGAAGTGATTCATCTGGATAACTTGACTGCAGAACTCTGTACAACTCTAAGGCAGCCCTCGAATCCTTCACATATCCTCCCGGTGAATTGAGGAAACGATCTTCAGAAAATTGGTTTAATATATCTACTCCAAACGAGTTACTAATTAAAGCTATAGTGATTAAAAGATCCTCAAAAGATTTAAACATGAAATCTCCCATCTCAAGAAGATGCCTGAAGAGACATCATATCCGTTCAAACGTAATATCCGAAATGCCAACCTTAAGTGGCATCATCAAGAAATATCTCTTCCTCCCCCTGCCACCAGCACCTGTTCGTTTGCTAATGTCATGGTTACAACAATATTAGGACCTAATCATGGGTCTATTAAGTTAACCAGAACCTTAATGAAGAATTTGGTTTAAACATGAAGATAAATTCTGTTCTCTAGAAAAAGTTACTTGCAGCAATAACACTGGTATTTCATTTGCAAGGTGAAAGTGGCACTTTACCGGTATGTTTCGTCCAGTATGATTTTCATTTCCTTCTGGAAATGCCGATCGATTCCCAATCTTTCTAGGGTTTCAACCATAGAAAGAAGAGAACATATATCCATTGCACAAATGGTTGGAGCTGAAGAAATCAATTGAAAGTCAATAACTAGATAGTAGAGAGCTGAAGTTATGTAGCTGACCCAATTGCCTGACCCAATATTTTGAGTTCAAATATATACTAAGTTCAAGTATGTATATATGGAGTTTAAGTATACCTAGATTTGTTAAAATCTTATATTTAATATCCTTAACTTCAGCTGTTCCGTATTAAACTAAAAAACATATAAATTTAGTAAGATATGAGATTCAATATCTTTAAATTCAATTACACGTTGAACTTAAATACATATACGTCTAGCAAAACACCAAACTTTATTGTCTTGAGTTTAACTCTACACTGAACCCAAATGCGTGCGGGTTAAAAAAAAAATCAAAATCAATATTAAGTCATTGTAAGTCATTAAATTTAAAATTAATGATAAGATTTAAAACATTACCGATACTGTTTTTCTAATAATTACATGAGAAAATACAAATTTAAAACTATACAGAAATTTAATATAAAAACTTTTCTTTCAATTTCATCAAATTTTGTTCCTAAGAGAACTAGCCTGTCAACACTGAAAATGTGATTGGGGATAACCCCAACATTGGTTACAAATTCAATCAAATCGGAATTGCCTGAAGACCTTCTTAAACACACCGTAGCGACATGCAATTTCAACACCATAATTTCCGTTTCTGAAAGTTACTGTGTTTATACAGCAAAACATCGGCCTTAACCAGGAAAATACATTGAACATCTATAGAAACCGTCTCTTCTTAATCTTAGAATGAACAGACCGAAGGTCGGACGAAATGGGAACTGAGTGCAGATCTTATCTTTTCTTGTAAGAGCTTCAGTCATGTCTAGATTTTCTGGTAAGTGTCCAGTAAAAATGATACAGCAGGTGTGCAAGTGGATACTGCACATCAGCTATACCAAATGACAGGCAGGGCTGATTGTGCTTGAGGAACAGCAATTATCTGATCTTGGTGGATGCCACCATGCCTAGCATAGAGAGCAGAACGAACCGAGATAAGCTTTCGATCATATCCCTGGGAGGAGGACTAAACTAAATTTAGGGTTCAGGTTTTGGAACAGATGCACTTAATTAATTAATCGATCACTTCTTTAAAACTAAGATAAAAAGGTTATAGTTCAAGAATTCAGATAAAGAATTGATTGGCCTAGAATTTAAATAAAAAAATTAATAGAAATCAAGGCAATCTTTAAATTCTTAAATTTTGGTGTCTTTATCTATTTGTTTTCTGCAATATTACCCTCTTTTAAAATATTCATATTGAGATATATTCGGATAAAATTAAGGACACCAAAAAATGATTATTTTGGTGAATAAATTATAAATTAGCCTCTTTAGTTTTGCAAAGAAAATTAAATACTCTCTCTAGGTTCAAAAATTAATTAACTATTCTCTTGATTGATGTTGACCATGCTTAATTTAAATTTTTTTAAAAAAAAATTTTATCATTAATCTTTTTGTATTATCTATTTATATTTTTAAATAAATTAAATTAAATTAAAAAATAACGTGAAATGAACGAAAATGATTAAGTTACAAATATATTTTAAAAAATAAGGAATAATTAATTAGTTCTTGAAACTAGGACTATTTAATTTACTTTGCAAAACTAGAGGGATTAGTTTATAATTTACTTTTATTTTGGTTTGGCGTTTGGGTACTTGGAATTTGGAAACAAAGCTTGAGAAAACCCGACCCGCATGCGGACAAGCCCATCACTTCAGGTAGGGATAACATTAGCTTCCCAGTTACTTCTTTGAACTCTCTCTCTCTCTTTCTCGTGGTGGGGGTTTAAGACTTCAGAGCTCAAAAACATGCAGCAGCTGAAGCTTTCTGCCTGTCTCATAAAATCTCTGCCTATCTCTTCACTGCCATCCACCCCCTCCTCCACCCTTCAACAAATTGCTTCTTCTCACTCTAAAGGTATCTCTCTGTATGTCTATGTATTATATATCCAGGTGGGTGTTTGTGTTTTTGCTGTGGCAGTGCTGCCCTTTCTTTTCTTTTCATTTTTGTTATTGCTGTACTGGGCTACATCGTTCTTTTTTCTCGTTTTTAAGGAAAGCTGCAATCTTTGAGCTTTTTTATGGCAATGGGACTTCTTTGAACTGCTTTCTTGATTTTTTTCCGGTTAATAAGTTCTTCACCATTTGAATTGACTAAAAAGGGTAATTGTTTCTTTATCACTTTGTTTCTGCGTGTATAGAGACTTCATAGGGTTGTGAGTTTGCATTTTCAGTTAACTAAAAAGACTAATTGGGCTATTAAGACTCAAAACCATCGGTGGCATCATTTGGGCAATTGAGCTTTATATTGTTTTGTGTGCTTGATTTTATTTTCTTCTCGGTAAATGCAACATTTTGCGCTTGCCATTCATGTCATTTTCTATATTCTGTGCAACATGTGGAAGCTGTTATAAGGGTTCTCCTAGTTATCATTGGTTGGTTCTATAATGATTTCTAAACCTTTTTGTAATTGATATGTGTTCGGCAGGAATTGCAAAGGTTGTGTTAAAAAAGGGAAAGACACAACTTTTCAAGGATGGAAGTCCAATGGTGTATAGTGGAGCAGTCGATAGAATAATTGGTAGACCGCCACCCAAGACAGGAGACATTGTGCTGGTTGCTGATGGAACAGAGAAACCTATAGGGTGGGGATTGTATAATTCAGTTTCCATGTTCTGTGTTAGGCTCATGCAGCTAGAAGAGGAAGCAACGAGGTATCTATATAAAGACGGCTTTCCGGTTTGATTTTATATCCTCCATCTTTTAAGTTCTTAATTCATGTGTAGAGATCCTTCTTGCGCATTGGACATGAAGAAACTGCTTGAAACAAGAACTAACGCAGCCATAGAATTACGGAGGAGGTTGGGTCTACCCTCATCTCATACAAATGCATATCGCCTTGTCAATAGTGAAGGAGACAGGTACATGATCTTGAGCTCTCCATAACCTCAACTAGAACATTTCCACTGCATGAGATGAAGAAATTCTTTGTGTGCTTTTGTTAAACGTTATTTCTTAACATATACGTTGACTCATTAATCAGAACCATGGTTTGGGGTCTAGTTATTTTTTGAGACAGGCCAGTATGCTTATTAGTAAATCACACATAGCGGCATCACTGCAGATTGTCTGGATTAATTGTTGATGTCTTCGGGGATTTAGCTGTGATAGCATCATCTGCTGCTTGGGTTGAGAATTACAAACCAGAAGTAGAGGCTTGCATCAATAGAATTGATGGAATTAACCATATAAACTGGAGACCATCTGTTGATATTTTAAAAGAAGAAGGAATGGATGTGTCAGACATGAAAGAAGTGCATCCCTCTACTTGCCCTGAAAGAATAAAGGTAGAATGTGCCTCAAAAATTACAAATTACACAATTCATATTTTTATCAGTTTTCTTATGCTAGCTCTTTTTTTTTTTGGTAATTTTCTGATTGCTACCTCCAAATTCACAGTTTTACTTGGTGAAAATTGAAAATAATCATTCTCACTTCTGATTGCAACTTAAATCACTCCAAATTGTGGTTTTCATTATCAGCATCTATATTTGGGTCTGCTGATCATGTCGTAATATTTCACTGGAGTTAGGCAATGGGGACAGTTAATGGCAATGTTATGCTTGAATAAAAAGTGCTGTTGTTTCTAACTCTGTCTGAGCCCATCGCCATCCATTTCTCAAGTGCTTGCCAATCTCTGGCTGAACTCCTACTCTGAAGTGTCACTATCTATGAATCATCTACCACCTATTTCCCCTTGCCTTACTGATCTAGTTTGTGCTTCTGCATGAATTCATAGCTGCAATATTTATGCTGTTCTGCAATGTTCATCTGCCAGGTTATGGAAAACGAGATCTCGTATGCAATTTCATTGGTGGGCCAGAAGACTGGATTTTATGCTGACCAGCGTGAAAACCGCCAGTTCATATCTACAATTTCAAATGGCCAGAAAGTTCTTGATATTTGCTGCTACAGCGGTGGTTTTGCTCTAAATGCAGCACATGGAGGCGCAATAGATGTCACAGGTATTTATTTTATTTCTAAACATTTTTCATTTGGCCTGGTACAGGATTAGTGCAATGCCCATGTCTATTAATCAATGATCCTTGGGCTATTACAGCCTCCACCATATCTTCTAATTGTCACACATTCTTGATGATTCTGGATTTCATTATAAGTAGGCTGCTCAAATTCCTTGCATCTGCAATGTTAATTTAGCTCTGGTCATCTCATGCTTTCTTACAGGAGTCGATACATCTATGCCTGCTTTGGAGCTTGCTAGGGAAAATATTGTTCTTAACAACCTGGATCCAGGAAGAATATCATTTTTGAGAGAAGATGCCACTCAATTTATGAAGGGTGCCCTTTCTAGAAATGAATCATGGGATATAGTGATTTTGGACCCTCCTAAATTAGCACCGAGAAAAAAGGTACAGTAACATACGCAAGAATACAGAAGCCTGTAATCCTGTCCAATACAGTATTTTTCATTCCCTGAGGTTGCATGAGGAAATTTCTCCTAGGTACTTCTCATAATAGCGTCAAAGAATTAAGAAATTTCTCCGATAAGAAAAGTTCTGCTCAGGAAAATGTTCAAAGCTTGAAACAATATAAGTGGAAAATGTGCTCCTGTGCCTTCATCAATATAGACCCTCAGGAAAATGCCCAAAACTTGTCTATATTTTGGTAATTTTCATCAAAGGCAGTTTATGTCCACAACCGAGGCTAATGCCCTGCCTCCATATATTTGTCAGTTTGTACTAATTCTGGGGCTTTTCCTGCTCAGGTTCTTCAAAATGCATCAGGCATGTATAGAAATATGAATTCGATGGCATTGAGATTAACAAAGAGAGGTGGCCTTCTCATGACTTGCTCTTGTTCAGGAGCTATGACCCAAAGTGGGATGTTCTTGCGTGTTCTTCAGGCAAGAAATTTTTTTTTCTCGTGTGTATGGGAACAAAGAACTAATTTTGGCGGGTTGACCACATTGCAGAGAATATTGGAGATATTTTAAACTGTCGTCGTCAGCAAAATACATAGACACGGGCTTTAATATGAGAAATGGAAATTTAATCACATTACACTTGGGAGTTTGGCCATGAAGATTAGGTCACTTGACGCATTTCAAAAATTAGCTTACTCCTTGCTGTTGTATTACTTATCATTTTATTCTTGCCTTTGTTTTGTGGAATCAGGGTGCTGCATCAATGGCAGGAAGGAAAATCTCTGTTCTGCGAGAGGCTGGAGCAGCTTCAGACCATCCTATAGATCCATCCTACCCAGAAGGGGCGTACCTTTCCAACATTTTACTAAGAGTATTATAGATGTTAAAAAAACAATGCAGACAAACAAAAAATGCAAATTCTATAATGTTTAAGTGAGTGAAGTTTTCGGGAAACAAATAATAAAAAATTGTATTCAATACTGATGTTGTAATTATACATAAAGATCACTCGTGTATTGCCTAGAAATCAAAAATTCAAACCAACAGAATCCTTCCCGAGCCAATGTTATGTTTTAAACATTCCATAGACATTAAAGTTACAATAAGGGATGTGCCGAAGTGACGCCATCAAAAGAAATCCACAGGCATTTTTAGTGCGATCCAGGACCTCTGTTCCATGATAAGAAGGTAGGATCACCAAGCCGCCTGAGATGACACAGTAAAGAGAAACAGTAAGAAAATATTAACATATATCTCACAAACAATCGAATACACATAGCATATGAAAATTTTATGCTGCCGACTATGGGGCCATGCTCCACAAGTCAGAGCCTCACTCCATATATGATGCTGGGCACACTTCGAAATCCTCACCATAAAATGCAAGCCTTATGAAGGGCAATTCTAACAGCCTCACTCTTTCAAAAGCCGTAACGCCGCACATGTGTGACAGCATGTATTTTGACTTTAATAACCAGTTTATTAAAGTCATGAGAACTAGGCCCCTAAATTCAAGAATTAATTTGTATATGTGATCAACTTACCTAGGCTTGACAAAATACACAATTGTGAAACCCATTGACAAGGCGAAGCATATCATCCCAACAGTGAGATAAGCAATGCCAAGAAAGTCATTTCTTCCACCAATCCAGCTTGTAGTTGAAAGCACAAGTTTCTTCTTGCCATTAAAACTGTATGTGTTATAGTTGTTAGCCAGTGTAACATTTATGACTTCTTTTGCCTCAAGATCCACCTCTATCTTCCCATACAACTTTCTAAAAGTTGGCAGAGCTGCAGTTCGCATCCAAACCATGAGGTCCTCCTGATCGCTTAGCTGTTACACAAAATCATATAAGACCAGGTCAGTCACATGCCAATTACTTGAAGCAATTTGCATCAAAAGAAACACGGAGAAAAATTTATGGTTCTCTCGTATATTTTCACGTTTTAGCAATAGAAGAGGGGAAATGACATGCAACAATATCTCATCATTTTAAGCATTTACACCAAGTCTCTCACGTCTCCAAGGTATAAGCCTAATACTCAACACCTTGGGTTTAAAAAAATCAACTCCTTCATGAATGAAAGAATAACTGAGGTCACACCTTCAATACTAATCCTGAAGTTGAGGTTAAGCAACCTGAAAATACCACTCTAATAACACAACAGCAATGCAGTTTTGAAATCTACCAATGTCCAGAGTGTTATTAACATTATTAAAGCCTCTAAAGGTATTTTCCAGGATGAAGTTGGAACAGTTATTTAGTCAGTGATAAGATGAGTTGCTTATATATTAATTTGAAGTAATAGTAAAGGGAGGCTTACACGTATTGATGCCTCGAGACTTTTACCACCTACAAGACCTCCACCCTGAAAGTTTTTAGGAAAGACATCTTTACCAAACCTTTTCTCCTTATCACTCTTCCAAGCAATTCCCTTCTTATTCACTGTCAACGACTGGTTCCCACGGGAGAAGCTATAAGTATCATTAAACAAACTCCAAGCTATCAGACCACAGGGTACAATTGCCCCCCTCCCCGTTGCAGTATCTTCTGGCTTACAAGAACTTGTATCATTCTCTTTACTCGCACTTTTCAACTGTTCATCACTTCGGCTCTTCACATACCTGATTTATTAGAGCAATCATTAAAATTATGCCAAATAATCACCACATAAACTCAATTACATGTGCTTCAACTTTCAGTGAGTGAGCATCCCAGTTTATGATCATGATAATCATGACAGTTTCACACTGTTCAATAGTTTTTATAAAATGATGGGTTGCTTTCATTATTAAACACTTGAAAGAATGTAATTTTCTACCATCAACAAATAGTCAAACACACTATTCTGAGATGAGAAACATGATATTAACCACCAATTAAGCATGCATTGAGGAGCCCTTTCCTCAACGTGTAACAACATCCTAGGTCCTAGGCTGTAATGTCTGTAATTCTTGAAAATCACAAACATCGCCATCTTGACTTATAAAATGTGGCAGGAAAATCTAAAAGGGTGCACTTCCTGAACCACATGTTATAATTGGTTCCCTGGACCATCACCTATGATCTACATAAATTATGCACCTGGATAGTCCTGAATATCAATGCTCCCAATTTATATGAACAATATACCTCTGACCATTATGTAAAATCTACACATGATTACTTGAACCCATCAGAAATTACATGCTGATAGAGTACATGAGGTTGATGACATACCTACGATGATTCTGGTAGAAGTTGTCAAGCTGATAGTAAACATAAATAGGTTGCTTCATACGCTTAGGGATCTGGCAAGAAAAACAAGAGTAGAGAACAGAAGATCGTTATTTACTGCTTAACCTCAGGTCATGATGGCTAATTTCTATAATTAGCATAAGTCATGTTGCATGGGAGAAAAAAGATATTGGCATGGGTTTTTTGTAAGGAGTAGAATAAAGTAACCTACTGGCTACTAATACACTGCTGATATAGCACCACTTACAGCTCTGACAAAAAGGGAATGCCACCAGTGAACAGATAACAATAACATGAAGGTATATTGTATAACAGAAAATAATATTGGCACGGGTCTTTCCTTGTTAGCTAATAAATCCACAAACACTGCTAATAAAGAACATAGAAAATGACAACAACACATCAATCATAATAATTGCAAGAACAGGACTTACCGTCATTGATATTGTGCATGTTTTATCAGCAGCGCTTTGTATAAATTGGACTTCATTGCCTCTATTTACAGCCGGAATGCATTCTATTTCATACCGTTTAACAACTTCAACAACCTGATTAAAGGAGAATAACCCATAAAAAACCATAGGTGGAAATATAACTAGAATTGCAAGGATTTAGGTGACACTAGAGCTCACATCTCGGGAACCAAGCAAGCAAGCAATGCCGATAGGGATGAAGACAATGGCAACAAGCATGAATGCAGACACTACCTGCACAAAGAGATATATTAGGAGTTAATAACTTTGAGCAATCATTTGCATCAGACGAAACCAGATAAAAAGAATGATAAAAACTTACCCATCGTGGTGTGAGAATTGGCTTGCAAGCAGGAAGTTCTTGTTGAGTAAACTTTGAATCTGAAAGAAAACGAAACATTTTTAGTTCCATAAAAATCACATGTACACCCATATGTGCTCGTGTAGTGAAAGACAATTTGTGAGCTGTGATTGAAACATCAGATAAAGAAGCTGCTCAGCTGTGCTCTCTCTATTTTTACTTTTCTTGTTTTTTTTAACAGCTACACTACAATAAGATTACAAGTGCATTTTAATAAAATAACCAAAAATCGCATTTTTTTTGCTCTGGCAAATACAATACATCCCTATAAATTTAAAATGTTTTCATCCCTCTATCTTGCTTTGCAGGATAACAATTACGCAGTCAGGCAACTATTCTGAACACTGGAAAACATTCTGTTTTCAATCTTAATGTAGATCACATGAGCATACATGCTCAGACTTGGATGCATGTAATGATAATACAGCCAAAATTACTAAAATTCCTATTCGTGTAATGGAAAAATGCCCAATTATCTCATGGCATGTTATAGCTGAGTTTCATTAATATCTTGTTTATCAAACCCAATTTAGTTCATTTTATTGCTAACAAAGTTTAATAGCCGTATTTCTCTTCAAAAGGGGAATTTCCAAATATATCTTGATGAGGAATTAAAAAAACCAGGAAAGGCTATTCCAAAAACGGAAAGACTAAATGACCAATATAAAGAAAATTAGATTCTTAATATGAAACAAAATAATCAAAAAAGAGCTCACACGACCACTCTCATGCAACAAAACCAACAGCGAATCAAAATAACAAGAACCCATCAAAAATATGCATAAACCTCCACATGGATGCCTACAAAACCCACCAGTGATCCCAAAAACATTCAAATACCTGAGTCTCTGAAACAAGCTAACAAGAAAATTACGACAAGGTTCAAAACTTTGCAATTTAAAAACAAAACTAGCACCATGATCACAAGAGGGCAGACATGAATTTGCCCAAAATAGAAAAAAAAAAAAACGAGAAGTAAAGAAGAGAATCACATTTGGGTCGCTTTGAATTCCTTCTTGGAGCACCAGAATCATCCGATCCGTTGCCTCCATTACTGGAGGATGCCGTGTGGCTACTCATGATTATGTTAAAAGATGCAAGCAAGCAAGCAAACACTTGTAGTTTCTGTCTCTCTTTCTTAAAACACCAAAACAACCGAAGAAAGAAAAACCTTAACAGAGAAAGAGAGAAAGTTCAGAAAGAAAGAAATGGTGGAAAAGACTGTGTGATCAAAGAAAGAGATGGACTTTTTAAAGGCTAAGAAACAGAGAGGGGAAATATAAATAAATAAATTTTCTAGAGGGTCGCAGTATATGGTTGAATTGAATCTGCAAGTTTTTGTTTGACTTCAGAAACTGAAGAGGATGTTTCCTTATTTTCTCTCTCTAGGCTTGATGAGCCCTCGGAAGTTCCTCCCTTTCTAGAAGGTGAGTTTGTAGAGAGAGAGAGAGGGAAGCAAATAAAAAAAATGATAGCTTTATTCTAGACCCTTAAGATTCGAAAATGTTTCATGTAGGTCCTCATCGTCACCAACCTAAGGTTCAGAAGCTTTCAATATCATCTGTAAATAGGTATTAGCTAGCAATGAACATTTTCGAAGCCTCGTTGAGTTGAGGGACTTCTCAAAAATCGCTATAATTACATATAAAAACATTGTAGAGTTATATGTAATTGACCCTTTAATTGAAAAATCCATAGAAGAGGGTTAAATTTATAGTTTTTTTCAAAAAAAAAATTATGTATAATATAACAGCGGCTAAATTGATTAAAAAACTTTATTCCGTTCCAATTTTTTTTTAAAATGCAATCAATTTATTTGATGGAAAGTAATTATTTTTAAAGTATTTTTTATTTAGATTAAAATAATATTTTTAGATTTTATTTTTAATATTAATACATCAAAATAATTTAAAAATACTAAAAATAATTAATTTAAAATAAAAAAAATTATTTTTTAAAAAACATGGTAATACCACAAAAACAAATACTACCTTCCTGCTATATATTATTCTTTTATATCTAATTTAACTTTTTTTTAAACCCTTTCCTCGTTTAACTTTTATTTTCCTTTTTTTTTGTGTTTTTTTTTTTTAAGAATCTTGACATGATATTACTTAGATCCAAATTTTCAATGGATCATAAAATCAAAATAAACTCAACTAGCTTATTTTGTTTGTAGTTTGAATTTTTTTTAGTGTTTTGAGATTTTATTTAATTTTTCTAAATAATTTTAAAAACAATTAAAATAAAGAACTGTAAGTTTAAGTTTTTTAATAAACTATAGTGAGAATAATTGGTAATTGATTTTTTAGGACTTCGTGGTTGTTCTTTTGGAGCTTTTTATGAGTGGAAAAAATCTTATTATTCCGACGGGACTCGAAAAATCTCACCTCGCCGGAAATGGCACAGGAAAAATCTTCACTGCTATCTGTTAATTATTACTATTAATCATAACTTTTTAGACTTTAATTTTCAGATTGAAAGGTCAAATTCCACCCGGACGGTGCACAAAGTGGAAGGCACGGTGCCTTGCTGGCCGGGCTTTGTGGGAGTACGGGATGACCATGGACAGCACACTAGTAGAGTTGTATTATAACTTAATATTATTAATATAGTATATTAATATTTTTGCACATTCAATTTTTCCATCCAGATTGAAATGCCAATTGTTTAATTCTTCTTTTTTGCTAAAACAATTATTTACTTATTAGAGTAATTGTATAATAACTAAGTATTATTAATATAGCAAAATATTGTTTTTTTAAAAAATCTGTTGAGTGTTAGGCCCTCACGAATGAAGTTTTCTAAAAAAAATATAATTTTTTTTAATTTTTTTGATATACTAATCAAAAATAATTTTTTTAAAATGAAAAATACCATTTTAATATATTTTTAAGCTAAAAATATTATTGAAAACAACTTAACAGCTAATATTTTTATATTTTTATCAACGATGGTGTATTTTTTTCGTTTTCTATGGCCTCCAGGGTTGAACTTGAACGTTTCCAGGATCATAGAGAAGTCCACTCATAGTTTGAATAATCTTCTACAACGGCATGTAATAAGATATATTTTTATTATTATATATTCCACGCGATATGTTCAGCTGGCTGCCTACGAAAGCCCTGTTTCTTTGTTAGCTACGAAAAAAAATATTGATATTTAGACAAAATTAAACAAACTAGCTGGTAATGTCCGCATGCACTGGGATTTAAATAATAGGTATTTGTGAGGTCAATGTTTTCACTACAGTGACGTTCAATCGCCCGCGCGAGCTGGTTAATATTGTAATGGAATTAGTAGTGTAAATGCGAGTTATTTATTAAGCTGTGCTTTCAATCTAACGATGAAGAAAAACTCATTCAATATTTAGGTTTGAATCTCGCCACTGTATTCTAAAATTTATAATACGTATGCTCAGTTAATAGCCGTACCGTTCCATCTGAAGTTTTTAAAATTTTTGATTTTTTTTAATTTTAAATAATTTTTTATGTTTATTTTTATATTGTTTTGATGTTTTGTTATTAAAATTAAATTTTAAAAATTTAAAATATTATCCTGATGCATTTCTAAATAAAAATATTTTAAAAATTAATCGTTATTAGTGTAACTTCTTGGTATTGATTTTTTGTACGGTGAAGGGGTTGTTCCGGCAAACCAGATCTGAAAACGCAACAAATTAAAACCTCTGCAGATTTCTTTTAAGGAATTGTAAGATCTTATTACTGTCGTCGTTGTTGTTGGCTTACAAGAGAATTTTATCCATTAAAGCCGGCCAGCATATGTTTGCAGTCAAGGGATTGAAACTTTATAATAAAACACATACGTGAAATTCGGTGATGGCCGCCCTTCTTAAATTTATTATAGACGAGAGAGGGAAGGAGCTAGCAAGCCAGTATTGAATTACAATTTGCAATCCGAGCTGTAGCCACTTTTAGATGCTAAAATACTGGAGGCAGTCGACGCCCGGCCCTGGGAGGAACCGCCACTGTTCTAGGTTATCTAATTTCAAAGTAATTAAAATCAAAATCTATAGTCAAAATATATTTGCCTCTGTTAGTAACATTTAATTTTCTTGTATCAGGTAATGAATGAATTCGTAACCTATCACTGCTTATCCACCCACAAATATACACATCACGAGCTCCATGTTCCAGTGTGTTTCGAATCCTCGTTAGAAAAAGTCAAGCGACGCCGTAAATACTCTCGACGGTCCTGCTTATTTATTTCTTACTCGATCTCTCATCGCATGTTACTAGAGGTAAATATATATTGGCAACGCGTCGATTTTGTCAATCCCTCCATTGCAGATTCGGAATGCTAGAGTCGTCCCGGTGAAATTAAGAGACCAATTATCTTCACCGTTAATAGGAATTTTATTGGAGAAATTTCCATATTAGTCAAACATCTGTGTGTGGAAGACCACGTTATGTTCATAGAGATGAAAAAACAAAGATTGATGGATGAACTATACGTGGAGCACAGAGTCAAAAGGATTTTCCATCCGTTGGGAAATAGCTACGATTAACATTAGACCAGGAGAGAATAATAATCTGGGTTAATTAAATATACTTAAAAGAGGGTGAAAAAAATCATCCTCGCCATACAATCATGCCTGTGATCACATGAAAGTCACGGTCATCCATTAATTCCACCGTCAGTGCCGCCATTGTTGCCATCAATCGGTTTGCTTACATACCAATAGAGAGGCCTGCGTTGATTTGCCCAGATTCTTTTTATTTGCTATCGGAGTTGATTTGTTAGACGAAGCCTGCGTTGCCGAGTATATTTAGAGTGACTGTGGCTGTTGATGATCATTTGCATGAATTAATATACAGAAGAAGTTGATAAATTCGTGAGCAATTATAACTTCTTTTAATCAAATCCATTTATTGAACTCAATATATCTGATATACGCCATTTACCATGTATGATTATTTTCAGGTTTTTGTTATATATATTATTATATATATATATATGTGTGTGATATATTATTATGAGCTAACTGTTAATAGTTATCCTATTAGAATATTACTAGGTTATTTATCTTCGTTAAAAAAATATTCAAGCATTACTAACATGTGGTTTAAAAAAAAATATAAAGATTGATTTAATATAACTTAGTCAACTTAAAAAAAAAAACATAATTTGACTAAAAAAAACTTTTTAAAAAATATTAAGACGATAATATTTGGATCGGTTTAAATCAACTCATATTAACATGTAAAATTTATGATCCAGGTCATGAGATCGTAATAATATTATGAAGAGCAAATTAAAAAAAAAACATATTAAAGTCCAATTCTTAATCAACTCAATATTGAATAATGAAATAAAAAAATAATTAAAAAATAACAAAAAAATCCGAGTCAACTCAGGTTAACCTGTCAAACCTGGATTATGAGACCAAAATAATCCAATAAAAAACAAATCAAAACAAAATATAAAACTCAATTCTCAATCAATTTATCGTTGAAAGATGTAGTTGAATAAAAAACTATTAAAAAAACAAAATTAATCTAATTTAACTTACTAAACCTTTAACTCGGGTCATAATACCATGATAACTTCATGAAAAATAATTAAAAAATAAGTACGGAGCTTAATTTCCTATCAATTCAAATAATAAATGATGAAATTAAAAAAAAAATCTAAATAATTGTTTTAATTCACAAAACTTATAACTTATGATATAATATTAAAATAACTTAATAAAAAATAAACTGAAATAAATAATGAAGATAAATCGCTAATAACTATAATATTAAAAAATATATATAATTCATGAGAAAGAGGACGGTAATTTCCCTTCTTCAATCATCTCTAGGTGATTAAAATAATTTGTCAATTTTATCCATACTTCTTATGTGTCAAGATTTCCTTCGCGCAAACAGATGATTTCTCTCCAAAAATCCCGAAGTTGCAGCATTTGCCAGATTGCGGGTCGGTGAAGTTAATAAAGAATCAAGCACAACTCCATTGACCGTCCTTCATAGACATGATTTGGTATTTTGCTCTGAACCAATTACGAGTCTAATAATTATATGCTTGGATAAAGGAAGGGACGAGTGGTTTGATACATGGTGTCTCGTTTTCTCTATCTCAACGGTCCATGTATGGGAAAAAAAGCAGATCATTTTACTTTTCCTTTTTAAAAACAGCTGTTTCCTTGATTTGACGTGGTCTCTCGCCTGTCTTGAAATTAATATAATTGAGGGTGATTAGTAGTGTTACCTGAAAAAAAAAACCTTTCTTTAATCTCGACAATGAACACGAAGCTTTCTTCTGCCATGAAACTTGATAGATGTTTTTGAGCCAATCAAATTATGCTTTATATGAAGTTTCGGATCACTTGGATTCTATTCCTGTTGTCTCAGCTGTGCTTGCAATAACTATTTGTTCTGATCTAGTAATCCTGCAACTGTTAATGAGAATTACATTGCCTCCACTCATTCGTTGATTGCAATTTCTACGAGTAAATTGAATTGCACCGCCATTCCAAATACATTTTAATATTTGGGAATGGGGCTGCAGTGATTGCTGCGGTTGTGTTTTTAAAATATTTGAATTTTTTTTGTTAAAATTTAATATAATTTATATGTTTTGGATCGTTTGATGTGTCAAAATAATTTTAAAAAAAAACCATCATCGATATGTATTTTGGCGTCGAACCGTTTTTTAAAAGCAAACCACATTTTAACCACTTTTTTATCATTTGTGTGCACAACAATGGTGACTTATGTACCAACACTTTTTTCTAAAAGGATTAATTTTATTTTCTAATTAGCTTTTATTCATAAAAATCAAATTTCTCATCGAGGAAATCTTAAGCGTGTTGGTGACACTGCCGTGTATGTGCATGTATCATACAATTTCTATTTTTATTTTTATTGTACAGAGCAATTGTGAACTTTTTTTTTCACACTGCAATCAGAATATTAAGGCACGCATCAAGTCGTCCAACAGTCATTGATTCTAAAAAAAGAAACGAAGAAATTGTCCTGTAATTTCGATCGAGAATTGGAAAGTTCTTGCACATGTACCAAACGGAGTGCACCCTCCTCCATATTTTGCCGGAGTGGCCAAACCAGCCATCCATTAATGGCTAAGTGCCTTGAGAGAGACACAATTTTCACTTTATATAGCATCAGTACTCGTGTGGATAATACGCTCTTCATTTCTTACTGCCCAGCTCTTGTTATGTAATTCTGCGTTGCGTGTTATATGTATGGCTATTTATTTTTAGACCCGTACGGTGTTCATTACATTTATAAAAAAAATCAGGATTTGACTGCACGCGCAAACTTTGTTCGCCGTGGATTGAAGGTGAAATGACGAGTTTGCCATTTCAAAATAAAATTATTTGAAGTCAGTACAATATTTTTACATTATTCATTAATTATTGCTAGATTAATCGAGTACATCTAAATCTTTTCATATTTTTCAAGCATGTAAAATGACTATGTTTCATGCTTTCACTTTTCATAAGATAATTAAATTGTCCTTAAAGTAAAAATTTTCTAACTAGTGTGCATGTTTTTTTTTAATTTTCAGTTTAATTTTTAGTTATATTTAATTTAATTATGGGGTAATTTGATATTTTAATAAATATAAAATATAATTTTAAAAAAAATGGACTTGTGTGCGCGTTTAAATTATCTTTACTGGCTAAAATTCTTTAATTAGTGTCTATGGTTTTTTTTTGTTTTCATTTTAAGTTTTAATTATATTTAATTTAACTTTAGGATAGTTTGATATTTCAATAAATATAAAATATAATTTAAAAACAAAATGGGCTTGTGTGTGCTCTAGCATGTGGGCTATGACCGTGCTTTTCAAAATGCACATGAGGCATTTCATGACAGCCAAACACTATCTTCCGTAAAGATATTGAAATCATCTTAACGACTCTCCATTCTTAGGTGTGTGTGTGAGGCTTAATGATTTTTGTTTTAGCGTCAACAACCTTTCTTTTATTTATTATTTTCTCATTTTTTCTTTGAATTCCATGCATAGCCCTCCAAAATTTACAAACAACCCTTCAAATTGTTTTTTCTTCATATTTGATCCTAGTTATTTTAATTACCATATATTTTATTTAAAATAATTTATAGATTAAGATTTTTTTTTCAATTTTTTCCTTTGTTTTTTTCATATTTCAAATATGGTCTCCATCATTTTTATTGTTGTTTGTTTATTTATATATTTTTAAAAATTAATTTATTTTACGACTTGATATTCCATTCTTTTATATTAGTTATGATTGTAATTCTCTCGAATGTTTTTTTACTTTAACATTTTTTTAAATTATTTTTTTTTTGATTTCATCGTTCAATATTAAATTGGTTGAGGGTTGAATTTTTGGTTAAGTTTGGGTTTAGGATCTCATGGGTCGCGACTTGAAAGATTAACCTGGTTTAAGAGATTTGTTTGAGTTTTCTTGTTCTTTTATTTTTCAAGTTTTAATGTATTTTAGTTTTATCATTTAACATTTATTTAACTAAAGACTAAGCTCTGTTATTATTATTTATTTGTTTTTTATAGGTTTTTTCACTAATTTTGAAAAAGGTTTGGTTATTTCATGTCTAGTTTTTTTATTTATTATTTTTTGTTAAATTTAGCTTTTTATATAAAAAATCTTGTTTTGTAATTAAATTGATTAATTAGATATAAGCATTAAATATTTGCTTCATGCTATTTTATTTAATTTACTTTATAGATCATCACTCTAGCAATATATACAATATCTTTCAATGTTATGGTATAGATTTTTTTTGTGGTATCATAATTGTTTCCTGAGCTCGTTTTGATAGTGGTGTGATAACCACAACAAAATGGGAATAAGTTTTTATTTTTTACTTTTAAGTATGATTTTTAAGTATGATATTTACTGTTTAATTTTTTATAATTTGTTGCTGTTAATTTTTTCTTAATTATATTATTAAATTAGTCAAATTTATTACAACAAGATATGAATATCTTGAAATTATACTCTTTATTTAATTTTGCCTGAACTTTTTTTTCTCTTCAATTTAGAAAAAATACGTGACTGTACGTGGCGAAGTGCGTGCATATCCAAACAGGCTCCAAACTAGCACTTCCCTTCTCATTAAGTGTCAGTAGCCCCTTCTACTGTGACTCGCTTGTGGCCACAACGAAGGAAATCATTAAAAAAGACGAGGAAAAAATGACGTTAGGGAAAACAGCCCTGGCACGCATCCCGGCGATTAGGTGCAAAATACACAGTCTCTTCTCTGCTCCACACTCGTCTTCTTCCACGAATCGCACCTCTCCTCCACTCTCTCGCCACGTAACCGCTACTCATCTTCTTTACTTGCGCATAAGCATCAATAGCTTTTCATCCTTGTGTTGCTAATTGAATACAGCGATCGCGATTTTGATTTATCTACATTTTGTTTAATTCATGTTTTAATCGCTTAGAAATAAGTAGTATTTTAGTAATTACTGGTTCAATTGATAAATAATTTGTTTCATTAATGTTCAATGGAAGTATAATCTCTGTTTGAATGTATTTTTGTTTTCTGGTATTGTTAGTTGCGAATTCAGCTAGGTTTAAAATTTGTTAATGTTTTTATGGCAGATGAGCATGAAGAGTGAAAATCTGGTTTCAAAGCTAACTAGTTCTGGTCTATTAAAGACCCAGGGTCTTATCGATGGAAAATGGGTTGATGCACATGATGGTGACACTATTGAGGTCTGCCATGATTGTGCGTGTGTTTGCTTGTAATTTTGCTGTACTGCGGCTACTAGTTTTGGGTATTGTTTCTTTCTTTGTCACACATGACATCACATGTATGTGTTCTTTTCATGGAATGGCAGGTTCTCAATCCGGCCACGGGTGAAGTTGTAGCTATTGTCCCATGCATGGGTCAGAGCGAGACGAATAATGCTATATCATCTGCCTATGATGCATTTAGATGTAAGAAACTTCACACTGAACCAACCTAACGTTCAGTAAAATGTATTTATGCTAGTTAATCTTCTCCTACTGGCGCTATCATTCCCTAAGTTTTGAATTTTGTTAGAGGAATATGGTTTATTTTGCATGCGTGGATTATCTTTCAGTAGTAATAGGGGGAATTGCTAGTAGAGGATTGGTCATGGAAGTGCAGTTATTGCTGTGCTGTCTTTGTAGGTTAGAATCCACACTTTCAGAAGGTAATGGCACTTGGATGTCTCTTTTACATTATGTCAACCTTATTACTGAATTGGAGAGCATATATATGTTTTTTACTGAACTTATGTGACACCATCTTGGTTATTCCTTTCAAATAGTTTGGATTTCATGACAATTGGGTGAAGTCTTTACTACATCAATCCACTATTATTGTTCTGCAATTTGCACCTGCTTTATAGCCCGCACCACGTAACTAACTGCTACAATACATCAAATACTTTAATTCATACTCAAACGCTTGTGGTATTTACGATAATAATCACTGTAAACATGCAGTGGTGCACACTCTTGAAATATTACTTCCAAGCTTCTATGTGTTGCATTTTTATTCCTCTTATCCTAGCTTTTTGCAGCACAATTTGTTGGTAATTTACTGTCCTACAGATCTCATTATTTTAGCTGTCTCTTCTAGAGTTATGTGGTACTCTAGAAGCAAAGAGTGAATGGAATGGATTAAATTGAGTACCAATTTAGTTTTTATGACTTACAAGTTGATATGCCCTTCAAAGTATTACATAGACCTTTGCATAGATACAATCTTAATAGGATCTACTCATCTGACTTAAATATGGAAATCTCTTGTTTTTTACCATAAGCTTGCTAAACTCCTCATTGTTTATATGGATTTTTCTTGTTTAGCTGTAATACTAGCATATTTTGATGCCCCTTTTCTGATATAGCTCGACATTGTTTTTATTTATTTATATCTTTTGCCTTACTGGACATCAAATGATATTGATTTTTTAAAAAAATTCTTGCTGATGGTTGCAACATGTTCATTGTCTTTTATTTGGCCAGCATGGAGGAAACTCACTGCTTCTGAGAGGAGCCAACGTATACGAAAATGGTATTTAACCCTTCCAATACGATCTTATTAAATTATATGTGTTGTGAATGTAAATACTTCCAAATTAATCAAATAGTTGAAAATAACTGTGTTGTATTGGTAGAGTATTATGGTTCTCTACCCTTTACTGAATCTCATATGATTCTTTCCACCTGTATTGTAAGGTATGACCTACTAATTGCCCACAAGGAAGAGCTGGGACAATTAATAACCTTGGAGCAAGGGAAACCTCTGAAAGAGGCCATGGGTGAGGTATCTCATCTGAACTTTGCTTTCAGAAATTAAGAGATAAGCGTTAACCCTACATTGTGTTACTGGGCATTGTCAAGCAACATGTGATCCAAGACTCTAATAACAGGTTAGCTATGGAGCTAGTTTTATCGAGTTCTACGCAGAGGAGGCGAAACGTGTATATGGAGATATAATTCCAGCGACTCTTGGTGATCGTCGGTTATTTGTTCTAAAGCAGGTGACTATAACTGTTCGTGATATATGAAATCCTGTTTAATTGCAAATACGATTAAATTAGTTCTTCCGACAGCCTGGCTACTCCTATAGACCTCGTCAATTTGCCCTTGGTTTGAATCTCTTTAACAAAACCTTTTCAAATTGTGTTTTAATTTCTGGCACCAGCATGTATGTTTAATGCACCAATATTTGTTAAAACCACAAAAAACTCATGATTTTTAGGAATTAAAATCCTCGGGTTCAATATCTATGAGAAGAACAGGGCCTGAGATCTTGGGACACATTCCTTGCATGAGTTGTGTTTTAGTCAACTTTATCCTGTTAGCAGTCCAGAAATCTGTTTCTTAATGATCTATCTTGATGAATAGTTCTTGTCACAACTTTTCTTCTCTGAGCTGTTTACATGGCTTTGATAATTTCCCAGCGTTGCTTGTTTCTGTGCAATCCATTTATCCAGCTATTTATCCAGCAATCTTCATGAGTTTTTGCAGCCTGTAGGTGTTGTTGGGGCAATTACACCCTGGAACTTTCCATTGGCAATGATTACTAGAAAGGTGTGTTCATTTTAGAATGATTCTGTGCAAAGAAAGTTAACCTTTTCTGGTGCATGAGTTTGTTGTTGAAGAATAACATACTTTTTTCCTCACTTGCATAGGTTGGTCCTGCTCTTGCTTGTGGTTGTACAGTTGTTTTAAAACCCTCTGAACTCACACCTCTCACAGCTTTAGCGGCAGCTGAGTTGGCCCTTCAAGCTGGAATACCACCAGTGAGTCTCAAACTTTTTACATGCACAGTGGAAGTTTCTTAATTATTTAGGCCGTGTAAGATGCAAGTGCTTGGATATAATGTGGCCTTGGTTGTCTTTGTAAATTGTGTCCTGTGAGACATTGATGATACAGTTGATACTTTATGGTTGTTTCAATGAGAAAGACTTATCCTTTGCGATGCAATGAAGTTTTTGGAGTAAGTTTTGGTTGGAAACTAGGATACTTGTAATGCTTTATTATAGTCTCAGCATACAAAAATATTCTATTATCTGGTTGTGCAAGAAGAAGCTGCAGCAAGCTAACATTTAGAATATTTACTAAATAGTGCTTAAAAAGTAAGGAGGGATGGGAATGTAACATAATAAAACCAAGTATCATCCCATGGGTATTAGATGTTTATCACAAGATTCCAACTAAGCAAAGTACTGAAGAAAAATGCCCTTGCTGACTGTTAAATTGAGTGACTTTGTGTTGCAGGAACACCTACTGAAGAACCACAATTGACAAATAGAGTGAAATGCTCATTTGTATTTTATATCTCAGCATACCTGTGTTATGATTGCTAACCTATGCTAATAATCAGTTGAGCATCCTTACCGAGCATTGAAACAGAAAATATCCATCACTGGCAATCTTTTTAGCTCTGTTCTGGTTTAGCATGTCCTTGCATCACCGGACAACAGCAGGATCTGGTCTATCGTCCTGATCAAACTGCTTTCTGCTTTGAATGACATAATGATGGAATGAATGGAGCTTTTTCTGGTCTGCTTTTGTAGATGCATGTCATACACAATTGATGTGTTATATTAGCTAATATGAGTTCAAATTTGTTGGAATTCTGTTCATTTGTTTTTAATGGTTTTAATTTTCAATATTTCAGGGTGTTCTGAATGTAGTTATGGGGAAAGCTCCTGATATTGGTGATGCTTTACTAGCAAGTCATGAGGTTTTACACCCTTCCTCTATTTCCTTAAACCAACCTTCTCTTCTCTTTGACAACATGGCATTGTCCTGGCCAGAGTAGTTGGATATTCAAATGACATAATGTTGACATTCTTGCTTTATACATCTGATTCAGGTAAGAAAAATCACTTTCACAGGATCAACAGCTGTGGGAAAGAAGTTGATGGCTGGTGCTGCTGGAACAGTTAAAAGGGTATGCATAGGATGCAAAATGAATCAATGTGATGATGTTTCAGAAATCATCTTATGGCTAATTATCTTTTCCCTTAATCTTTCTAGTTATCTCTGGAACTTGGTGGCAATGCACCCTGCATAGTATTTGATGATGCAGACCTAGATGTGGCAGTTAAAGGATCAGTAAGTTAGAGGGGTTCCCTGTGCATGTTTATTTTGATTGTGGTATTGTCATGGATATTTCTGAGTGCCATTTAATAATGTTTACTTGACATGTTTAGACATATCAGATGGACACACTAAGCCTCCTATCTGACTGGGATGGATTTTGGTGCTGAGTGTTGTTAATTGTTGGTTAGACATGGGGGTCCATGCCTCCATTTTTGGAAGTGAACCTTTTGTGTGAATTGCATTGGTGAAGCCATTTGATTTACTGATTTCAGGACAGCCTATTACTGCAGAGGCTTTGATTCATGATTTTGAAAATGTGTTTTTGTTTTGCATTCATTATTGGGAGGTATTGTCATGGTGGTGGTAATCTTATCAAATCATTTCATATCATTGCAGCTTGCAGCAAAGTTCCGTAATAGTGGACAAACATGTGTTTGTGCAAACAGAATAATTGTGCAAGAGGGTATCCAACTACAGAATTACAGCCCTGATTTTACCCCTTAATTCTAATTTTATATGTAATATGCAGCCATTTTGATTTGTGATATATTGCACCTTTATGTGCAGGTATCTACGACAAATTTGCAGATGCTTTTTCAAAAGCTGTTCAGAGTATGCAAGTTGGGGATGGCTTTAGCGAAGGTGTGACGCAGGTAGGGGTTGCATTTTTATAAATATTCCGTAATTGTTCCCTTGTTGAATAATAATTTGTGCGAAGCTAGTCAGGTATTCTATGTTTCCTAGATTTAGCAGTTTCTAGGGATGATAGCATTTCAATGGTTGGTGATACATGCTAGACTGCTTTATCATCTTTATTGCTCCCTATCTCGAAGAGATTGTCCACCTTTCCATTTTGAGCTGTCCTAAAATTATTTCCGACTATGAAAAGTCAAAATTATTAACCATTTGGTCTTCTTGCTATATCCTTAATTTTACTCATTTTATTTTATTTTTAATTCAACTACTTTCTCCCTCGTAAAACTAGATTTAAATGAAACTCTTTATTTCTTGAGTTTTTCAAACACAATTCATATTAATTGAGGGAGTAAATATATCAATGAATTTACAATGAAAAATTGTCTTAATTGTACTAATTATTTAGATTATAATATGGGATTTAGCAAGAAAATAATGCCCACACATGGTAAAAAAGTTGTGATTAAGATACTTAAAAAAAATTGTTCTTTCTTTGTAGTTTCAAACCTTGATCAACTACTTTGCACATCAAACCTCTCACCACTAGCCCAACCACCTTGATATGATTGGTTCTGGAATATAATAAAAGGGTAATACTAGAAAGTGATGAAGGAATGGATAAACATGTCATCCCATTAATTGTTCCTAACTTCTTAATCTTTGTGAGAAGTCGAAGGGTACTAGACTTTGGGTAATAGGGGGTATGTAATTTGTTTGGATGAAGATATTCTGATCACACATTCATGCAGAGATGTAGTTTGTTGCGTTTATACATCTAGAACCTTTTATTAGCTACTTTCATGAGATTTGAAGTGAACAGATCATGGTGATAACTATTAGTTTCCTCACAGGGTCCATTAATTAATGAAGCTGCAGTCCAGAAGGTTAGTTGCATACAATTGGTCAGCCATCTTGCTTGTGATAATCCTTTTTAATTAATGAGATTTGTTGTCAATTGGTCCCTTCGTGATTTGGGTTTCAGGTTGAATCATTTGTTCAAGATGCCATCTTTAAGGTTTGCCTTTTCTGCTTATTCAATGTACTAGGTTGAATAAAACTTCATGCATTGTATTGTCTTTACATCCTCCAGTATTTCCTCTTCCTCCCCGCAATACACTCGACCTATGATAGCATTATATTTTTATAACCAAGGGAGAAAACTTTTGGAGGTTGGAGTATACTTTTGTATGTTTTGGTGAAACCTAGAAGTATTTGTAATATTTTCAACGCTAAAATATTCTATAATGCTATTAGGTTACTTTGACATTCTGTTTCTTTGTTCTCTCGCACTTCATTATACGAAAAGCTGAAGCCAAATAATAGACTTGGTTACAGTAATTAAGTTTCACTGGCATAATTGTTCTTCAATTATTTGTTCTGTATATATCTCATTTCTAATTAACCAAAATTGTACTTGAAGGGAGCAAAAGTCCTCCTCGGGGGAAAAAGGCATAGCCTTGGAATGAATTTCTATGAACCAACCATAATTAGCAATGTCACTGAAGCAATGCTTCTGTCGAGGTAAATACATGAAGATAATATATTCATTCTGCAATTCTCAGCTGTATAATTTAAGATGTCCATCAGCTTTCTTACAACAGGTAAAAGGATAGTGGCTGTTGTTCTCTGCCACTTGCTGATGGGTATACATTCTTACCTTCAGTGCAGCTGGTTGAAACATGCAGCCCTGCTAAAAACTAACATGCCAACCTTTAGGTTTTGGCATCTAATCATGGACACTCATGGTGGTTTTGTTTTTTAGCTCTTTCTTAACCATGGCATGTAAAATTCAATTGCAAACTTTAGGTTAATGTTCTTAGACAAACCAAAATTGAGGTCTTGTTTATTGATTGGGGACTAATCCAGGTTCGCAGTAGATGACAAAATTGAAGGCTCCTTAGGAAATGTTGCATCCACAAATACTGCCTTTAATCAAATGAAGTTGAAGGACTGGCCATTGCTATCAGTTCTTTTATGTGATTTTGGAGTTGGTACTTCATAATTAACTTGCTGCAAATTCATTTTCAAATTATAGAACTTTCTTATTAATCAGAGCTTAGCTCGAAGAGTTAATGGATATGTGTAGGTTTATAATGGAGCACGGTGTGGTTTGCATTTTCATTTTTGCTCTTTGAAGTATTTTGGTTTGCACATTGTTGATATCAGTAGCATTAGCTTTTGGTTTGTTAAATGCGGCATCATTGATTTGTTTACATTAACATAATTTTAATCCATGTCATTGAAGTTCCTTAACATTACCTATAGGTTTATACTCATTCAGGATGTTAATATGCTCTCCTCTGCCTTGTTTCAGGGAGGAAGTATTTGGCCCAGTGGCACCTCTGTTGCGGTTCAAAACTGAGGAAGAAGCCATCTTGATGGCTAATAACACAAAAGCAGGTTCTTTCATCTGCCTTTACATGCATACATGCACACGTATTTATCTTTTTGTTTCCTCATTGCTATCATTTTAAATATCAATTATCTGAGAGTATTACAGATGAAAGTATGTAATGTACTCCTTAACCCAGTTTCATTTTCCATACTATTGTCTTTATCTATTGTCATGGTAAACAGACTTATGGTCAATTGTAATACAGGATTCTAGCTTATCTTTTCTGGTAAACGATGCAGGGTTAGCTGCATATATTTTCACAAACAATGTTCAACGTTCATGGCGTGTCACTGAAGCTCTTGAGTATGGACTTGTTGGTGTCAATGAAGGACTTATTTCAACAGAGGTGGGACTTATCCTGTGTTCCCCATTGGAAACCATAGATTGGCTTCTTAAAACTTAAAAAATGTCTGTTGCAAAACAGGTAGCTCCATTTGGAGGAGTTAAACAATCTGGTCTTGGACGGGAAGGCTCCAAGTATGGAATGGATGAATATCTGGAGGTAAAGATTACTTTTAATGCATCTTAGGAAAAAGTGAAGCAATCTTCTCTCCCTCTCGCTCCCATGTTTAAGAACACAAATTGGGTATTCTAATCTTGTAGCTTGCTTTTAGGACTGCATTGTTTATCAACTTAATCACACACATACAGATCGACATTTCTTTATTCTTTCTATTTGAGGGTTTTCAGCCTGTATTTATATGTGAGGGAGATGATTTACTAATTACCCTGGTTTTCAATTCCCCAAGGATCAAGTTCTTGGTTTATTTTGCACCTCTTTTACTACCATAACGAGGTATTCTTGCATGCCATGCAGATGAAATATGTCTGCTTAGGCGATATGAACAGAAAATGAGGTTCAAGGTTTGTATATATCATCAATTGCCTGTTATATTTGGAATCTGGTTGCTCCCATTAAACTTAAATTTTCAGTTAAAATGCTTTTTGTTCGGTTTATTCAGGCAATTAATGCGGATCATAATCTTAAGGTAGCTGGATTTTGGGGGGAGTGTGCAGTCTCGACTTTCTGAATCTTAAGCGTAGAAGATGACCAGCAAACAGGGCATCACAACATGTGTACGTAAATAAATGCAAGTTTGCACCGTTTCCCAGATAAATTAACGTATCGTGCTGCTGTCTGTTCTAAACCCTTTCATCGAGATAGTTTTCTTTTTCCTTGCTTCTGGGTAATACTTGTGATCCTTTTTATGCGCAAATGTTTAATTGCCTTCTCTTTTCTTCTTTTAGTGTTTTCTTTGTTAGTATAATTAATGAGAAGAAAGCCTTAGAACACCGGCCTAGCAATCTTGCTTCTCTATTTGCACTGGAGAAAGGAAGATACAAGGCAGGCATATGTGAAAATCTGCCATGCCTTGTATATCTGGTGTAAATATTACTGATATAATCATACGTTAGAAATTACGAGGCAACAGCTCCTTTGTATGAGTATATGCCGCTGTTGTTTCTAATATAAAGATAAATTAATGTTTTTTCTATCTAAAAAAACAAGACCCGTATTTATTGTATTTTTTAGGTATTGAACTAAGGTCTCAATTTCCTCCAAGAAAATTAAGTTTTCATTTTTATTAATAAAACTAAAAAAATTAACACAAACAATTCAACCTTTCCAGTTCCTGAACCCTTTTTTTATTTGTTTGTTTCCATTTTGTACACAAAAGTCATCTCAATTAATCAAGAACTAATAGGATTGATCTGTCTTCAAATTGAACATGCATGTGCCAAGATTACTAGGTGGAGTTCGAGAATCTGCGCTTTAGAAAGTGCTTTTGATGTTAAAGTAAAATAAAGGGCATCATCATCAAATTATAATATCAATATAACCAAAAGAAAATTACTTAATTTTGAGGGGAAGCGATTTTTTTCAAATTATTTTAGGAAGGGTCCGTTTTGAAGCTTTAGAAATGATTGTTGTTATATTTTTTCAAACACTTGTAACCACGGAAAAAGGTGGTCGCCCAGTCCTCATATCATCTTCACTTAAAAATGAGAAAACCCTCCTAAATTATTCCCCTCTCTAATTAATTATAATCCATCTAATAATGCTACAGTTTATAGTTGTACAAAATCCAAGAGTGGAAATGTTATATCTATCTAGGCTAGCTATAAGAATATTTTAGCTTTAGCACATCGTAAAGTAAAAGGTAAAATCGAGTATCAAAATGAGAGAAAGGCGGGGAAATCTAAGTTGTGTAGACGGTCTGATATCTTGTATTCCAAACAAAAGGTGTTTCGCCAATGGAATGTCATATATTCCATATTTTATGTAGCTTTGCAAGATCCTCTTCTGCCAACTTACTTACCGGTCCTTTATCTTCTATATATTTTTAGATAAATCCTTTTATCTTCTTCATCAACGCTGTATATATATATAGCTGAACCTCTAAGCACATTTCAAGAGAACAGGTCTTTTTATTAATATTTAGCAGTTGATTTCTTCGTTTGCAGTACTATTCAACGGAGCAGTCTCGTACTTGTTCTTGATGAAATAGACTAGAGACCCATTCGGGAGATTTTATGGAGAGTTTAGAAATTGTTCTTTGGTGAATTCGATTCATCAGTTTACAAATCATTTGGGGACCATTTTTCTTAATTATTATTTTTAGTCATAGAGAATGAAACATCCCATCAATTCACTTGGGCGAGCAGGATAGAAAAGACACTATTCTAAAGTATTATAAGCGTACATAAAGATGGGTCCCTCAAATTCACCTTCAAGGGAATATATTCATTTTTAGAGAATATATTCATCTTAAAGATGCTTGAAATTCAAGCTAGCATGGCCTTAAAATCAAGCCAACCATTTTCCCACTGGATTAGAGGCTTCAAATATAATGAACTAAAAGTTAGACCTTAGCTTTGCTTGGTTATATTATAAAGGTACAAACAGTGAGCTCATGTGTTAGTCCCAAAAGCTAGGAATCTTCAAATCTAAATGAAATGTCATCTTCCGCATATATGGATAGATCAGAGAAGCCAAAATACAAAGCAATTTCATGGTAATTAATTAATTATTGCCAAGTGTGGTGGGGGGCTGGCCATTATATATTTATGGCCATATATACCACCTGCACTTCAATGTTGACCCAAACCAGCTTGTTTTCCACTTGGTTTACATGCATTGGCTTGCTTTGGACGTACGGTTAACATATAACTCGTATGGCTTCCAGAAAGAAAAAAAGAAAAAGAAAAAAGACATTTGAGCTAGATTTTAACTCTTCATGGATATATATGAACTTGAAGAAACGTACTCTTCATAGAAACACAAGTCTTTGAGCGTGAGATTGTTTTTTTGGTGGGAGAGGATCGAATCTTCCTTTGATTGTCAAAGACGAAAGCATTTATTCCCATTTGTTAGATTTCAGTTAATAGCTTCCATTTCCCTTTTTTAGATCTCTCAAGACTTGCTTTCCATACGAGGGAACGCGCTAATTTGCTTTGTTTTAAAATACTGAGTGATTGGCTTTGCCACGAGTTGGATCGACGTTTCAAATTTTTGGAGTCTAATTGCTTAATTAATTGTTACTAAACCCAGTTAACAACAACAAATCTAGTATATTTGGTTTTGAATATGTTTGAACATGGACTCCCTTTTGTTGATGATCATCTCAATTATTTACGAGTGATGAATTAATCTTCAATTCATACCGAGAGACCTGACAAAAATAATCTTATCAGATGAGATCTGTGAGTGTGAAAGTTTTTCTTTTCCTTTTCAAAACGAACATGGAAACAAGATAAGAAAATGCTACCAAGCTTTGTGCCAATTCCAAACCCGATGTACACACACAGTGTTTTTGGTGTTTCATCAAATATATTTTTTGAATGATTGATGATTTTTTAAAATAGATTCAATTAATATTAAATTTGCCATTTTTTTTAATATTTAAGTGTGTGTCAGTCAGGACTTAAAGTTCAATATTCATAGACTTAATATTTAGTTTTACTATGTATTAATTCTTATATGTTATATTATATTTATAAAAATACATATTTAAATTAACTGAGAAATAAAGAACTGAAAAGTTTAAAATACTTGATAAGTAAAAACATAAAAATTAATAAAAATATATTTGTATATTCTCCCACTTATTTCTCTCTTCTTCTTCTTATATTTATTTATTTTTTATCAAGTAAATACTAACAATTAATAACCGAATACCACAAATATTTTCCTTTTCCCACCCCTAATCTGATTTAATTACTATACTTCTTTACCATGCGCGCGTGGGGCCCAGTGTCAATTTGTTGGCTTTGACCCTATTAGGGCTCTTTTGTTTGTTATGGCTTGGATGGAAGCAGAAATGCATGTCAGGACAATCTTTAATTCCAGAAGATGAGCCCAGCAGCAAAGCTTTAGAGGAAGAGAGGTCCCCAAATCCTGTCATCAAAAGCTCCATACTCGAAACCCTAGCTTAATGCATTGATGTTCACGTCCTCGGTACCAGCCACAGGAGAGCTCCTAAAAGGTGGTTCAACCTTGTCTATTTGTTCGGTGCTTTTCTCATCTCTAATAAAAACTACATTTAAATCCAAAATGATGCATTGTTGAATCTCGTTTGGTATCATTGCATGCCTTTTTTTTTTTGTTAAAATTTTGAAAATAAAAAAATAATGGTATAGAACTAACACTACCTGGCCAAAAAAAAAAAGAAGGGAAGGTAAAACTTAGCATGGCTGATGAAAATCTTGAAAACACTAGTTTTTAAAAAATTGAAAATAAATTAAAACCAAGAGCAAAAAAGAATTTTTTTAAAAAAAAACAACAACACCTAAGTTTTTTTTTTAAAAAAAAGATACCGTAGTTTTAAAGTTAGAGGGCTTGCTTAAATAAAGATGACAATTTAATCTGAACCAGACGAATACCGACTTGATTCAAACGAGTGAATACTTTCTGAATAGTTACATTACACGATATGTAATGAGTAGAGTATGATTATATTGTCAAACTTGACCCGAAATCAGCCCTAACTTAATCTGAAATATATATTTACATTATATAGATATATTTGTAAAACAATTAGATTTTTTTAAATACAATATGATATATACATATCTCAACTTGATATAAAACATACATATATGTATAATATTTATTATTTTTTCATTTAACATACACACACTTCTATATATATATATATATTAACTATTTTATATTTTATTCAATAATAAATAATATTCAAATAATATTTAATATTCATATGAATACCCAAAACTCGATAAATAACTTATAAATATCTATTTTTTTTTACCTAATAAATAATAAGTAAAGAATAGATATCAAGAAATTCTACTTGCAAATATCCATTGCCACGCACAACTGCCTTTAAATATGTTTTTGTTTTTGTACAATTAAGTATAATTATAATGTAATTACCACAGATCATATAAAACTTAATCACCACATGGAGTGATGTTCTTAAGAGCTAATTAATTGTGTTGATCTAAAAGAGTTTAAAGTAAATTAAGGATATTGCGGGCTTAACTATTTTAAAAAATAAACAAGAGTTGTTTTTCATGCGGGACACGTCGTTCCTAATCTTTATCAGCTATTCACTGTACGTACTTATGACCAGAAAAAGTAATCAGAACTGGATACAGTAGTACTGATACTTGCATGAGGACACGTGTGAAGATTTCGTCATCATCAACGATGTTCGTACACCTATAGATCAAAGATATTCCAACAATTATCGTGGAGGGATCGGCTGGCTTGTTGAGGATTTTGCTTCCTTTTTTCAGCATTTAGAATTCAAATCTATCAACATTTTCACGAGGATGTATGCATAGATATTGTAAATTATAATTTAATTTCAATATATGAAAATTAATTGATATAAAAATATATATTTTAAAAGAAAAGACAAAAAAAAAAATAAATTAAACGAACAAAGATATCCCACGGTAATTGTGAAAGTACTCTATGTGCACAAAAGAGGTTTAGAAAAGAAATTTCAAGATAATTATTATTACAAACATATCAATCAGTTCTTTTAGTAGGCCAAAGAGATCTAGATACACTTCTTGCAAAGAAAGTCAAAATAAATTCAGAATCTAACAAGAGGATAATATTAATTAATGGTTAATTAATATATCCTCTACCTAAAATTAATTTCAAGTCAATCTCTAGCTATATAATTATTACAATCTCTGAGTGACAAATGCACATGGATTAGATCTCTTCAAGTGTTTGAGAGAGTACTTTTACTTATGTTTTTAGGTGTTTTTTAAAAGTATTTTTAATTTTAAAAAATCAAATTAATTTTTTATAGTGTTTTCTAATAGTTTTGATGTACTAACGTTAAAAATTACAATAAAATTACTTCAATATATTTTAAAGTGAAAAATACATATAACTTACCTCATAATCCAAAACACACACTAATTAAGACTACACAGGGCATTAATTATTTGTAAACTGGAATATTTCTAAAGTTTTAATAAAGCTAATTTTTTGAATAAACTATATCTTGTCCCGACTTAATTATAGCTAGCTGAAGTCTCTGACTAGACCTGGGTATCAAAGACACAATATATATTCCTTGGGGGCTTAAAACAATTTTTGTAATAAAATTAATAACAATTGGATAACTATGTATATGTAATTATGACAAGAAAAGGAGAAGATTTTCAATATATATAAGAGTTAGATAACTATATATATATAATCCGAAATGACAATCATTATTGTGCCAATATATATATATAATCAACAAGCCAAGATAGAGACTGTCTTAATCATATAAGGCATCATTGAAACCCTTTTGTTGGCAATGACATGAACTAAAGCCTGTCTTTGCGCTCAAAACCATCTTGGCAATTATAATCTTATTGGTTCATAATAAGCTAAAAAGTGGATTGTACTACGAAACAGGTGAAATGATGTCAAGTGACCATCCATGCACATAATGTCTGGTAAGATATATCTAGGTTTATATATATGCGCGCAGAGCATGGCTCTTCCCCGGCCCCTTCCAAAAAAAAAAAAAAAAAAGAAAAAGGGAAAAAAAATAGAGGTAAAGTACAAAACATATCGTGGTCGTCATGATTGCAAGAGGGCCTCCATTTCTCATATCTTAATACCAGAAAAAGCTTCACATGGTAGAAGAATAACACTACAAAAAAGATGTATTCTTCTTTTGGTGATATAAAAGGTATTCTACTCTCCTCTCTGACAATATTACAGGTACATATATACAGCCCCAAAACATAAAGATTCTCACGCGCTCTATCTCTATGAATTCTAATATCTTTTTAGAAACAAGTAGTCTGGCAATGGTGTTTCAATTTAGGGTAGATTGCTACAGTTAAGGAAGAGAGATAGAGAGAGGGTATCTTTTGACAAAGGTTGTAGGGCTGCACATTAGGGATAGATACTTTATTTTATTTTATTTTATTGGTATTACTATACGTTTTCTTTTATGCAAGGTTAACTTGTCCCCCCCTTGCTTTCTACTAGTGTGTGTGAGAGGGAGAGAAACAAATCCCACCCTCTCTTCTTCTTCAAAAACGCACCCTATTCTTCCCTATTTGCATCGCATTTGTTCTTGAATCTCTTTGTATTCCCAGAGTCTCTTAGAGAGAGAGAGAAAGAGAGAGAGAATGTTCCATACCAAGAAACCCTCAACTATGAATTCCCATGATAGACCCATGTGTGTTCAAGGGGACTCTGGCCTTGTCCTCACCACAGACCCCAAGCCCCGTCTCCGCTGGACTGTTGAGCTCCATGAACGCTTTGTGGATGCCGTTACTCAGCTTGGAGGCCCAGATAGTACTTAATCTCTCTTTGACTAGCTAGTCTTTAGTTCTATTTTTATGTACGTTCCTAATTTGTTTGTGCTGATCACTTCTTCAATCTCTCTAATTAATACGTGTTCTATTGCCCCCCCTCTCTATGCTTGATCAAAAAATTTGCAGAGGCCACTCCAAAAACCATCATGAGAGTCATGGGTGTGAAGGGTCTTACCCTTTACCACCTCAAAAGCCATCTTCAGGTTTGAATAGAACATTCTTTCATACCTCTTTTGCTTTTTTATTGACACCTTTGCGGCATTTTCGATGTAGGGTTGGCTTGATTTCATTCATTCTTTTCCTTCTATCTTTAATTTTCATTTCTTTAACGTTTCTTTTCTCTTAATTTAGAAATTCAGACTTGGTAAGCAACCACACAAGGATTTCAATGATCATTCAATTAAGGATGGTAAGAGAGCTAATTAAGCCATCTTTATATACAGGGTTTTTATTTTTATTTTTATTTTTATCCTTTCGGTTGTTAAAGGTGGCAAGGAAGGACTCGGATTCGACTCCTTTCCTTCCTTTTGCTTTACACAGAGAGTGCTAAAATTAATCTAAATACTTACCTGTTCTATTTTAATTTTCCTTGCTTTGATTCCTATACATGCACAATGTGATCAAAATGATCAGATTAATTTTTTCATAATTTTCCATGGCAAGCAGCGTCGGCGTTAGATCTTCAACGAAGTGCAGCATCTTCATCTGGCATGATGAGCCGCAGTATGAATGAGTAAGTATTACATTCAAAAATACCTCTCTCTTAAACCAAACAATTACGAACAAGCAGAGTTCATGCAATTTTCATTTTCTTCTAAGGATAACAATAACGATATAAACAAAATCGCTTAAGTTTCTTTCTTTCATTTCTGTGGAATATATGTGTGAAACTGTACATAGCAGTAACTCACACATGATTGATGCGATTAGGATGCAAATGGAGGTGCAGAGAAGACTGCATGAACAATTAGAGGTAAGCACAGATCGATTGTTCCTCAACATCTACTCCTCCCTTTTCTTTATATATATATAAATTATTTTCTTAATAAAGACAGCCCGTGTAGACTTTATTTGATGCATATAAATTAATTCCAGGTTCAAAGACACCTTCAATTAAGGACCGAGGCTCAAGGGAAATATATACAAAGTTTGTTGGAGAAAGCTTGCCAAACCCTAGCAGGTGATCAAAACTTGGCTTCTGGAAGCTATAAGGGAATGGGGAATCAAGGAATTCCTGGTATGGGTGCAATGAAAGAATTTGGCACGCTGAATTTTCCAGCATTTCAAGACCTTAACATTTATGGGGGTGACCAACTTGACCTTCAACACAATATGGATAGGCCATCACTCGATGGTTTCATGCCGAACAACGACAACATTTGTTTGGGAAAGAAGAGGCCCGGTCCTTACGATGGTAGTGGAAAGAGCCCTTTGATTTGGCCGGACGATCTGCGTTTGCAGGATTTGGGATCAGGACCGGCATGTCTTGAACCCGAAGATGATCCTTTCAAAGGAGATCAAATCCAGATGGCACCACCATCAATGGATAGGGGTACTGATCTGGATTCCATATCTGACATGTATGAAATAAAGCCAGCGCTTCAGGGTGATGCACTGGATGAGAAGAAATTTGAAGCATCAGCAAAGCTAAAAAGGCCATCCCCAAGAAGATCACCACTAGCAGCCGAAAGGATGAGCCCTATGATCAATACTGGCGCCATGCCACAAGGCAGAAACTCACCATTTGGTTGAAGCTGACCTATGACTTGTGTAGATGTAAGTGACATGATATAAATTATTAAGCTTCTTTATAAGTATGAGATGTAGGGTTTTTGGACTCGAAAGTTACTAGCAATTTATTAAATTAGGGTTCTGCTCTGGGCATAACATAACGCCATGCGTGGCAAACAATCCAGTTAAATTGTTATGAATTAACAAGTACATTAAACTTGTACTTATTTTGGCACTTGGCTTCTTCTTGCATACCTCGTGCATCTTATATTTCATGGCTTGGAATACGGTAGCATATTAATTAACACTTAATTTAATAAATAAATTTCGTGGCAACTCCTCTACTACTATATATTAATACTAATTATTTGCTTGTAATTAACTCCCATCCCGTATGTTTGGTGTCGATACAACAAGGAGTCTTCAAGCTATATATATATATATAACTTCATCTCCTTCATTTTATCTCTTTATTGAAATTGACAAGTACATATACACCACAGCCCTTCTAGTTTGTGCATAGAATTACATACAAAGGCAAATGCTACGGATTCTTGTCATCGCCTTGCTCCTTTCTTTATTCCATGCATTAAATTAAGTTCATACTAGCTAGCTTAGCGGATTAAGTTCATGGTGTTAACATTTCACGATATCTTCAAATGTCATTCGAAAACAGTTTGGTATCATCATTAAAGTATGTGACTGGGTTCAGTTTCGAACCATGATAGGGATATCTAATGGAAATTCAAGGATAGAAAGAAAGAAGATATTTCATCGTGTCCTTGAAGACCCATTGAATCTTCTACTGAACAAAAAATATAAAAGACAAATGCCACTGACTTTGCCATTATCCCTGCGAAAAAAAAAAGCCACCGGCTTTAATTTTTCAATCAAGGCCCCAGCTTGATCATGAGGGATACAGGCATGAGTTCTAGATCAACAATTTGCGTACTTGACCTTCCTCGACGTGGTCGAAGAAAACAAACTGAAAAGACAAGAAAATAAAATTATGCAGAGTAATCCTCTTACATGCATGCAAGTTAAATTTACCAATATCATCACTAATTATGGCCCCTATTTATGTGAGAACCTGGGATTTTTTCTGGAAACAATGAATAATTAATCCAAAGAAAGAGCAACATGCATCTTCCTTTTTTTTTATGAGCGAAAAGGGAAATCAAGCAACGTTTATTAACCAGCTGCAAGACCAGGCCGGGCTAATACCCTCTCGAACAATAAGAAACGGCAAACAATATATATAGGCAAAAAAAAAAGAAGAAAAAAATCCCTAAATTTGAATAAAGTATATGCAATATTTATGTAAAGCTAAAACCACATGAAAAAACATGTATCATGGAGGAGTGAAACATGTGTATCCAGAACCTCAATGCATTACGATACAGCTTATTTTATGAAACAGGAAAATTCAAAATTTGTTCTGATGGGGGCTTTTACAATCTCATAGCCCTGTACTTGTACAATGTCATGTTTGGTCCTCCTGGGTCAATGGTCAAGCCATCATGCCTGTTAGTAATCCAGAAATCTTTTTCTAACCGTTGCTTTTAAGTTAGTTGCTCTCAGTTAGTTTGTCCTATCATTGCAGACAAAGCCATTGGGGAAATGAACATAAGAAAAAAAAATCCACTATATCCCTGTCAAAAAAAACATTCTAGGGTTTTGGGAAGCACACATGCAGCAGTAAAATAATACATTTGATCTGAGTGAAGGGAGAGATTACATATATGGAAAGCTTTTTTCATGAAGAATAATATTTTACCCTTGAGAGAACCCGACAGGGGGTATCTAGCTAATTCATGCTCCTTTAATTAATTACTACTGTGTTCCAAGGGCATCAAAAGGAAGAGGACAAATTACTAGAGGGTAATCTCATCATTATTTTGGTATGCATGCATCAGCATGACGTGAAGGAAAAACGCACATATCCCTTTCACCATATTCTTAACTAAGATTTTGCCTCCCCTGATATTGAACCCTTTTTAGAACCATCATATGATCATTATATACATCGACAATGTATGCCATTTTATTAATTAGTTGATCTTATGGTGCATACTTTTGACTGATAAATTCTCTACCAATACTGAACCAGAACTCAGATTTTCATCCCAGTTCCATATTTGCCTATATTCGTGTACACACACACACACACACACACACACATATATAGGCAAACTAAATATTAACCAAATAAAAATATCACCCTTTAGTTATATATCACTAGGTTGGTGATGTAGCAAAGATGAGAAATATGCAGAGGTTTCTTTCTCTTTGTTGATGACAAAAAAGATGTGGTGCCACGACCTTTATCGGTTGCAGAGAAATTGTCAGGAAAGCTCCTTCTCTCCACACAGACACAAAGAGAAAGAAGAAAAGCTAATAAAGCCTAAAGCAGAGGAGGAATACAACGCCCTTTCATGAGTGCACATATCGAGGAAGCTTCTACCTTTATGTGTACAGAGTTGAGGGTTTTCCTTGCCTCAAAACCTGCTGCATGGATACGTTTTATATTACATTTACACTAATTTACATGCATAATGTGAGCATTATGCTTTATGTGGTAATGATCATATAATAAGATTATGAATCTGCCAAGAAAGAAAATAATGATAGGGTGATTGAGGCACGATGTTCGAAGCAAATTAAATAATTGTTTGCATCCTAATTAAGGCACCTTGGATTCTGTTTAGCTTCCTCAGTCGATACGTTTGGGTTCTTGCTTTGAGTGTTTACTAGAAAAGTACTGGCTAGAAGCTTCTTTTGTCCCATGTCTCTCATGCTTTTAGCTAGGCATGTAGAAAATTTGTTCGTGGGGATTGAGTTAGTTAAGGATAAAAATAAGGTTGGATATGTGGTGGTCACGCTAAGGACATTGACTGGCGTATACCGTTTACTGTGATAATTATCGAAAAATACACCCGATGTAGATTTTTGTGTGCTCAATTTCACTAATCATTGCCAAAATAATGAAAATAACATTCGTTAGGACCTTTTTTTTACAAAAATTACACCCATTATCTTCACTTAGATGTTTTCAAATTATTATCACCCTAATTTATCCTTTTTTTAACAAAGAAAAAAAAATGCCCATGTACATCATTTGAACCACGAACATCTCTTATTGCTTATTTCTTAGAAAACAGTACTATAAGATTTGTGTTTCACAAAAAAATAGGTAAAACAAAAACAAACATTTTTGGTCGAAGAAACGAACTGATACATAAAAATAAAGCTCTATCTAGCCATGACAGATACATGAACTCATTTATCATGTCTCAAATGTACATGAGTCTTTTGTTCACCAAATATTAACTAAAGTAATACAAAATAAACTGGAATTTAAATGTCTATAGACAATGACAAGGGGACAATTTGTTGAGATGGGCACATAGAAACAAGGATGGTTCACGTGATTTTAGAAATAAAAGGAATGATTTGTATAATTGTAAGCTAATTATAAGACACATCAAGAATCCTTTAGTTTAACTTTTCACATGAAATGATCATGAAATATCACTTATATATATCCAACGGGATAATAAATATTTATGAAATCAACTACTTAACTTCCATGGGAACACGGATTTAAGAGAATTTTAAGAATATTAAGATAAGTCCTCATGTTTAGAGCAAAAAAAATAATAAAACCATTACATGCAAGCATTTATACACATTAAAATTAAAAAAAAAAACTAAGATTGATCGGTGTTTCACTATGGATTCCATCACAATTCATTGTGGACTTGCTCAAATGAATTAATGAATTTTTCCTTCTTAAACAAAGCAAAACAACATGATTTTGAGGAGTGGTATGATCTTTTTCATTAGATACATTTGTCATTATAAGATTGAATAGGGGCATATCGGTTTTTTCTTTGCACTGTGTAATGACTTAAATACCCTCAAAAAAAGAATTTAATTAACTTTTATATAGGTATATTTTTTTAGTTTTCAATTTCAAAAGGACAAAAAAATATATAAAATACCCTTTAGGAAAAAAAATCATGTAGTTGTTGTCTTGGGGCTTTTTTTTCTTTTTGGATGAGAGTTAATTTGGTCTTTTAATAAATGCAAAAGAAAACAATTCATAGGTGCAGGCTCCTGTGATAATTAAACATAGCCTTTGATGGAAGCGTTAGAAATGACCCACTAAGGTCTTTCTAGCGGGTAGACACGTGGTAGTGGAGACTGCTGGTATGGCTTTGATGGACTTTTTTCTTGTCCTTTTTATATAGGGTTATTGTGGGTCATGAGTTAGTCAATTTAACCAGGTTTAACTTAGTTTTTGTTTCAATGTTTTTTCTATTGATTTAGCTTTGGTCTTCTTTTTTAGGCTTTTTTGTTAAATGGTTTTTTTTAATCCCGATCTCATATCGGAGGTCGCAAGTTTATCAAGTTAACTCATTTTTTTTTCTTTTCTATTTTTGAAATTGTTTTTGTTTAATTTTATCATTTAACGATAGGTTATTGGGCCTTGAATTGTGATTTTTTTCCTTTTTTTTTCTGTTGGGCTATCCCAAGTCACAAGTTAATTAGTTATCTTAGATTGACTCAATTTTTTTCAATGATTTTTTATTTAATCTTTTTTAAAAGTAATATTATTTATCTCGAGATCATATTATGAGTGGCAAGTTTGTCAAATTAATTAGAATTGACTCAAATCACCATTCATTACCCAAACATTTTATTTTTATATATTAGATAAAATTTAACCCGATCTGGGATGCAAGGCAGGCCAACCATCTAGTAAGAATAATAAAGGATGAGGGTTGAAGCACTCAAGAGACAGTACTTTAGCAGGAAATAGTTGAATTTTCCATGGAGAGATATCAGATTCAAACCATGGAAAAAATGGGTTGGCGATTAAGATGAAGGCTTGGGAAAAAAAAGGGGGGCATATACGCGCGCACAAACTTCCTTTATTCGATTATGAATTTATCATTGATAATAAAAGGTCAATTGTTTGCCTTTGAAAAAATAAAAAGAGGGCACGGGACATTCAATATGCTTGGCCCAAAATAAGAATGAAAACCTTTCGGAGACGCTCTAAACTCGCCTGGGCCTTACCACACCGAAATGCTCTTAGTGGAGCTGTTTTCGTTGAACGAGCTAAAGCTGATGAAATAGAATTTCTGTTCAAAATACACGACGTCCTATCGAGCTGCCTGATGCCCCCCTATGCTTAAAGTTTTAAAAATCCTACGTGCTACTTTGTAACAAGCAGGACAGTCCACGGCAGAATTTTATGAACCACCGCAACAACTTGTGTCAAAGTGAAACTAATATTCAGCACATATTGGATTCCACATATCATCAAATCACCACAGTTACATGGAAAAAAGACCTCATAACTCATCTTGCTTCCCATAGACTCCGATCTGTAGGCTAAGGGGCAGCACCTCCTACGAGGTGGGCCTGTGAGTTGTCAGATCTCTGTTCTTGGGAACTGGGATATGTTTTTCTCATCTTAAAGTTATGGGGGTGTTGAATTATACGTGTTAAATATATGATTTAAGAATTTTCTTCGAGTTATGCTGAAAAATAATTGGACCAGACCTCCCCCCATTAATTTCCATGGGTTAATGTCGGGACAATTCACCGTTTAAGCTTCAACGCCTCCTCTTATCAGCATCATTTTAATGCTTCGTATTTATGGTGGATGCATAAAGTTTCTTATGAGAAAGAAATGTTCGCGACTTTTACTTCATGTATCACATTTCTTTCTTGGATTTAATAATCTAACATTCTACATAAATGAAATCTAAATAACAGTATTTATAAAATAAATAAGAATATATAAAACATTTAAAAAAAAAAAGGTGTTTTCCCTTCGAATCCAAGCGAAGCAATTATTCTCAAAAAAGAAAAGAAAAAAACCTCCATGACAGGGTTTAAGGCCCAAAACAGGCTGAGACAATTACAATATGGTTTGTTGCTTGATTACAAGGTCACAGCGCATTAAGCCCATAATTACAAATGGCCTACTACAAATTATTTCTAAGGTTTATAAGTCCAGCTTAGAGTTTTCTCTGTGTCCTCATCAGGCTCTTCCCAGCCCATGCTTTATCCCCTTCAAAGTTCGAAGCAATCCCAGTTCATGAGTTTTCTTTCAGAAGAGACATTATAAATGACAAACACTCGCCAGTGTCAGTAAGATTCGTTCTCTGATTTTCAATTTCCCAGTAGCAACTCAAAAGTAGACTCGGGAAGATTATAACAAGCTTGAATACAACTTTTCACCTAGCTATATTATAGATTTAACGCCTGTGAACACCTAATAAACTTAACATCTTATTCCATCCCAAGCTTGAATTGGTCATTTTGTTCTTCGTGGCTTGGAAACCGGTTACATACTACACTTGAAGATTAAATACACCACAAACCGCACCAGTATTGCAATTAGATCAAAAACATAGTTAATGCCAGTTAATCATGGAGAAGCATCATAGATATCAGCAGGAGGGATGAAATAATCCATGGAAAGCCCTGGCACATTGAACACGACATCATCGATCCTCCATACTTCTTCCATTCTAGTCCTACTGTGTTGCACTGACACTTCCTCGAATCGAAAAACTGTAGCAATTGACCTTCCTTGATGAGCAATTAACACACCATCCACATCTCTATAGTCGCCAATACTACTTCCTATAGTAGTCTCCCAATAGATAGTTTCATTTTCTGGAGTTTGTACCCTTGTTAGATGGGAGTCCTCCAAATACATTAAGAGGCCACTTTTTTGGCAAAAATAGCCATATAGTACATGCCTAAGCACCTCAGCTGGCCCTTCACTTCTTTCCATTACAGCTTCTCGATCAGCAGCTACTTTTAAAACGAAGCAATCATCCTCGCCAATTCTTTTCTCCCCCAAGCATTGTGCTTTAGCAAATAAGCTGGCTGTACTCTTTGGATCCAGGCCCTGGAATACCACCACATGATTAATTAAGTGAACGAAGAAAAGTTCTAAGTTTTAGGTGATATTAGTGTTCGAGCACATAATTAGATGCAGGACAGGGTACTAATAACTTGTAATTTAAGAGGTTTCAGGTTTGAGCTTATATATATATATATAAACTAAGGAAGCATGACAAGACACCTGAAATCAAATGAAAGAACCACAAATTAAATTCATAAATTTCAAAGAATTCAATGAAATACTGTTAGACACTGATCCCTATCTTTTCGTCTGAGAATGGAGGATAGCTGATCTAAGTCTCGAATTATTAATTATTAAAAGAACAAGGATATGATGACGAGGGAGGTCCAAATATTTTGGTACTTCTACACATATTCTAGCTCAGCTTTGACATCCTTATAATTTCAATAATACACGAAAATCAAGGAAGTAGAATCATATGCTTTTTATTCAAGGTGCACAATATCTCAACAGCTGCAGGCCAGTGATTCCTCTCATGTCATGGCAAGCAAAGGAAACATATACAAAATGGGGATGCCACTCCTGAAAAAAAAAGAAACCTAAGCATAAATGTTCCTTCACGAGTTATGACTAATTCCCTGGTTTTTTGTGGGAAACGGGGCTTGGCCCAAAAACTCCAAAGGAATGTTCATCCTTCTGTCACTTGGGGCTAGAGGCAAAGGAAGGAGCCCCGGGCGAGGTACTGGGATTTCAATTTTCAAGTATGCCACGATAGTTTCTAACTTTGAAACTCGCCATAATTTCGAAAACGAAAAAAAAAAACAGAAAATTGGAGAAAGGAGAGAAGGAAAACGATTGACATGGGAACGAGAAGAAAATAAACAAAGAAGAGGGGGGGGGGAGGCAAGAAAAGCAAGGGGCGATAATGCAATAAATCAGGTGTTATTCACTAAAGTGCAAAAAAGGAAAGTAAAGTGCAAAGGGATGATTACAAGCTGCAGTCCCACAAATATATGTGTATATACTTTGAACATGATCAAAGATGACGTCAAAAACAAAATCACGTGCCATTCTTAACTCTGAATAACGTGAGAGTTCAAAAAAAGAAGCTAGTCTGTCTGGTAAAGCTCAAGACAGTTTCCCTATCATGTCAGCTACTTGTACATAGATCCTACCATTTCTCGGGATTGTGATCTACACATATAGATAGGTCTTCAAATTTTATTTTATTTTAAAGAAAAAAACTTGTATTGGTCTTCCATCCCCATCCTTATGTCTGGTATGTAAATTCGATTGAAGTAGATTAAAAGTAAATTGTAGAGTAAAAAGCAATGTTCCTAATTTTGTCTTATCGTCTTCAACCTAGAGAAAAACAGGAATATTCCTCAGTTCACCCTATTGTTTCTTCTCCCTCATATCCCGATATTGCACTACCAGTTTTAGATCACTAGTTTTCTGGCTAATGTTTCTTTATGGTTAACTAAAACTATGGTCTTCAATCTTTAAGGGGGCAATTTCATCAAGATTAATATTGAATTTGATGCACTATATATATAGTTTGTACCTGGATTATGCGACGTAGAGGGCGTTGGGGTCCCTTGGCAGCATGAGTGCCTAGCCAAGGAGTGTGACGCCACACGGTCTTCCCATCGCTGCCTGCTATGACCTTATTTTCCCCAACAACCAATTCAAGAGACCACATCCCCGGCAACATTTGCCAAAGAACAAAGCACCCATTTTCGCCACTTCTCGTCCCCAAGCTCTTCACGTTTTTTCCCGAGGAAATTTCTGTCTCGCAACGAATCATCTTCACACTCCCTGTTGAATACATGTTTTTCATACATTTTTGTTGCTTTAAACACCCTGTTGCTGCCAAATATTGTTGGATGATATAATGCGCGGCAGAATTTTCCTATAGAAAAAATTGATAAGATGGAGTTGCCGAATTAAGAAAATAAACATATGGATAAGTAGTGTAGAAGAACTTACAATAGGAGTGTTTTTAATGTGAATGCGATGAATGGGGTCGTTAACTAGAGGGATTGGAGCTAGAGGGCAGCCCAAAACTCCAAGTAAAAGCCTTAAATCTTGTCCTTTGACTGGAATACTCCCATGTAACGATACTGAAAAACTGTTACCTGCTGGAAGACCCTTTTGCAATCGAAACCATTCACGAATTACTTCCCATGAGCTTTCCTTTTTGCTACCTTCTTCTTGCATGTCGGGGTCAGGACCTTCTAGCAGCGGAGTTAAGGTTTGTGTGCACCATCTTTGCTTCCTTCTTGCTCTGGAGCCCATGGTTGCGAGGAGATTAATGTTAAGAAATAGAAAGTGAAAGTTGTTGAAGATGAAGAATGGGGTTTAAAGTAAAAGTGAACAGAAGTTGTATATAAAAGCGTTTATTACGGTTGTGAGTATAGCTAGGAATGAGAAGGAAGAGACAAAAAGGGACAGCTTATCTGTCCAACGGCAGATGATGGTAATTATTATAATACAGACCTGCATGTTGGGATGTCTTTCGCTTTATTCTTTTTTTTTTCTTTTCTTTTAGACTCCTCTTGTCGTTTAACTTCTGCAGGGATTCTCTTGAGAAACTCCAGGTGACAGGAGCCGGATGGTTTAGGGGCTGTCTCTTTCTATATTTTGGAGAAAAATATAAATTTAGCTCTCTCTTTCTTTCTAATGCATGTCTCTGTGGACCCTTTGATCATACCCTACATTTTTTTTTATCTCCTAATTACCCTGGTCTTCAGGGGTAATCTTCCTTAAAATCACTGCCCTGCGTAATAAGAGCAGTGAGAAGTCTTCATGATTGGCCCACAGCAACATCGATACTTCATTTCATTCATTTCTCCAGTGTTTATTCATCTGCTACACATTTCCTGGGAGTTTTCTGGTATGGATGTAGCCACGTCTATCTGCACTAGAGACGTACATAGATAAATAATGTTGGTAGGGTTCTGCTGACAAGGACACCCTTCTGTTTCAACCATCTCCGCTGACATATTTCTACCTGAAATTGATTTTTATATAATAAAATAACACACTATTCAAAATCTGAGCTCTTAACTTTTTTAATGACAAATATACCCTTCTCATCACTCCCCTTGAATCAAACTCTTTCAAGAACTCTATATTACACTTCCAATTTCCTACCATTTTCTATGTGTGTGTGTCTATATATATATATAACAGCGCATCTTACAGAACATATTTTATTTTAGAATATATATTTTATTTTAATTCTAATATCCCGCCAGTACTCTAGATAAAAGTAATATTTTAAAAAATAAAAATCGACATTATAGAAATTGAGTTTTATTTTTGAAATGATATGTGTCATAACCTAATTTTTTAATAAATAATGCAAAATAAATGGATAAAAATATATTTGAGAATGGAGTTAAGACAACACAAAATTTGAAGTTTGAGGATGTAATTATTAAATTTGAGAGTCAATTGGTCAATAATTGAAGAATTAATAAGGTGGAGACTTTAATTAAAAATTTGAACTAGTTTAATTAATAAATCAAGTGCTTAATTAAATAATTAATAAGTTTGAGGATTTAGTTAAGTTTTGATTTAATTGATTAAAAAGATCAGGGGTTTGATTAAAGAAATACCAGATTTGTAGGTTGATTAGAAGCAAAATTTCAAGAAATTAAGAGACTGAGGACCATAGTGAAATTATTGGTTTATTTTATGAATTTTGACTGATTTTTCAAGGATGATTTTGAAAGAATTAAAAATTAAAGATTTAATTAGGGGCCAAATTGAACAATCCGGAAATTAAGGACTGTTTTGTAAACATTGTTATAGATTAGGGATTCAATTGAAATTAATCCAAATGGCAAAATTGAAAGGAATTTTTAATTAATTGAGATCCAATGGTTAAAATTCCAAAGATCAGGGGTCAAAATGAAAATGTTCATTGCTGCGGAAACATCGCCGTTGCTGGTGGAACAACCGTATTCGTCTTCTTCATCCTGATTCAACAGGCTGAAAATCTGCAACGAACTTGATCCAATCGTGGGCGATGGGCCGGGTTGAAGTTTGGGTATAGCCTAGCCCATTGGTAATGAAATGGGCCCGACCTAAAAATGTAAAAAAAAATAAAAAAATAAAAAATGTGTATGTAAAAAATATAAATATGAATTTATTTTTTTTATTTGATGCCAGAGTCAGAATAAAAATACCGATTCAAATTTATTTCATTGTATTTTATTTAGTTATATAAAAATAAAAAATGTGCATGAAAAAAAAATAACATAAGATAAAATAAAATAAATTTATTGGTTTATTCATTGACGCCAAAGTCAGGAATAAAAATATTAACGTAAATTTATTTTATTTTATTTAGCTACATAAAAATAAAAATAATGTGTATGTGTAGAAATAAATTGATTTTTATTTGTTTATTCACTGTCACCAGAGTCAGGAATAAAAAAGAATAATGATTTAAATTTATTCATTTTGATACCTACGTAATATTTACCAACACCAGAGTTGGAAATATTCATAGTTGAATATTCACCGGGTAGAGGTGCTATTATATTACACGCCATCATAGTATAAACCAACAAAAATGTTAGCAATCAATAACAAAGAACAGCCGCTATGATGTTTTGGGTGATAATATCTTTCCTTTCTTTAAAAAAAATAGAATCTCTATTGACCAGTTAGAATTTTTAGTGACCATAATAATATTAAGTAACGGTTTTTTAAATAAGACTATTTTTCATTAAAAAATAAGATGTGAAAAATATATTTGTTTTTTAATTAATTTTTAAAGTCACCTCGATATCTAATTGCAACAATACGCTAATAATGTTATAGTACACTTCACTTTTATCGTAGATAAAAATCGGTTCAGCGTAAAAAATAGTGGGAGGTGTTGCCACTAAAAGTCAAAAGCAAACATTACCAAGGCCATGTTTGTTTCCCAGAATTCACTTTCCGGGAAACCACTTTCCAACCCGGGGTTCATTAGAAAAATTGGTCAACGGAAAATACTTTCCGGTCAACGGAAAACACTTCTAGTCAACGGAAACACTTTTCGATCAACGGAAAACACTTTCCAGTCAACGGAAACACTTTTCGAATTTGGTTTGATTTTCAGGAAAGTGTTTTCCCTTTTGGCTGTGTTTGTTTTCCGGAAAGTGATTTCCGGAAAACCACTTTCCAAACTTTCCTTTGTTTGTTTGCCAGTAGAAAAGTTGGTCAACGAAAAACACTTTCCAGTCAAAGAAAAATTTGGCTTGGTTTTCAGGAAAGTGTTTTCCTGGAAAATTTGAAGGAAAACACTTTCCGGAAGTTGTGAAAAATTTAGAAATGTCATTATTTGCTGATTATATCAAATTTGATCCTCATACTTTTGATTGATATATATAATTTGTTTTGAATATTTATTTTTCAATTCCATCTCTTAAAATTTAATTTTTATATTAATTTTGATCTTTATTTTTATAATTGCTATTTTCTTTTTCCTTATTATTTTTTATTGAAATTTTTTATCTATCAAATTTGATCCTCATTCTTTTGATTGTTACTTATTTTATTTGAAATAATTTAGAAATGTTAATTATTATTATTTTAATTTCTTCACTTTTTATTTTTTTTAATTTTTTAGATTTGATCTCTATTATTTTGATTATTATTTATTTTATTTGAGATAATTTATGAAATATATTTTTTCAATTTCATTCTCATTCAACTTTTTAATTTGTAAGATTTGTTCCTCATTATTTTAATAAACTTGAGAAAAATAAAATATTAATAAGTTATTTTCCAGCTCATTTTCCATGACATAACCAAACCTGGAAAGTGTTTTCCAACTTATTTTCCATTACACTACCAATCGGAAAATACTTTCTGGGTTTTTTTTCCAGAATTTACTTTCTAAAAAAAAACTACCTTCCAGCAAACAAACGGGGTCCAAGAGTGTAGAAACGTAGCAAACCTCTTTTAAAAATATAAAAGGTTATTTTAATAAATTTAACTTCTGCGCGGTGACTTTAAATTTAAATCAGCAATAATTACAATATTCCCTTTCCTTAGTTAATGGACAGCGATTAACCTCTCTTGAATTCCTGGGTGTCTTTTCAACGCTCTTGATTCGGTACGATGCTCTTGGTAATGTTTGACAAATACTTGAGTACAAAATCCTCTCCGGTCATTAGATCCGAGCTGACACGGGGCAATTGAGGTTCAGTGCAATCACTAGCTTCCTGGCCGTATCTTCTTTAATGGTGATTATTAAATCTGCATTTCCCAAAATGGTTCCCTCGAGCGTATAATCTTGCCACCATGCGATAATTTAATTTCCAAAAGAAGAATCGTCGAATATAGGCCTACCTTATCAGTAATCATTAGCATTAATCACAGAATTTCGTTTTTTTTTACAATTAATATCAGACGAATTTCGCTTTTAATTTTATATATAACTACTATCAGCCAATTTATCAAACCTTAAATATCAGTGATCATGATTTGTCAGTGAATACCAGAAGGAAAAAAAAGAAAAAACTAGGTGCCCACTTGCACTGATATTCGACGTTGTTAGTAAAGTTGTCTTAATTTTTTTGAAAAAAAGCTTATCATCTGGGATCCACAAAGAGGTGGGCCGGCAATTGGATCTCAATATTACGATTAATGTGGTGGAGAGTCGGCATCAATGGCGAGTGGCAGATGGAGGGAGATGGGTGATCTTCCAAGCCGAAAGCACTCTCGGTTTTGGTGAAAGGTTGAGACGTAACTTTCATTTGCTGGGAAGTATAAGCAGGATCGATATACTACAATATTAATTTGACATCGAAACACATGGTAAGATTTATGCACATGATTACATAAGAATAGCTGGTCTATCACATCTTAGTCTTGTATTTCAAGTAGACAACCATGACGTTAACATCATCTCACCCTGCAAAAAACTGCAAGATACAAAAGAATGCTTGACAAAAAGAGGGCAACTTTGCACTTGAGACAATCTCATGAGACCAAACTCTAAGACATCACAAGTACGGGTGTTCCTTGTTTCGTTTATAAGAAAGTTTGTTTCGAAATTAACTCCTTTTTTCTTAAATAATTTGGGTTTTAGTATTTTTTACTAAACATAAAACCATTTTTAAAAACCTCAAGAGGGGAATATCATGACAATAGGTCTACAGTGGAGTTGTAACCCTTTTTTTTTACATGAATATTAAGAACTCGTTTATTTATGTGATTGTTTGTTTTTGTAATTGTATCACGTTTTGGTTGAACCACAATATATATAAGTGTTTGATTACAGTTTAGATCTATGTTTTTATTAGCTGAACCCATCACTTTAACAAGTTTATACTTCAATTATGAAAAAACAAGTTGAACCTGCTTTTTGCACACAAGTGTGGAGCGATAGATTTTCTTGTTACTGTTGAGGCATCGAGAATGATAATTGTAGTCTTTTCTCTTCTTGTTTTATCATTCTAGAATACCAAACATGTCCAAGATGATGTGGTGACTCAGCCTCCATACCTCGGTAAAGATGGAACATGACAGGTAGAAAGTTACCCGAGATAGCCCATTCATTTTGACGTTGATGCGTTCGCCCTTCGCTATCTGATCAGCCAACTTTAGAAAGTTTACGCGCATTGGGCCCTTACAAAAATTGACACTTGCCCAACAAACTAGAAACATAAAACGCAGGCCCGAGAGCATTAGCCCAGAAGTTCATGACCCGCCTTAGAAACCCAGCCCAAGTGAAATACAAAACAAAACAACAAGTGCTCTGCCTAGCAGCAATTGTTTGGTGGACATGCTGCCTGTTTTGTTACCTTCATATTGATAAAAGGGTGAAATAGGAGAAGACGACCACTTGAATTTTGTATATCAAGTGAGATATGTATTGTGTAGCATGAACTGTCTTGTGACTAGGTATGAATTGCATGTAGCATTATTCCTCGGTGTTTGTGCACTGTTTTGTGTGTCACTGGCTTCATACTTCATAGTTGTCGGATATAGGCTTGTAATCTGATGAGTTAATTAAAGTTTAATTTCAATCAAGGATATGATTTCAACTACTCCTGCTATGACAAGGCTGCCAACTGCCATACAGTGCAGTAGGCAGACAATAGTCACATGGATTATGGACGTAACATGTAACCAAGAGATCTGCTCGATCCAGCTTTAGAGCATCTCTCGAGCGAGGAAGACATATTCATCAATCTGTGTCGGCAATTGTGAAAAGATTGCAAAAAAAACATGAGTAGGGCAATTGTTGCCCGTCCTTTAATAATTGATGCGTGTTTTTTTTTTAATCATTTTTTATATTTTTAAATTATTTTTATATCTTCATGCTAAAAATAAATTTTAAAAAATAAAAAAATTATTTTATTATATTTTTAAATAAAACACCCCTTTATAAAGCTAAAACACTACATGGTGTCTTTATCTTCATTGCAGAAGGTATTTTTTTTAATTATTATTATTAATGTAAGATATTCAGTTCAACTTGTGTATATTTTAACTAATTTCTAAAAATTCTAAAATTAACAACTAGATAACTTTCTAGTTCCTATAAATACTAATAATTACAGGAAAAATAGATCCTTTGATCCTAGGAGAAGGTGTTCTCGGCAACCCATGTGGTTGTTTCAAAGTTGTGGGCTCATTTGTTTCAAACTTTACAGAATGTTCGTTTCTTGTGGCATGAAAGATTTTATCTTAACTCAGTATTTTATTGCTGCATTATAAAACTCAGTAAAACAAAAATAATTATCAAAGCAAGATGGCTATAAAAAAGAATTAATTAAAAATTATTGTTTTTTACAAATAAATCACGTTCTTCTCTCTCTATGTATATTTATTTTATTGCACAATGGATGGATTTTCCGATCCATCCAGGTGGAGTTTGGAAACCAAAACTAGGGTACAAGAATTCACCCGTAGAATAACTTAAAATAACTTCCATCAGCACCACAACTTTATATTTGCGTATGGCCGAAAACAAGCAGGGCCGATCACTAACATGGCCCTAAGCAATAATTTGTCCGCCATAAGTGGTCCATGCATGCTATCATTTCCATGACTCCAGCAAGAGTAGTTTTGATTTCTTGTTTGCTATTTCCATGATTCTTCATCATCACTAATCTTGTGATTCCTTGTTAATAATAGTCCTTGGTGCTATTTCCATGATTCTCCCTGACGTGTTTTATATGATCATCCAAAACTAATCATCAGCTTCGCTTGGTTTTATTTTTTTTCGACGCGATCCTTGGACAAAAGACCTATAGTTACCGGCCAGCCTGTAATTTCTTACCCCCTATGGGCCAAGATTTATTGTTGAAGACAAGCTAGCTTCACTATTTTCATATCTCTACCACTCAAAAAACAGAAGAAAAAAAGGTTCATAGAACCAAATACCAAAACATGGCAACTTCAGCTCCACTTATCTCAAAATCCCAGTTATCGTCCGGCATAGAAACCTTGGATCATCAGGAGCGACACTCGCTAGATGACACCATCGAAAAATACATAGAAGGTTTTGGACCGGCACAATATCTGCAAGTCATCCTTGTGTCATTGGCATTTCTGTTCGATGGACAGCAAACCTTCATTAGTGACTTTTCTGATGCTGTACCCTCATGGCACTGCACTGATTTTAGTAATCAAACTTGTTACTCGAGCTCCAATTTTTGCAATCTCTCAAACAGTGAATGGGCCTGGGATGAGCCAGCCAGCTCATCGATAGTTTCCGATTGGGCCCTTGAATGTGGCAGTTCAGTCATCGTCGGCTTACCCGCTTCAAGTTACTTTGTGGGCTCCCTGATTGGTGGATTTACTCTTGCTACGCTTGCTGATTCCTGGCTTGGTAGAAAGAAGTTGCTCTTCCTAACTTGTCTAGGTATGTCCACAGTGGCACTTATCACTGCCTTCTCCACCAATGTGTGGATGTATTCAGGTTTGAGATTTGTTAGTGGACTTTTTCGCGCATCAATTGGAACGTGTGTTGTTGTGATGTCAACAGAAATGGCAGGGAAGAAATCGGGTGGATTTGTAAGGGTGGTGGGCTTCTTGTTTTTTGCTCTAGGAGCACTCTCACTGCCCCTTATAGCTTACTTGAATAGAGGTTCTCCATGGAGATATCTTTACATTTATACCTCTATTCCAGCCATCGTTTACTGTATAATAGCTTATTTCTTTGTTAGTGAGTCTCCAAGATGGCTTTGCATGCGGGGGCGTGAAGCTGAAGCAGTTGCAATTCTGAATAAAATGGTTCCAACAAAAAATATTAGTAGCTCTATTCTAAAATCTGCCTACAAGCCCCTCGACCATGAGCAGTCGAATCTTGACATTTATTCATCGATGAAGAGCTTGCTGGAGAGGAGATGGGCTTTGAAAAGGTTGTTGGCTGCAATGACTCTTGGTTTTGGTGTGGGAATGGTATACTATGGTATGTTCTTGGGGGTTGGAAGCTTGGGTTTCAACATCTACCTTAGCGTGACACTTACTGCATCCTTGACCATACCTTCTATTCTTTTGCTCCCTTATGTAATGGAAAGATTTAATAGGAGAAGTTCAGTTGTGGCCTTTGGTATTGCAAGTGGGGTATGTAGCATTGTCTGTGCAATAATTGGTGAAGAACTAAAGACTGTCCAGATTATCATGTCTTTAGCATCTGCTTTCTGCTCGTGTGCCGCACTTAACGTCCTGCAAATATACACTACAGAGTTGTTCCCTACTTGTGTAAGGATTTCAGCCACATCAATGTTTAGGCAAGCTATAAACTTCGGTCCCATATTAGTTCCACTGTTAGTTTCAGCTGCCAGGAGAAATAATTCTGTAGTTTATGGAGTCTTTGGATCAGTAGAAATATCCTGTATCTTCTTTGTCATCTTCTTGCCAGAGACCAGGGGTCTGTCACTTTCCAATGCCATGGATGAACAAGAGAAGAAGGATAATACAAACGCGTATGTAAGCTGATTATAAAATCTTTATGGGTTTCTGGTAAGAAATTGAAGAAGTCAAATCATTTATGTATGCATCTAGCTACTTTTAATATTAATTCTGATTAATTCTCTATTTTCCCGCTTGGAAACTGTCCGCTATTGAATTTTCCTCTCTCTCTTTTTTTCTCTCCTTCTCCTGTAATTTGCTTGCATTTTTGCTGGATGATACATTTGGGTAGCAACTTAATTAGCAATCAAGTTCGGTCTAGAACAACATGCAGTACTCATCAAACAGTTGATGATCTCCAATAAACCATTTGGTTGACAACTAGCAAGTTCTGATGGGCCAACTATTGGCAAATCCATGGCTGATCGACGACTTTTGCCCAACTATCTACATTTTAGTTACTTGGCAAACAGTGGTCCTGTGTATATGTTTTTCTTTTTTGTTAGCAAATAAGGAAATGTCTGGCTGTGTTCTTAACTACGCTCTATAACACTGTTTTCATGCTTTAAAGTATGCCAGACTACAATTCTGAACACTTTGTTAGCATATCTCCACCTAAATTTGAACTCATCAGTACACCCCAACAAATCTCCACTCTAGGGAAACATATAACTTGATAAATTATTAAATTAAGATACTGTGGGAGGAAGAAACAATTTTATACACAGATTATTTATGCTTACACCTCCTACTCAAGAGCGGCTGGCAAGCGAAAATCACCATGCTCGTTGTTCTAATTAATTATGGATAATTTTTCTACCGTTCAAAGACTGATTCAATAATCAATACCACTAGGAATTCAATAATCAAATTAATCACCATCCTCGTGGTTCTAATTAATCATGCTGTAGCCATTTTGCCCAAAGTATTTCTCTCATCGAAAAGTTCATCATGTTTTGCCAGTGAAGGAATTTAAGAAAATTATCTAGTACTAGATTTCTTATCAGTATACTCTAAATTAGCAATATCATAATTAGAGCTAAAATAATATTATTATCAGAGATGAAAAAACTATAAATCCACATGTAAATAGGAAATGCAGAGGAGGCCGGCAATTCTAGACTGCTAAAATAGCCAGTGCAAATTTGTTTTTGATTCTAAAAAAAAAAAACAAAGCAATTACAAAAAAATAATAATAATTAAGGAATGGGAGACCCATCCGAGTAGCTTGTAGCGACGGGTGAGCGCATAATAGCCTTTTTCCTCTCTTACTCGCCCAATCCAATTCCAAGTCCAAAAGGCAACAGCTTCTTCTGATCGAACCACCCTGAGGTCGTATGCATATCCATCGAATTGCAGAGAACTCGAGCTATTGTTTCGATATAATAATTTTTATACCATTATACAATTAATTTAAGACGAAAGAACACTAGCTAAAATTACGATTTTACTAATTGGCGTATGCTTCTTGCTAAAAAATTTCCAGATTGTAATTTTAGATTTGAGTGCTCTCTAGTTTTTAGCCACGCAATTTGTAGCGTCAGACTAAACAATAGTAAATTCTATCGTCACCAGGGCACAACGTGTAAAAGCCTTTACCAAACACTCTCGTAACGACCCAAGCGAGATATAAATGATGGTTACACGTGGTGAGCAATTGGTGGGTCTAAACAAGCTTAATTCATTTTTTATTTGTTTCATTTTAAAAAAATTAAATTAATATTTTTAATATTTTTTTAATAATTTTAATATACTGCTATTAAAAATAAAATAAATAAATAAATAAAACTTTAAAAAATATCATATATCCACCCATTCTACATACATCTAAATGGTGTGGGGAATCGTTGTTTCCCTACACCAAAAAATACTGTGGATTACAATAGTAATTCATAATATATTTTTTATTATTATTATTTTTTTTCAACTTTATTTTTTTTTTTTTTCAACCTTCCTCTGTTTTTTTTTTTACATTTATTTTTTTAAAAAAAATGTTATTGGTTTTAATTAATTAACTGTCCATCGCCTAAAGGTTTACATTATCCCGCATCGAAAAGGGCAAAAATATAAGAGAAAAATTTGGACACCTCCAACTATTGTGGATTTTTTATTTATATATTATATTTCATGAATCTCAAGAACCATAACATGCCAATTCATAGTCAAAATTACCTGCTTGCTATATGCTGTAGCGATAAGTTTATTTATGGAGATTCCGAAAATAAAAAGGTTTATTTATGGATTAACAACAGATGTTACGAGTCATCCACCATTTCTGTAGTGCTATTCCAGTTTTTTTTTTTTTAATATGGAGATTACAACAGTAACTAACGTGTATTTTTTATTTATTCCTTTTCCCCCCTTTTTTACATTTATTTTTTAAAAAAATCCTATAAATCTTGAAGTTAATGAAACATGTGGATTTATTTATATATTATATTTCATGAATTCAAGAACCATAACATGCCAATTCATAGTCAAACTATGTAACTCTTTGGTAAGCTGTACGATAAGTTTATTTATGGAGATTCCGAAGGGGCGGTTGGTCCCCATTTCGGTGCTATCCGATGATCAATAGAAAACAAACTTAGAATCTGACTAGTTAAATTACACTCCTTAAGATTACTAATCCAGATTCTTCTAGTTCATAAATGTTGTCTACATGTAAATTGATTAAAATTTAATTTTTTATTTAAAATTATTATATATAATTTTGATTGTTCTAATAAATTGATGTGAAAAATAATTTTTAAAAATAAAAAATATATATTATTTTTATATATTTGTAAAATATATTTTTTAAAAAAACAAGTATATCTATATATTAAATATTGCGATCATCTTGTTTCTTATTAGAAGATTAAAGTAACTACCATAGATAGGGCAAGTAGTCAACAACAGTCGATCGGCTGGATCCTCCTCCGGAGAGATTATTATCACCAACTCGAGATCAAACAATTTCCTTTTCTTCCTCGATCGAATGGTTGTTGGAATACATGCTGGTAATTTGTTTACTTTGCTCAATTCAAGCACTTGAGGTCGTATGTTTTAATTTAAAAGAAAATCTAAAACCTGATTAACTGTTAGATACGGGATGAATATGGTCAGCTCGGGACCTAAGAAACCATGGATTTTTTTTTTTGGATTCCTGACGGGGCACGTGAACCCACTTTTTTTTGTTATTTATTCATTAAATAAAGATATAGATAAACACAAAGTGAACTGAAATAATTGGTGACATCAATGTTGGCTTTCCCTGTGGATGGGGCAGAAACCTCGAAACTTTACAAAGTAGATTATTTGTACTCTGACTCCGAAGTCGAATAGTTTACATTTTTCCCAGGAACCCCGGAAAAAGAAGAGATTTTGACGGATGACGATGATGATGCGCGCTGCCGTTTACTAATCTCGTAGCTATCTTTATTTATTTATCATACCATGACATAAACAGATAGGACCGTGATAAGTAGGCGTAGCTTGACTTGATATTTATGGGCACACCATGTCTCCTCGTGGCCTTCCCTGAACCTCATACTTTAGAATCTCAGCAAAAGCCAGTTTGTGTGCTTATATATAATTTTGATTGTTAATAATTTTTAAAAATAAAAAATATATATTATTTTTATATATTTGTAAAATATATTTTTTAAAAAAACAAGTATATCTATATATAATACCAGACACCGATCTAGACCAATGTTGGCGGCCGCTCACAGCTACAGTCGACACCATTATCTTATTAATGGTTTATAGTGCAGCACAATCATTGCATTTTAGATAATTGCACAATTACTGCATTTGAGATAATTGCCCATCATGATGAATTCCACAGCTGAAAGCCACCGTTGTCGCTGGTTTTTTTAACTTGTCAATATGACTTGAATTGCCAATGAAATTTCCTGCTGCACGCACACGGGTTCTTCAGATTGGATACCATATTTTGCATAATTAGATTCACAAATTGTGGCAAATATGTGCCAAAACAAGTCGCCATCATAATAATCTTTCCTGCTTTTTTAAAGTGTATTGGTCCCGTGAAATATGTAGATGTAGCATGTTAGTGGAATTAAAGATGAAAAGTATTATTTGATTGATTAACAAAAGATGACGGGTGATGAATATATGGAATTAAAGATGTAAAGTATTGATTGACAAAAAAAGACGGGTCATGAATACATGGAATTAAAGATGTAAAGTATTGATCAACAAAACACGACGGGTCATGAATATATGTTGATAAAGAAATCTTTGGACCATTTACCTAACACTAAGGACTCTTTATTTATCGAATTTATAATTCTTTTGGCCAAATAACATAAGATTAGTTAAAAAAAAATATTTATCAATATGTTGCGAGTAATTTTTATCCATAAAGTTCTTTTTTATACAATATCTTTATATAAACTGAAAATAATAGAAAGGGTAAATTCTCATAGTTAGATATCTAGATTAGATTCCTCGACAAGGTATTTCTCATGCGGGGTAGTTGCAATTCTAGCAGAAAACACGTTAACACAAAATCTAGTATAAGGAGTAAATGAAAAATAACACTGAAATTAGCTCATATTCCTCTTAATTGATTGAAGAAGTACATGGCAAGGAAGAATTTTTCTTCAACCATCTCGAACAAAGCTACAAACCCTTTAAAACATTCTTGAAACTCCACAAGAGAGTTCCTCAGAGCCTCTAGATGCGTCCAAGAGCTATGGGCTTCTTCCCTAACAGTAAGGAGCTCAACTATCAAACTATTTTGCGTGGTCTTCGCCTTAAAGTTCTCCTGTTTCAGAGCATCTACTTCATTACAGGCAGCTTAAAGCTGTTTTTTGGTGGATCCCGGTTGAAGAACAAAAGCTTGCATGTTATCCTTCAGAGAGGCATGAGACACTTTGAAATCCCTCTGTTCGGCTTAATTTCACAACATCTTTCTCATCCTTTAGTAATTGAAGGATAGTCTAGTTTGCTCTATGTTGAGTGATGGCCTCCCTCGCATGGTTCCTTTCGATCATCCAGCACCTTTTGTAATGGACGCATATCATGAAAATTTATCATAGACAAGAAAATTAAAAACAATAATGATAAACTAAAATAAATGACCAAGTTAGACAAGAAAACTTATTACACTGAAAGTCATTTGTCTAGTTAAGATCAAATAGCGGTTATAACTCTCATTATACACCAAGAAGATGTCTGAAGGCCTCACTATCTCGAGGGCAACCTTCCTGCACACGGTGTTAATTGATGAGACTAGAAAATATCCTTAGTAGAAAGATTGAGAGCGCTTTTCATAGGTTGATAAAACTAGACTCTGAGGACTTAGTGGGCTTAGCAACACCTGCAAGAAAAAACTCTCAAGTTTAAGTCAGTATGGCGTTTGTACAAGTAACGGGGATAATGAGTATTCTCTATGTTGAAATGTTATTTAACTCTTTTTAAAGTTTTATATTGTGTTAGATTTGAAGTCTAAAGAGATGAGTTTTATTTTTTGGCCTGTACATCTTTGTCTAAAAAGATGAAGCTCTGCATATTTAAATTTTTTTAAATAAATATCTGAAAAATATTTAAGATATTTAATATAAATATCTCATAAATATCTAACTTATAAGATATTTATTATAAAACTTTTATAAATATATGTGTGTGTGTAGGGTAAAACATGTGTATTTTAATGTATAATTAGAGCTTCCAAATCTTGCAAACGGATGTCTACGAAAGACTTGACCTAGTAAAAATAAGAGGAAAAAAAATACTTATAATGGATAATACTTGCTATCATCACATGTCAATATATCTTCTTCTGTCCAAGGAAATCAATAATTGTTTTTTTTTAATTAAAAAGGAAAGCAATTTTTAGAGAGTACTAGTTATTGATAATTATTATCAACCAGAGTCTGACACACATATTTACCACACAGATCAGCATACCATTATTATTATTATTAATTTAATAGCACGCCCATGGTCTCTGTGACATTGACATGGATACACATCACAGAACAATCGATGGATTCTAAATCGATAGGTTTCCAGCTAATATCTAGTCCAAATTCAGATATTCACATGTAATTAATTTATTAGATCCAGCTCGTTTGCATTTCGCGCTACACGGGCTTGAATAAAAAACATTTAGAAAAAAAATATTAGTTTATATAAGATTTTTTTTTATATTTTTATTAAACTTATCCAATAAATCAATTTTAAAATCTTTTAATCTTATCTTCTATATGAAATTATATAAAAATTATTTTGACATGACTTTGTAAATTTAATCAATCCTAAAACAACCTAGATAACTAATAAAAAAATATGGTTTGATTTTAAAAAATAAATTCAATGTGATATTTTTTTTTAATATTGAAATGAAAATATACTTTATCGAATCGATTTTCAAGGTTTAACCTGTCAATTCTGCAATTTAAATTATAAACTCTACTAAGTTTAAGAATTTTATTTTTAAAAACTTATTTTTTACTTAGCCATACAATAATAAAAATAGATGCTCGTAAAATCAAAAACAAATTAAATACATTGATTTTTTTAATATTGCGATATTCTTATGGAAATGGAAAATTTATGAAACAAATTCAAAATTAAATAAATATTAAAAAATAAAAATAAAATGAGGAAAATAAAAAGAATGCAAAAAATAAAAAACACATGTTTTACAAGATAAGTTGACACCCAGCTATTTTAATATAGTAAGTAATATCAATAGTTTTCACATGGCATTGTTTAATAATGAAAAATATTTTATAGTTAATTATCAATATGTATTTTATAAATCTATTTTAATATAAAAAACATATACAATTATTAAAAAATCATGATAAAAATATCTATATTTAATTTTATTTATATGAAATTTTCTCCTTTGCTTTTTTTAATGTCTATTTTCTCATATATATATATATATATATATATATATATATATATATATGAATGAGGTAAGAAGGTTAAATGTTCCTACCCGTTGTCTAGAATAATCCATGGCGTCACTTATGAGTTGCTGATCTGGCACATAGTTATGATACCGTGTGCTGTTCTCCGCCGCTCTTATATTTTAAGTTCTGCCAAAATCATTAGTAACAAATTAAATGTTGTTATTTTAAAGTATTTTATGGTGTGTGTGTGTATATATATACACACTCCACTTAAAAAAAATCTGAAATTTTACACAATTAAATCTCCAAATTTTAAGTTAATATGATTTTTTTAAAAAATATTTTTTACTTTAAAATATATTATTTTTTTTATTTTTGATATTATAATATCCCAGCTATAAAAAAATACTAAAAATGATTAGTTGAATATATTTTTTAAAAAATAATTCCAGTAAACTGACTCTCAAACACATCATGGACCTTCTGACTGACCAGTCTAAAAAGAAAAAAAAAATTACGGGCCAATTAGACCCCTATAAAACCTCCTCTCTCCTCTAAGCTTTAACCCATGAGATTAAGGTATTTGAGTGATTGTAACTAAAGTATGGCAGATTCAACACCACTTCTTCTCTCTCGACCGGACTCTTCAAATGAGTCAAAACAACCTACCTCCCTTGATGAAACCATTGAACGTTGTATTGGAGAGTTTGGGCTCGCCCAACTCCTCCAAGCCATCCTTGTGTCATTTGCATGGGTGTTTGATGCACAACAAACATTCATTAGTGTTTTCACTGATGCTGAGCCAAAATGGCACTGCACAAGTGATTCATGTACTTCAGTCTCCGACATTTGCCATCTTCCACAAAATTCATGGGCTTGGGATAGCCCTAAGGATACATCAATCATATCAGAATGGGGACTTCAATGTGCTAGTTCAATAATCAAAGGCCTACCCGCATCTTCATTTTTCATGGGGTGCCTCATTGGAGGACTAATGCTAGCCACGCTTGCTGATTCCTTGCTTGGTCGCAAGAATTTGCTGTTTCTATCATGCCTAACGATGTCTTTCTCTGGATTATTCACTGTCTTCTCTAGCAACATATGGATCTACTCGGCCTTGAAATTCGTTAATGGTGTCGGCCGTGCAACAATTGGAACATGCGCCCTTGTGTTATCAACTGAGCTTGTAGGGAAACGTTGGCGAAGCCAGGTTGGAGTTATTGGTTTCTTTTGTTTCACGCTAGGGTTTTTAACATTACCAGCTTTTGCATATATGAATAGAGGTTCCTCTTGGAGAACTCTTTATCTATGGACTTCAATACCAACAATTTTGTACTCCATATTAGTTTATTTCTTAGTTCGAGAGTCTCCAAGATGGCTTTTTGTTCGCGGACGTAAAGAAGAAGCCGTGACTACACTGAAGAGTATTGCTACGGCTGGGAGTAGTGGCATACTCATGAGCTTCTCAAATTTGGAATTCGGGAAAGAGTCATGGAATGTTGATACTTATTCAGCAATCAAGATTCTCTTGAAGAAAAAATGGGCTTGCAGAAGACTGTTGACAGTCATGGCAGTGGTATTCGGTATTGGAATGGTTTATTACGGCATGCCATTAGGCCTCGGAAATTTGTCATTCAATCTCTACTTGAGTGTCACATTTAATGCCTTGTCAGAGCTACCAGCCTCATTAGTGACATTCTTCCTCGTAGACAAACTAAACCGAAAGGATTCGCTGCTTGTTTTCACCACTCTAAGTGGGGTTTGTAGCATCCTTTCAGTTGTGATGGGCGAGACATCTGCAAATCTACAAATGGGGCTGGAGCTGGTATCTTTTTTCTGCGCATGTACAGCATTCAACATTTCATTGATACACACACTAGAGTTATTCCCTACATGTGTGAGGAATTCGGCAATATCAATGGCTCGACAATCTCTTGTATTCGGGGGCATGTTCAGTCCGGTGCTGGTGGCGGTTGGAAGTAAAAATAGGTTTCTGTCATATGGGATATTTGGGATGGTAATAGGGATTTGTGGGTTGTTTGTGATATGCTTGCCGGAGACAAGGGGCAGGACAATTTGTGACACCATGGATGAGGAAGAGTACAACAGTACAAATAATGATCTGCCTGTGTTGGGGTGACTCACATCTAGAACTAAAATTGATTTTCGTGTTGGCTGGCTGGTGTCGTAACTAGTAGTAGCTAGAATCATTTTGTTTTGAAAAGATAAATATATTGGTATCTTGCATAATAAAAGTTGTTTGGTTTTGCAAGTGGCCAGTAGTGAAATGATATTTTGTGCAGTAACGCTCATAAACGATGCTAGTCGACAAGCAAATAGCCGGTATGGAAATTATTTTTTTCATGTATATTTGGAATAATGTATTGTTGTTCTTGCATGGAGACATGAACGCAGCTTTTAGCTGCTAGTAATTATAGAATTTTTTTCTTTTTTAAAAAAGAGTAAATTAAGTTAATTAATTAATACACTAATATTGTCGACTTGCTTGTTTTTTGGAACAAAAAATTGCTTATAGATGCTTTAAAGCTTATCTTCTCGACGGGCAGCCGCCACATGGCCATAAAAAGACACCTCAACTTTCTCTCTCTTATCCGTTTGCTTTTAGTCAACCACTCGACCAGTAACAAAAACTAGAAAATATCTCACGTTCGGAGTGAAGTGCAGGGTTCTCACAAATCACTCGGAAAAAAAAAAAAGATTCAGGGATGTTTTGTAATGTTCTCTATAGTTATTTAAGGGTGTTATTAAAGTAGTTAGATTTTATATTTATTTTTTAAAATTATTAATTTAAGTTTTATAAAATTTCAGAGCTAGTGAAAGATTACCTCATCATTAATTATTTAGAGACTTTAAAGATTAGTTATGGTATATATAAACTGATCCGAATACTTATTGTTATCAAATATATATTAATTTTTTTAATTTTTTTTTATATTTTTAATGTATTGATATTAAAAATAAATTTTAAAAAAAATATTTTAATAAATTTTTAAATAAAGAATAATTTAAAATACAATACTCGTTAATAAAAGGAAAATAAGTGGAGAATGAGGTGTCATGAGGCCTCAAGATCTAGGTCCACTAAACCTAGGCCGATGCTAATTTAATTTGATTACATATTAATTTGCCTCTTTTCAAGTCCTCCATACACAGGCCTTGCTCTATTGGGCCATTATTTAAACTGCCACGGCTTGCTCCGAAGTCCGAAACTAATTCGTCACGGAATTGGGGGCTGGGGTACGTGGGCTTCCGCATTCACCTTTAAACCTATTTGGGATTAGAGTATTGTTTGGAAGTATTTTTTATTTTAAAATAATATATTTTATTTAAATTTTATTTTTAACATTAAAATAATAAAAAAACATCATAAAAAATTATTTCAAATTATAGTGATTTTTAAATACAGTTAGAAAATAGTAAACATCTAAATTGGAATCCTTTTTTTTTCTTTTTTATTTGTTTCTATAATATCTGTGTAAAAATTAATATTTTTATGATATCTTATATGTGAGTAAAAATCAACCTGAAATGCTATCAAGAATAAATGAAATGGCACTTGAGTTCTGGCCCTGATGGGGGTAGGGACTTGCTTCCTTTCTCTGTATTCGTGTTTGATCTTCTCTATGTATGTCTGTTATTCACGCGGTGCCATACTTGTTCACTGGGCTTGTAGGGTGTTCAGTGAGTTCGGAAATTAGTCATGGTGTGCGTAAACTGACTTGAACACCCTGGATTATCAAAATAATAATAATAATAAACAAAAAGAAATTGTTATAACAAGATACTCAAAATTTTTTATACTAGGTCAAAAAAATATGAATTATAAGAAAAATAAATTACAAGAAATATAGCAAGCACTCAACTTTTACTTACTAGTAAAACTTAATATTCCATAAACTTTATTTTATAACTTCTGATTTTTGGCACTCAAATGATATTTAAAAAAATTTCCAGAATCTTACCGAACATTTTTTTTTTGTTCATTTGCTTTTGAAGAAAAACTCCTAGACCAAATTTTTTTTTTTGCCAAAAGCCGTAGCTTTCCAAAGGGTCTGATCAACCTGCGTGCCGACAAATACAAATAATTTCAGTAACTCTTCGATTTTATTTCTATGATTGTTCTGGCTGATCATGTCTGGTACGACGATTTCCTTGGAATTTGTGGAGCAGGAAAAATGACCTCCTTTGCTCGTAAGCATGGTTATTATATCTGGCATGGGTTGACCCGGTATACAAATCAAGTTTTTAATTATACAGATTAACCTGAATAAATTTAAAAAAATAAAATAAAACAATATTTAAAATTTTAGTATACAAAATAAAAAAAATAAAACAAGGATATAAATTATAAAAAATAAATATAAATTATAACATAATTATTTCTCATTAAAAAGTTAATAATCAATTTATACAGAGATGGACTATAAAAAAATTATGAAAGTTTAATATATTTATTTCACATAAAAAAATAAGAAAATAATACATGTAAATATAGTCATATATAATCATCTCATATCAAGAAATTAAAAAACAATACATGTGGGTGTAAGTTATAGTTATCCCACATTAAAATTTTAAGAAACAATTTATGTAAATGTAAATTATACATAGTTATCTTACATTAAAAAGTTAAAAAGAAATAATTTGTATGGATATAAGTTATAAAAATAAATATGTGAAGTTAAGTATTTATAAATTAATTTTATATTCTTTGAGTATATTAAATAAATAAATAAATAAAATATGAAAAAAATAAATCCCACCTGGGTCATTTAAATTTCAGCTGGTTGACCCGATGACTTACTTAAATTTAACTAAATGAATTACAAGCTTAGTTTTTATAGTTTGAAACCCAGTTAAAAGTTAAAACCCCGAGTCTTCCATGTCCAAGAGATAGCCAGGTTTTATAATCAAGACAGTAAGTAGTGATGGAATATTTCTTTGATTCCTATGTAGAGATTCTAAGAACCATTCCTTTTTGTCTTTCATGTTCAAGACCTGATCAGTAAAATTCAGCAGCCACAATCATTAATTAACTTTAATGCATTACTAATTAATGGGTTCTTACGATAAAATTTCAAGAAAAACTACGATAGTAGCTGATGATTTCTTTACAAAATACAGTGAATGAACAGACAAAAAATTAGTGATCCTGCCTCTCTGCAAATCTCTCTCCCACTGCTTCATTTACCATTAAATGCTGATCTTATATGCACTGTACATCATTTTCGATAAATTCTCTCAACTCTTTTCAAACGTTTAATTCTAAAAATTAAAAACTACAATGATATGTGTGTTTGTGTGTGATTGTTACGTGCCAAACCATGGCTCCATGAATGCACGATATTTGATTTATCGAAATCTTATACAAGTCGTCCGTAAAAGCAAATCAGTCAAGTCATTGAAGACTAACGTGCTTAGCTTTCTTTAAAGTATAGAGGAGGTTGATCTTTGAAGTGGAATCTTCTTTGCCCACAGCAACACTTCATTTGCAAAGCTTTATTGAGCACAAGGGTTGAAAAACTGTTATTTTTGCCTATAAACCACTACACAGCCTATTCGTCAGCACTCGATCGACAATATATTCCCGAATTTAATACTATTTTTCTGTCTGATTAAACAGTAGATAAGTTGCTTTCAAGGTTCTAGACCTCAGTTCATGCACATCGTTGTTAAATTTATTTCATCAATCAACTGCGAAAGCAAAGGATTTTATATATTAAAAAAGAGTAATGGTGTTATTTGCTTGGAAAAATTACTAATCATTGTTACAAGAAAAGCATGAGTAAGGCCATATCACGAATAATCAATGCTTAATAATTAAAGTTTCCAGGACAGCATATTTCTTCAGTCAATAAATTACTTGAAACAATCAAGCTACCTCTAAGTGACGTTATTAGTAATTTCTGTCAAGATAATTAATAATGTAAAAGATAAACTTGCAAACCAACTAGGCTAATCCCTTAGAAATTCAATTGTATAGGGATTGATCATAACACGCTATAATAAATTTTTTTTTATGAATTAATGCACTACAATTATTTCATGATTTTATTAAGGTTAATTAAAAAGTGTTTATAATTTGGAAGATAGCTGGGTGACACAGCCAAGAGAGCATTTTTAGGGGCCGGAGGAAGTGAAGAGCAGGGACGGAGCCAGGATATTAGGTTAGGAGGGGGGCAAATTATATAAAAAAAATTTACAGGGGGCTAAAATTTAAAATTTATTTTCGAGTGGGAATCTAAACAATACAAAAAATACAACAATAATAAATAAATTATTAAAGAAAAACAAAAAAACAAAAAAGAGGTAAAAAAACATACCTAAGACTATTTGAATGATCAAATAACCAAGTACTAATCTAACAAAAGACAAACATAAAAAAACAAAGAAAAACACAAAAGAAGAAGAAGAAGAAAACACAAGCTTTTAAAAAAGACAAAAAAAAAAAAAACCAAGCTTAGGTGAACCTCTTAAACCTAGTCTAAACTATATAACTTAGCAATTCGTTAAATTCTAGATCTGATTTTCATTATCAATCAATTTAATTTTAAATGGTGAAACTGTTAAAAAATATTAATAAAAAAACTTGCAAAAGCACAAAGAGATGAGAATAAAATTTGAGAGAAAATCCTAAATATGATGAAATTTGAAAAGAAAAAACAATTCAAAAAATGATTCAAAACAAAATAAATAAAAATAAAAATAATAAAAAATAAAATTTAAAAGATAAAAAAATCACAGGGAGGCATAAAATTAAAAAAACATCTATAATTTAATAGATTATTTATAAATTAAAAAATAATAGGAGTGAAGTTGAAAAAAAATATAGAGGGTTGACCCATAGAATCAAATAGCAAAAAATAAAAAAAACATCAGCTTAATTTTTTTTTATTATAAAAGATAAAATAATTTATTTTTTTATTTATAAAAACCTGTTTTTCATTTACTATATATATATAAAAGTCCCATCTCACAATAATTTTAGACAAAAATATTTCTTTACTTTTAAAAAATAACGCAATCATCGGAGCTACACCATGCCGCCAGTAGCAACGCCTAGTCTTATTGTAAGAACCTACACAATGCCATCAAGAACACGCTTAGTCTTATTGTAAGAACCTACACAACGCAATGCCGCCAATAGCAACGCCTAGTAAGCCACCATCAACCGCTTAGTCTTATTGTAAGAACCTACACAACGCAATGCCATCAATAACAACGCTTAGTCTTATTGTAAGAACCTACTCAACCAATATAGATTGGGCAGAGATAATGTTGGCCCAGGAAAAGCAAATCATAAGAAAAGGTAGCTTCTTCTTGAAAACACATGTTTTCTTCATTTTTGGGCTCAATGAACTGTAACGAAATGATGGAAGAGCAATTGACCCCAACGCACTCAATTAGACCTAGTGCTCATGAGTGCACCTTAAGTTTAAATTCCACCACATTTCCTATTTGTTTGCTTTTAGGGTTTTTGCTGAATTCTTCTTCTTATATTTAGATGCAAGACATGATGATGAATACAATTAGGCAACGACAATCCACGTCATTAGAAACGTAAACTCAGCAATCAAGGACTCTTCTAATTAATTAGAGGAATAGGCCCGCGCGCATGGTTAGTGCAGGGATCTTCGCGCAATTCAATTCAATATTATATATTAAGGATATATATATGGGTAAATCGAAAAATAAATTTAAATACCAGGATTAACTCATCTGACCCAACAAAGTCTTAGGGTTTGTTTGGCAGTGAGGTTGCGGTTGTTTTTCAAATAGCTTTTCGTGCCAAAATACATGCCAATGATGTTTTTTTATTTTTTAAAAATCATTTTTGACATCAGTACATTAAAATGATTTGAAAACACTAAAAACATATTAATTTAAAGTTAATAAAAAAATAAAAAAATTTTAAATTTTATCAAAAATGCTTTTAAAACGCAGAAATAAACAGGCTTTTAATACCAGGAAATGGGCCGCTTGATCAATCTCCCGGAAAGTTAACACAACAAAATGCATTACTGCCCTCCATACACATTGTTTTGCCACCTGGCCTGTATTACTTGGAAATTCATGCACTTGCCAGTCACCATATTTTCTCCCCCTCCACCTTAATTCCTCTGGGTCGGGTAGATGTAAGGACATGTCGTGCCTAACTCAAAAAACCCAGTGTGCTGGCACATGCTAGTAGTCGTCAAACATATCGGGTATAAATTGAGATCTTTCAGGTGAGAGGAGTTATGGGATTAATTCCTCAACATTTTATGTTGAGCCAGCTAGCTAGCTAATTGAAGGATGCAGGAGTAGCTAGTTGAATCAGCTGAGGAAGGGAGTGGAGAATAGAGATGGGCCATAGGTGCTGCAGCAAACAGAGAGTTAAAAGAGGGCTGTGGTCTCCTGAAGAAGATGAGAAGCTTGTCAAATATATCGCCACTCATGGTCATGGAAGCTGGAGCTCTGTCTCTAAATTTGCAGGTATAAATGCGCGCGCGCGCTTGTGTGTTAATACCCCCTTTTTTTTGCACGCATTAGAAATCAAAATCAAGCTATCTGATCTATTTTTGACGCGCACTTGCTTTGTACTTGCAGGTTTAAAAAGGTGTGGTAAGAGTTGCCGGTTGAGATGGCTGAACTACTTGAGACCAGAACTCAAGAGGGGTTGCTTTTCTGCGCTAGAAGAGCAGGTCATCATAGATGCTCATAGAATTTTGGGCAACAGGTAAGGATTAATATTTGAGTCTAAATAAAGAAGTGTATAAAAAGGTAGAAATTAAAATAAATAAATAAAACACTGTTTCTAACAATGGGGAGTAGATCACTAGATGACATGAATAGAGTAGAAGAATTACTTAGCCTATATATTCTTTCACTGCATTTTGATTACAAGAACTTTATACTTGTAACAGATGGTCTCAGATATCAAAACATCTCCCAGGAAGGACAGATAATGAGGTGAAGAATTTCTGGAACTCACACATTAAGAAAAAGCTCATGGCACAAGGCTTGGACCCAAAAACTCACAACTTGATTCCTTCTCGTCAGGGGGCAGCTAATAAGGTCGCATGCAATATATCACCGTCTAACCAACAACCCCTTTCAATTATCTCGCAGGATTCAAAGATGAAAGATGTTTCCATGGACATAAACCCTCCTATTCTAACACTAGCTTCCCCTTATCCTTCTCGTGGCAGCATTCGACCTTCGTTGCTTCAAACAACAACCGGCTTACCCTTGCCCGCCTCTTGCTATGATAACCCTAGTGTCATTTGGAATGTAGATACTCAAAATTCTTATGATTCTTCCCTTTTTCCTTGCGTGTCATCCATTGAGAACTCACTCGTTTCCCCTTCATCTTCGACTTCGGTGAACCCAACTGGATTTGGTCTCCTAGATGAAGATTGCTTTTGGAGTTGTAGTAACATTGTTGAGCCCTTTGAAGCCGCAAAATTATTCGAAGGCATGCGATCACAGGATCAAGAAAACCAGCTGAACAAGATTTGTGACACACAAATCGTTGATAAGAATAAAGGAGTTCATGATAATATGGATGCTTCATTTGACACCTCTAGCTATGATCTTGAGTTGGTCGACTCCACATTATTTCCTGGTTCAATATATCGTGATCTTGGCTCCATGGATGATCTTTCATGGAACTTTTAGGCCACCATATGCGTGTATGTAACTAGCGCTACAGTAATAGATAGTAGGTTTCGCCTCCTAAGGTTTATTTATTATCTTAATTTTATCAAAAACCTTTGATTTATTTCAATTAGACCTCATATCTTTCATTTTTATTCCAGTCAACCTTGTATCTTTCAATTTTGTTCTAATCTTCTTCTTTCGATGAGTGTAAATTTTAATTTCATCCCTAAATTTATAAAATATAATAATTGAAAGAGTAGAGAAAAAATAAACGAATTGGAGTCAGAAAAAAAGTAAGGGATTTCATTTCTTTTTTAGAATTCTTAGTCAAGATTTTAATAGAGAATTGGATAAAAAAGCATAAATATAATTTGAGAGTGTATAAGAGACAGGTGATAGTGATGGTTGATACTTTATATTAAAAAGTATTTTCTATCATATTAATTATAAGTTAAATTTAATCTTGTATTGTCAAAGGACGGTGTTAATGAAAAATATACCTTTTTATCATATCTTTTTAATTGAAAAATATATCGTTCTTTAATTATTTTTTTAAACTCCAATTTTTTCATTCTTATATTTTGAATTATATTATGATATTTCATAAATCTTAATGATAATTTTGAAATTTACAAAGAGTGGAATAAAAATAAAAGATGCAGAGTTTAATTCAAACAAATTAAAAGTTAAATTTTTTTTGATAATTAAAAAGATCATAGAATTAATAGCCAAAATAAATTACAGGGACATGAAAAAAAAGAGTTAAAATTGAAGTTGAGAAAATGCACAAACCTTGAGAAGTTGAATTTCAATATTTTACCCTAAATTAAATTTGTTTTAATTAAATTTCAAGAAAAGGGATATCATGAGCAATATTTTTCTTATATTTATTTTGTGGGCGTAAAATAATGATTTTCTTCGTTTGCTAATAAAAGCGTGATGTATGTGGTATTGGCTCACTAAAACAAAGAATTAATCTAATTATGCAGTTGAATCTCCTAGACAGACAGCATCAACCTTTTCCCATAAAATGTCAACAAAATCATTAGGTGCATATTTAGCCCCCTTCCCTTCTTTTTTTTACATTAACACCCTTAGATATAAATAATTTTAAGTCCATTAGCTAGAAGGCTAATTAATTGGGCCTTCAACTCGCTCCCCTGGCCACTGCCTGATTGGTCAATTCTAATTACCTAGCCCGTGATGATTGTGGTACCAAAGTTACCCACTGGGCCAGTATCGAAAGGCCCAGTTATTCGTTTACTTGACCCAGCCCATACAATTCGCTTTCTTTTCTAATTCCCATGGGCTTGAAGGCGGAAGCAGTCCGCATGGCCATGGCCCATGGGACTCTACCTGCAGCCTCCGTCCCCATCCACACAAATCTTGCTCCACTGACCTGGGCGATGACCATTCATTCGGTTCTTCCTTTATTTATGTTAATTTTCTTGAAGTACCGCTTGGATTTTCGGAATTACATTTCTAAGAGTAAAAAAAAAAAAACAGTGACAGCGCTCGAATAATTTGTTCTGAAATTCTCTATCATGATTTTTTCACCGGACAATTTTATCAAATATTTCGAAAATACAAAACCTGAAATGCCCTTGATTTTATGGTTTATTTACCGCTCCTTCAGTACTGCGCCTACCTGGTAGCATTGGAGACCTCAATATTTTGCAAACAATCTTACTTATCTTGCTACTGTCATGTGGTGTTTCTATGCATTAAAACTATATTCTTCTTCTCAAACCGATTAAAAATATATTAAAAAAGTATGGAAATTAACTTCCTGAACTTGTAGCCGAAGCTACTCCCATTCTAGTGGATGTACATTCATCCGTAGGTTTCAAAGAAAATACATGCATGATAATGATAAGAGTCTCCCACCTCCTACGTCCAATATTTTTCCCCTTTCGACATTTTACCCGAAGCTTTTTTCTTTTCTTTGTTACCGTTACATATCCAAGCAGTTAAGTTTTCCACTTGGCATTGGGACTATTATTTTTTATTTTGGCTGAATAAGCAACTCATCGATCATCAGTTCTCACCAGTATAAAATTATGGAGTCCCCTAAGTTACTGTGTGAGCATTATGGGCTCACACCATGATATCACGGCTTCTTTATAACAGGGAAATCTTTTGTGCTTTTACTTTGGCAGAAACAGTACTTGATTATAATTCCACAGTGAAACAGAGACACGAATTTCCTTTTCCAATCTCTTTTCAAAGCTGGCCGAGAAGTTTCAACAATTGTATGAAAAAAAACGAAAGATAAAAACAGAAAAGGAAACGATGGCATGCCTTGACCCATCCTTGTATAATGAAGTACGTGTATAACCTGATCATGTGGTTGGCAAAATAGTCCCCATTTTTTTCTTCTTTTTTATGCAGCCCATCACAATATATGCTACCTTTGTGCAGTCAAATGAATTTTAGTAGTGATACAATATATGTAAGGAACATTAACAAAAACAAATATTTGTTACTTTGTGGTCATCCTAATTAGTGGCTCTTAGTCTTGCATGGGGAGTACAGTATTGGAGTTGTCTTGAGAGGAACATAAAGAGAAGATCTCTTCTAGTGTTCCGTTCATGCAATCCTTGTACATCATGTAGTCGTCGATTATTTCAGGCTTCGATCGCTTCATACTCTCGGCGATACTAATCTGTGGGAAATCCTCAAGTTCTAAAGGTGGGAACGGAAATTGATAATGCAAGCTTGAGTAGTTTGGCATCTGCATATCCTGCATCCACAGCAAGTCGAGTGATTAATAATTGGTCTCGTACCCAAAAAACGAGAGAGAGAGAGGGAGACAGTTCAGAGGGGAGTTGGAAAAAGCAACTCCTTTTGAAAATTAATTAAAACAGTAGACCTAGCAACATGTTTTGAATTGGAAATTATTTCAAAATGTGATTCAAATGGGGGAACATATGCATTGGAAATGGTGATGTTTGTGGTGTCACATATAGTAGACCCAGAGAGAAAAATCAGGAAGAAAGATGTTTGAACTTTGAATTATGTTCGAGTCAGTCAAAAGAAGTTATTGGAGATGGTGAAAAAAAAAGCTAATTTGAGTCAGTGCTTGAGAGATTTTTAGAAGGAAGCTTTAAGAAAAGACAGGGAGTTTCATTGCTTCCAACTTTTGTTGCTTTAACTTAAGATCAAAAGAAAGAAAAAACTCGAAGGGCTTGTGTTGTGGGCCATTTCCAACACATACTGGCCCGAGGATTGTACTTTCATTCTCTGCGTGAAACACAACCACGTGGTATTTTCCATGGTGTGAACATGAAGCTTTCGTATCAAGGCAGAATATTGCTGGAAATGTGGTATTGGCAAAAGAGATGATCATATCATGATCAGAAAAGGATGACTTGGAGAAGATGATTATTGCATGTGAATCTTGGTATGGCCCATACCATCAATAACCTAATGTTTTTTTTATTATCCTTCCATGTCACACACTTAATTAGACATATTCTATATATATATATATATATGCAGTTAACTAAATATTTACTAATTCTTGGACCGACATTAACTAGTTATCAGCAGATCAAACCATAAAAAAATTAAATTAATGTGTAAAAGGAACCTTGTTTATTGTACCTGAATTAGATTTGACGAGAAATCCACGCCCATTGAATAAAGGCTAGCCGAACTGTTGGCTTCATCTGAGGGAAACGGAGCTTGTAAATCATCGGCTATTGCAGTTTCAATTGGCGGAGTCCCTTGAGTGACATCCGAGGAGGATGTTTCAGATGGAAATTTACAATAATCATTGTTGAAGTTTTCATCTTCAGCTTCTCTCCCTTTAGAACTTTTAATACCGCTTGTGTCATCCCCTAATAATTGTTCTTCTGAGACCCACGCTGCATCCTTCGCTTCATTCCCGTTATTTTTTTCTTCTTTCTTTTTTGGAATATGTATTGTTTTCTTGAAAACACGGCATAATGCGTAGGAATCCTGTGGTGCAAAAATAAACATAAATTTGTTAAAGAGAGGTGTACAAAGATCTGTAAAAGCAAGATCACAAAGAGCAGAAAAGGAAACAAGAAACCAAACAAAGATAGTTGTAAGTACACCTAAAGTCATGAAACAAAGACTCTTTCATCATCATATATGTTGATGATAAGGTATTCTTTATTAAAGAGAGAACATTTAGCAGGAAAAGGAAGATCTAAAATGATATGTTGGTGTATGAAAACAAGAGCAATGACTAAATGTGACAGGATCTGCTCTATATATGTGTTTGCATATCTGTCATGTAAAGAAGCATAATCCATGATGGTTTTTCCTCGCTTGACTACATAAAGTCCTGGCTTAATTTGAACCGTGCTACTGCTCCCTGTATATAATATGCTCTTGAAAATGCATTCAAAACTGTTTCTAAATTTTTTAATAATTTGAACTGGAAGAAGCTACATGGAGCACCGAAATTAATATTAATATTAATTAATTTTACCCGCATCTGAAAGATGAACATAACATACCCCTAAAAAAATACTCTCAATTTACATCGATCTGTCATTGTTACTAAGGTTTCCTATGAGACCAAAAACTCTCTTGCAGCCTCGTGTAATTCCTGTTGAAAGTTCATCACTATATATCTTCTACACAAAACCGACAATCAAACGCATTTAGTTGTCTTTTTGCAAACCCTAATAGCCTTTTACTACTGGTCTACATATATATGAATGCCACCAAAATCACCAGATGGGGCAGATCCAACTTCATCATGATGCATGGCTCGATGTTCATAATTAATTAATTCACCTACATGATATTTCTGAACATTAATTATGCAATGGGTTAAATCTGTGTCCCTCTACTTGATCAAATGAAAATTGTGCCGCAAGCAGCCAGTAGTGAAAGTACAATATATACCTTTAAACTTGATGGTGCAGCGCCACACAATGAGTCGATCAAGCGATACTCATGCATTACCCAGTTCGTTCTAATGCCATGGGGAGCTCTACCTCTATAGTACACCAATGTCTTCTTCATGCCAACCGGCCGCTTTTGAGAGTTCACTGGTCTATCTTTCCCTGTGGCTTTCCAGTAACCAGCTTTTGTTGCCCTGTTGGTTCTTGAACCATTAGGGTACTTCTTATCCCTAGGGCTTAAGAAATACCACTCCAAATCTTTGCTTGGTAAGAACGACTTATCTGTTGATCGAATTATCACAAAAAAGGTTGTCAGAAAGAACACTAAGAGCATACATAAGAACATATGTGGGTGATACTGAATATTATTGATGTAAGCATGGAAATTAATTAATTACATATGTAAAACACGTACCTGGTAAGTCCCATGGCTCACATTTATAGAGATCAACCTCCGGGATAATTTCAAGCTCAATTGTGCGGCCGTTGATTTTTCTATCAAGATAGTAAACAACAAGCTCTTCATCGGTTGGATGGAACCTAAATCCAGGAGGGAGGCTCACGGGCGCCATTGCTGTGATGACAATGATCGAAGAGAGGGAGGGAATAGTGGCCCAATTGATCGAGAACGTCTAGATCGAGGATAGCATGTTAGTACTAAACTGGCTTGTACGACATCGAACTATATAGGCCACTGTTTTGTTATGACAGAGATGGTAACGTTAATTAGCCCTTCGACTTTTTATGTATTACGTTGCTGCCATTCACTCAAGAGACCGGACCTGACATCTTTAATTAATTCCCCTGTCCCTTCCTTAATACACTAGATTTTTTTGTCCCTTCCTAGATACACCTATCAGAAAAATGTTTTTAGTTAATTTAGGAGAGGAATATTATGATGTAAACGAAGGGGTATTTATGTTGATAAAATGAATTCGGGATATTATACAGCAACAAGTCCTTCGGCTTTTGGAGATTCTGTGAGTGAGGCTCAGTGTGAAAACATCAGGGAGGATAAGCAGCTTCCCCTGCTTTTGTCTGCTCACAAACTAACAAGAATCAGAGGACCCCTCGGGAGGATGCGTGGGCCACCTAAACCGCCCATAGCCTACAACGCGCAATACTAGGCCTCCTCCCCCTTCTTATTTTAATAAACAGTACTGTGTGTAATAATCACATTATTGTATAATATATAGTTCTTTATTGGAGGGAGTATTAATTGTTTATTATGTGTAGAATAATAGTATAATGATGTTAGTTATCGTTGTTAATGTGTGTTTATAATTGATATATTAGTTTTGCAATCTCGTCCTTGTGCACTTGTCGTGCTGCCGTGCAAAGGCGACCTGGCTAGATAAAAAGAGAGGCCTAGCTAGCAATCAGTCTGTAGCTCAAGAGAATCTGATCGGGAATAGGATGATCATGTGCCATTTACCAAAAAGCAACGTGATGAACAACTCATGTTCTCTGCTGCCTTGGCCACATACAGTGTAGTTCTTGTAAGTTTCTTGAAATATTCATTTCTTTATTCATTCTTATTGAATCAATGATTTGTTTATTATATAGTAATCTTAAATCTCTTGAGGGGTGCAGCCGGAAACTTAGAGAGATTCAGCCGTGAAATCTCTCTCTCTCAAAAAAGAAAAAAGAAAAAAAGGGAACCATCAATGAAGATATTTCATAACTGATGATGATGGGATTCCACCTTATATCCAAAATCAAAACATCTGCATTTGTAGTATAGTATGCTTGGTACGTAGCGTACGAATTATGTAATTCAATGTTTAATGACATCTTTCAATATCCTTGAATTATTGCATATTTTTATATTATCAATTTAATCAATATTTGTTTTAAACTATCATATATGACCAAGATGTAAACTTTCATGGAGATTGAGGTGTCATCGCATAATTCTCGAGCAATATTATACTTTTATATTTCATTTTAAAATATTTAAAACTGTAATTAATGAAATGAATGGTTATGATCTTTAATAATTTATCATTAAAAAAACGTAGGAGTGTTAAATAAGAAAAGGCCACGAAAGGTTAGCACTAAAGTACAAGAATCGATTCTTAAAAGATGCATGGCATTACTCTTGTTGAAAGGCAAAGGTGTATACATATATAGTCTAGCTAGTGAGAATATAATATGTATATCAATTGTGTATTTCAGGCACTACGTACGTATTTTGTGCTGCATATATAGACATGTTATATAATTAATAATGAATTCAGTACACTTCTAGTTAAAAATACGACTGATATCCATGCTTTTCTTCATGCATCGATCCTGATTAATAACAATTGTTGATGATGATCACAATCAAAACAAGGACAGGCCTGTTTTGCATTATGGCCCAAAGGGAAATGGGTGGAGCGAAAAGTCTTTCCCAAATTAGAGCTAAGAATCTATCCCTAATTAATTAATTAACAAGTAAATGTCTAAAATTTTCACCTGAAATCTCTACGTTCACGTCAAACTGTCAAAGTGGGGGGGAAAGCAGGTTAGTTGGTAAAGTGTTTAATGCAAAAATTATCTCCGAAAACTGCATGCATATACAGGATCGAATTTGATTCAGATCAAGAGCAAGATTAAAATAAAGTAAAGGAATTGAAAGATTCAATATCCATGGGAAAAGGGGAGTAAATTAAAGATGTCAAGCCGGCGAAACCATTGTCGATCTTTGTTTGGAATGCGTAAAATAGCACAGATTTGGATTATCAAGGTGGGGAAAACACGATTCGACCTGTGAGCGTTCTTTAAAATTTCTAAATTTTACTTTCGCTGGTCCACATGTGGGTGCATGCCTTCAGTTTAACGTAAACAATCTGGGAGTTTGATGGGCCATAAGATGGGCCCATGTGAAAATTCTCTGGCCTTCTTTTATTCCCGGATGGAAAGGAACGCTTTTATCATTCAACAGTTGATGACTTGAAGGGGCCCAGAATAGAAAATCTACCTGGCACACCGTCACAGCCTAGAGCCCTAGACTCTCTTTTTCTTTTTGTTATTTTTCGCTTTCTTTTCCTGCCATCCAAACTACTTGTCCTTTACTGTTTTATTCTGTTTCTATTCACCTCCCTCTTTGATTCCTTTGCTTTCCTTTCCTTAAAATATCATTTCCAGACGAGTAAAGACATCCTACCAACTTTAATGATTACAGACCCAAAATCTTTGACTGCTGTCTGATCTCTCTCTTTTCTCTCAAACTCCACCGCAATATCATCGATCGATGTACTCCTTTAATTGGTTCTAACTTCTAATTATATATTTCGATCCCCCACTGATGCAGGAGCATGATCAGAATACATTGCGCAAGGGTTTAATTTGCATGCACACACACTCTTAGATCCACAGTTTACCATTTTAAGCACAGCAAAACCATATACAATCCAAGCTAGTTCTTTGATCGGCGTGAAAATATCGAAATATAAATGATCGGTAAATTATAGCATGCACGCTAGCTAACTAAGATGACCAAACCCAAATGTCTCTCTAGTTTAATTTGAAGTCCAGTACACCGGGTAATAATTAAAACACAACGGGCCGGAGAAAACATGTAGTTTTTATTAGAACGTAAGCTACCAACTTTGTCGGGAGTTCCAGCTTTCTCTTGTTTGGATGAGTCTTTATGGTTTTTACGCTCAAAGGTGGATATAATTTGAATTAATCTTTGTGCGACCCAATTAAATTGAGAAAGAGAGAGATGTAGGGTTTCGAGGGTCTTTTGCCGAAAGATCCTTTTACATTCTTTACTAGCCACACTCCACAATTAATATTCATCACGTATTATAACATGGATCGATATAGTAGCTAGCTTCACTTAAGAACCCTATGAACCTTGTATGTGAATTAATATTCATGAACAAGAAGCTTTTGATTAGCATAAAAGAGATTCCGAATTCTTCTTTTTCACCAATGGGATTGCAAAAATATGGTAGCTAGCTAGACGCTCCTACATGTAAAAGAAAAGGAAAAAGCAACTTGATCCATCAAGTTCTAACTAGAAGTTATAGTACCCACATTTTGATTCTCATATACAGTTACGTAGCTAGCCATATACCACATGGGTTTGATTCATTCTTTATTAATATAGTTGTGTTTCTTTATTTCAGTTGTTTTTTCCTTTCTCAAGAACGATAGACAGTAGTGTTGTTATGTTAAATGGACTCTAAAGCCAGGCAACCTTTCATACGATCTAATTAAGCACCAGAGTTTTTAGATTTATTGACAAAATTTTATCAACGGACTCTAGAATAGAAATAATATATCAGAAAAACTCTCGTCGGTAATTTATGATATGTCGATAATAATTTTATAGATGTATTTACTGACAAACAAAACACGCAAAAAAAAAACTTACTTCATTTTGTCGGTACTTCCATCGCTGATTATACAAAAAAAAAACTATATGTCATTCCATCGATGAATTTGACATATAACCGTCAAACAGACTGTATGTTATTCTGTGAGTGAGTAAACAGTGACAGTGACATTTATAATAATTCTTTTCCAACTCTCTATAATATACTAATAGACTATGATGTCCGTCGGTAACCCCTGTCAATAATAATTTAAAAACATATATTTTTAAGAAATCTATTAAACAAAAACAATAAAAATTAAAAAAATAATATAAATTCAAATATTTATTACAAATTTAAATATTTACAAATTCAAATACAATTAATCTAAAATAGAGGTGTTGAAGGAGGAGGAGGAGGAGACCTATGTCTCAGGTGCCTATTCTTGGTCGGCGCCTGATGACTCATGGTTGTCAGAAGCGCTCTAGCAGCGATTTTGTTCATACAACATGCTTTTGACTATTTTCTAGGTATCTATATAAATTAAAGAATTAAGGTATCATAAATCATTTATGTTTTTTAAAAAAAATCAACAGCACATTTCCTATACGGAAGACTACCTAAATTTTTTAAAACTACAAATACACAACAATTTAATTTGGACTGTCACAAACCAGTTGATTTTATTTCAATCCATGTTAATCGAATAATTTCAATTATGTTAATTTAACCAGATTTTCAATTAACTTTGCTAAGGTCATTTGCGAAATGATTATAAGAGGTTAATATGAACACATTCTACCCTAACCATACTCTTTAATATGAAACACATATTCATTCAGGAAATACTCGTTATAGCACTTCACTTGTCTTTCAGGACCCAGACTTAATAAGTTCAAAGTAACACTAGCATTCTCTCTCAATTGATAAATCTAGTATATAAATTATATCTTCATCACAATTAAGAGGAAATGTGTAATGAAATTAAGTAACCCGAGAGATAAGAATAATTAACTAGTCCTTACTTGTGTTCTGAATCACATGGGGAATTGTTCATCACAGTCAACCATGAGTTTTCGATCAATAAAAATTGATGATGTTACCTATGCGAAATTCATTAATTTATCAATTTATGATAGCATAAGAGATAAATTGTTTGAAAGTAACATGTGGAGAATTTTACCTACTGAATAAAAAGTCTTAGTTCATCGCAGTTTATCACTTATAAATTAAATATTATAGATGGATTTAAATCTACCAGTAATTATATCTGTAAAAATAACATATTATTGTATTTTTTGGCTATTTTTCATTGATTTTTTTACTGTAATTTTCTCGGTATATATTTAAGGAAATATTTCTATTGGTGCGTAACAATGACTACTGCAACAGCATGTTCAGTCAGGAAAATTCACTATAATTCACTAATGGAATATTTCTAGCGATGTGTCATTTGTATTTGTTAATTTTTTTAATACACAGTGAATAAAGCAAAAGGAAACACGAGCAAAGAGATCATGGATCGATGTCTGGGTGTGATGTATTGGTGGATTGTAACAGTAGAGACTAGAGATGGCAGTTAGCGATCCATAAAGAATAAAGAGAAAGGGATTCCAAGATGTCGGCTCTAAATCTAGCTTCCATTTTAGTCTGTGCATACAAAAGACAAATGTTCGATTCTTCTTCCATTACACGTAACATATACGAGGTGTAGCTTTCATGGTATAGCTGCTGGGCTGCCTACTGTTCCCGAGGGCACGAATATCATTTGGACATTAATTTCTAATCTGCCTATGGTTTTGAATGCGTCGTAATGACCTCGTCCATCCTTTTCTCCCATGCCCAAGGAATAGCGCTTTGCCAAACTTGGACCCCGCACGTCACAGCTGAGATTTGAAAGGGACCATTTCCATTTTTCCACAAGTAGCAGCAGCTAGGGAGATACTTTGAGAGAGAACGGCAAATGGACGTCAATCAATCTTGTTACGGTATCTAGTCAATGTAATGATCTCTGGTAATAATGAGAAGCTACTCGAAAAATCTGATCATTCTTGGATAATTGTAGCTAGCTATATATTCCGGAGTAGAAGAATCCCCAACAAGCAAAATGCATTATTCTTCAACAAATAAATAAATAAATAAAATGCCGTGTGTAAGAGATGATCGGCTATCTAGCTAGATAGCGCACGGCAAAGTGAAAATTGAGCTGAGCTCCGCGGGCGTTGTGTGTTTTCAAGAATGAACCCTGTTTAATTTAACGGGTAAAAAAAGAAAATTGGATCCATCTGTATTCAGATCATGTTTAACCCTTTTAAATTATCAAGTTAGCTTGTAATGTTGAAGGTTCGAAACTGGTAATTAATTAACATCGCGGTCCATTCTACATTTTTTACTATTTGTTAAGGGGTTTCTTATGAGGGGCAAGTCCTGTTATCTCCATCATTACGATTTCCAGTTAAAATCGAGATCTTTTGCTGTTTTTTCGATTATCTTTTATTTTTCATGTTTTTGTTAATATTAAAAATAATTAAAAAAAAAAAAATATTATTTTAATATATTTCTAAAAAATATATTTTAAAATAACCACATAATACCTACAATCGGGAATATATATATTTTTCCATCCAGTACTATAGGTTAATGGGGATTTCATTATGAGGTTCGGATCACAATGAGTCCTGATTACTCTCCATCATTACTGAATTCCCAGTTCAAATCGAGATCTTTTGCTGTATTTATTAACTTGATTATCTTTTATTTTTTTATCGTTTTAATATGTTAATATTAAAAATAATTTTAAAAAAATAATAAAAATATTATTTTAATATATTTCTAAATAAAATATATTTTAAAAAATAACCACTATAATATTCTTACAAATCTCATTATTAAAAATAAACAATTTTCAATATACCTGTGTTAGCCTAAAAGTGATTTTATCATCCAGCAATTCTGGCCCATAAGTTAGGTGACATGTTTGCTGGCCGTTATACCTTGCCCAAAAGTGCCAAGAACAAATCTTGAGAAAATACGGGCCCAAACTAAATCACGCTTCTGGGCTTCCCTATCTTTGCTTCAAACTGCAAGGGCCATCCCCAGATAGAATCACTCGTTAATTTGAATTAAGCTTCACCCAGTGGAAGATGTCGATACTGAGGGAGAAGAGCGAGGCCTGGAGGTGGATAGTGAGGAAGACAAGAGACTCAAAGCCATTCTTCTTCGCATTCGCTACATGATGCGGTGTCGTTCCAGGTGTGATTGGGTATTTCGTGATGCAAACCACCAACTCCCGCAACCCCGAGCTCGAAGCCCGCCTCCGTCAGAACGCGCGTCCGGATTCTCTTGTACGTACGTTATATATATCTTGAATCACCGTTAATTTTCTCCATAAAAACGTTTGATCTGCAGATTTTTGGGCATGGCCCGCTATTTGTGATTATTGACATATCTTAATTCCTGATTATTTTGTTAACTTGGTTATTTTAAGAATCTAACTCTGACTCTCATGCTATATTTTTAAGTAGTTTAGCATCAAATGCTAGAAAATAATATATGAAAAGTACGTTAATCACTCATAGATATCAAGAGGAAGAATGGAAGGGCGGTAAAGCTTCTGAAGGATACCTCAATTAGCATAGAGTTGCAGACTAGTCACTGGATACTTTTCATCTTGGTTAAGCTTCCAAATTTCAATATATGGCAGATGGATTTCACAAGTAAGGCCACTTCTAAGTGAAGTCATCTTTTGGTAATCACAGGAATGAAAGTGCATGGCAGTGACCTCAGAGTAACTGCTTTAGATACTTAGGTTAGTTCCTCTTTAATTTCTGTCTCATATCCTAGAGTTAAGATTGCCCCAAAATCTTGGGTCATGGTTAATAATTATCACCCTTTTGATCTTCAAATGGAAGTACATGTTGACAAATTTTGTTCGCTCGAATTTCTCAATCAGATGATGGGTAAAGTTAATCGAGAGAGACTGGCAGAATACCTTGGCGAGCTGCAGCGGAAAGAGGATACAAACGATCGCTATGTAGCTGCTCTAAGAGGGGAGACATTTACAAGAAACCCATATGCAAGGATTCAGTCAATACCCAAGCGGAATAACACTGAAGCTGACAAGGAGCAGAAACTTGATAACGATCAAAGGAAGCAGATTAGTTGCTGGTTCTTGCTGATGTGACCCTTTCTATATTTGGTATATTAATGTCATGGGAGCACAAGAAATGCAAAATGGTCCCTTTTCTTCTTGTTACGCAACAGCTTGTAGCCTGTGTTTTATTTGGAATATTTCTGCTTTGGTATGGTTTTTTCATACCCGCTGGGAATGACAGCAATGTATTTCATATTATAATGTTTCTGGTTTGCTTTTGGTTTTGCATCTTGAACCCAAAATGCTTCTCAGCTATTTGCAGTTTCTTGGTAGTTCATGAAGAAGAAGATGTTAGTGCCTAGGCTTGATTCCGGGCCTGGCATACGAGGCTTGGGAAGAAGTGACATGTTTTATGCACAAGTGCATCATTTATAAGTTTTTATCGGTGGATACTATAGTTAAGCAGACAGGGTATGATAATAGGACTCATCGTAATCGCATCGGAACGAAAAGTAAGTCATTGATGAATTTCTGACATTGCTTACCTCTATTCCTGTTAATTTTAAAGTTCAAGGATGGCAGGGAAGTTGATTGAGACAGAAATTCATACAACTTTAGGCTAAAAGCATTTTGGGCACGTTCTTAACTTCGGGTCAATTTTGCTAATGAGCAGCTGTTTCCCTTTCGAAAAGCCCTTGCAACCCCTTGAATTTGCGGATGATCAGTGTAACCCTGGGGCTAACTCCAGTATTTGAGTTGAGAAGGAGGTTAAAGCCGTGCAGGGGTGGCTTTTGACTTGGCGAATCGCTTCCCAAAGCCGTAAATTATATTCTAAATTACTTACAGATGAAGTGATTCCACAAGCTAAATTTTGCAGCATAGCAAATATACATCATTCTCAACCGTTAAAATAAGTTCTGCATCAAATTTAGAAACAGAACAAGATACAGAGCGAAGAAATCTGACTCTGCCTTCACACTCAAACACACGCTCATGCGCATACACACAAACACGCACTAAAAGAAAGCAAGAGAACCACATGTACAGTTCAAGATACAATTCCCTTGATCCAGTCGTTAAGCATACAGCCTGATACGGCTGGTGATTGGCCGGCGGCATATAGGGCAACTGGATACTCTTGATCCACAGTCTCTACAAGTCTACAACCAAGTATTAGTATCGTAACAAAAAGGTTAAGAAAAAACAAAGCTGGCAATGTTTATGTGGCAGCTCACCATGTGCCCACAGCCGAAGGCCAAGTCCTTTCTATTAGTCAGACAAATAGGGCAGGCCTATAATCAAATTGAAAGATTGAAAAACACATTTCAAAGTTATAAATTATAGACGAGCTACAATGTTCCAGACAAAAAGAAAGCATTACACGAGATTATTTTCAAACCTGGGTTCTTTCATCCAAGACCGGAGAAGAAACATGGGTTGGTTCACGATCTAGCACTGGACGACGAGAATAAGGAACTGGAGGAGGGCGTGGTACGATTTTCTTTGCTTGTCCCATGGAACGTCTTTTCTCCAAAGGCCATTTAAATATATGAGACAACACGTAAAAACAAATGGATGGTATGCAGAACAAAGTGGCCAGTGCATTAGGAATGCTGGGAAACGTAAAAATGGATAGGGCAAGCCAACCAATTTTTTCCATACCCATATTCAAAACTAAGACGTGCTGACCAGTTTTAGAATTGGCTCCCCTGCTGAAGGCCTTTATTTTGAAATTTTCAAAACGTTTTCAAATGCTGGCAAAGCTGTTGTGTTCAAAAAATGGAGCAGTGAATAAACAAGTTTATCAACCTACCCGATAATACCAAACTCAACAGCTGCTTTATACTGGAGGGGAATCTCCATCAGAGCAGCAAGAGCAAAAGCTGTTTCTTTCTCGGAGATAGTTGCATTTTTTGACATAATTGCAGTGAAATTAACGAACTGCACACAATTCAGAAACATGTTGATAAAGTGTTAGATCGTATATTAAATTAAATCAGAATGTTGGATGGCATTCGAAATTAACATTCATTTTGTTATCACTATACCTGAAAATTGTCAAATTCACGTGCTGGGATTTTGTCATCAAATCTTTTCATGTCTTCCCAAGGTCCATCACCAACTCCAACAAGAATTATCGAAAGTGGATATGAACTGTTTAAGAATATCATAAGGTTACACATTGTAATTGCTTTTCATAAAAGAAATGGCAACACATTTCAGAATAAACACAACTCCATTTTCGGGCATTGTTAGAATCCGATGATGAAAATCATTAGATTCAACTTTACATCCACTTACTGTTGATACAGGCTGACTGGCATGTTAGGGAACACTTACTGTTGATACAGGCTGACTGGCATGTAAGGGAACACAAAACAGGTAAACTCAGTGCAATAAAGTTATGAATAACTGACTGTGGAGGAGAACATGAAGCAATCATTCTGCATCCTCGATGTTCTGTGTGGACTTTGAGTGTTTTTCACATACAAATGCAGTATCCAGCTGGCATGACACAAACAAATAACTGGATAACAATCTGGTTATGACGCAAGATAATCTGTATACTTACTAGGATCTAAAAGTAGATTGTTAACCCCTTATGATTCATTTGATAGTTTACAAGTGATTGACATCGCAAAATGGGATCACCTCTCAATAAAGAAAGACAGTCATCAGTTGACCACCTTCTTTTTATGCAACTGCCAAAGTCATGTACATCTCTATCTAGGCAAGTCATGTAACAATAGCAGGTCAAGTATAGTAGTCTGTGAAGAATGTCATGGTCATTCTAGTGGCAATGAAAAGTAAGTTTATCAAGCAGCTGCTAATGATTAGCAACCCTTTTCCATAACCAGCATAACACCAAATGTAAATGGGCTGGCACCCCAAGCGCACCAAGAAAGTGATAGTTCTAATAAGAACCTAAGTTTGTCATTTTAATTAGATGAAAGTTATAGTATGACACTAGGATATATTTCTATGAATGTTAGTCTAAGCAAGTTTAAATGATTTGCATTTATCTGTAAGGCTCGACCTTGCATCGACAATTGCCTTGATTGTTTGCTCTTCTTGAGGACTCATTTCTCCATCGCCTGTATCCACACTTCTTGTGACCTTCACAGAAAAAGAGACTGTTACTTTGATTACATATGCATCCATCCATACAGAAACAAACATGTGCAAGCATGCAGAAAAGGAGAGAGGGTTTTGAATTCAAACCTGGCCATCTGCAATGATGAGCAGTACATGATATTGGCCTTTACTTTTTTCCACAATGTCAATTGCAGCCTCAATCACCGGTCCATACGAAGTCGGCCCTTAAAACCAAAACATATATCGGTGAAGATTTATGTGGCTCGAGAAACAAGTAAAACACAAGAATCTTTGTAGAAGTAATGTTCAACCATGGGTTTGATTAAGAAAACTAAGGAATCGATAAAAGACCAAATTCCAACATCAAATAAGCTAGGAACAAACCTGAAAGTCGCAAGTTTGGAACAATCTTTTTGTAGCATGCCAAGACTTCTTCAAAACCATGGCAAGGTGAATGATCACTGTGAAAGCTAAACACCTCTTGATCATGAGTGGTGGCTGTATAGATAAAAAGAAAAATCAATTCAACAGCTGAGTTATAAGGTGCAAAACTAGAATCAACATTGTTAGAATTCAACTTCCAGGGACTGAACCTACCATCACCAAAGCCAAAACAAGGAATTAAGTTGTCTTCATCAAAAGGAGCCATCGTCTTTCCAATAATAGAGATGGCTTTCTCATATGGATTAGGTGCGTCTCCGATGGCATGAAGGCTACGATTATTGAACGAGACTTTGCCTTTAAAATGAAAATCAACAATTGGCATCCATGAGAGACAAACCAATTCAAAGGAACAGAAAACACGAGGATATAATTAAACCATTCTGCTATATTATTAGATTGCCGCCCCCTTAGGTTTCTAAAGATTGGTTTTTCAACTCTGAATACTTATTTCAACTTCATGGAAGTCTCAAAATCCATATTCCTGAATAACTGATAAAGCAAAACACAAATTTTATGGTACAAATCGACGATGTGATTACTTCACTTGCACATACCTGTCCATTCATTGCTTTTAGTAAAATCAATTCCAACAATGAGATTCGATGATTCCAGTCCAGCTTCCCTCAAGGCTGTCGTAACCTGTAAAAGAGGGGGGGAGCCTGTTAGTAGTAGACTGCGAGAATTCAACCAAGTAGCCATATTTTTATCTATACTGAAGCAACAAACTTCTGTTATTGAAATTACGTACATTGCTAGCAAATGATTTCCATGCATAATCAACAAAGCAATACCTAACGTTAACAATTTAATGCTATAACACATGACGAGCGTTTGCAGAAGGTTTACAAAAAGCTCTGCGTATTTGAAGTTGCAATTAAGTCATTAACTCGACTAATGGATTTTTAAAATTAAGGTATATATTGGTCAAATTAAAGAATAAAACCTGAAATATAAATTTAAGATAAAATACAAGGACCATATTAATTTCCATCCCAATTTATTTATTTAATTTTGGTCAAACTGAACAGTCGACAAAAGCACAGCAGGGTCCCGAAACCCAGTAGAGTTGACTCGGTCATTTGCTTTTGTTAATCAAAACAGCAGTCGTCCACGTGGATCACGTGAACACGTTTACATTTTTCTTTGAATGATTTTCTTTTTACAGATTCCGATCTAAAATGACTAGAATAGTTTATAAATAGATTGGAATTGAGTATAAATAATAAGGCTAAAGATGATTTTTGTGCATCAAATCTGAAATTTATATTTTCATAGTTAATAAAAAAAAATACAATTCTACTGTTATATATATATAATCTTAAAAAATAAATAAAAATATTAAGAAAATATAATCTTAATATATTTTTAATTGTAAAACACTTTTACTAACCACTTGACATTATATTATTAAACACACATTGAAACTTGGTTCACGTTGAAATTGAATCCAGCTCCCGTCCCCATGGTGCAGGCTTTGGAGAAATCTTTGTACGACGCTCACTTAACATAAGCTTATTCATATAAATTAAGCGATAATTACCATGAAAACATTGTAGAACTCGCCAAGTCTTGAGTGTGGACTCGTGTGATAATCGATAACTTATTGCAAGAGATAAAACTTATGATTTCCATTAAATTTTTAAGTTTCGATCATTGAAAATAAAAGTGAGTTGCAGACATTTTTTTGGGATAAATTACAATAATTTCCATTAAATTTATAATAATAATAATAATAATAATAATCATCTAAAATATGAAGATATTATAACAACCACCACGAGAAACATAGAATCATGCCTGATGTCGAAAATAGTGATGCTAAAAATATGAAAAGCATTTTAAATAGAAGGTTGAGGTTTTTATAATATTTATTTGAACGTGGGGGGTGTGGGGTTGTATATGGCCTCTTTGGGAGTTATAATTGCTGTTTATTTTTAAAGTGTTTTATGTTAAAATATATTAAAATAATACTTTTAAATTTTATAAAATTTATTTTGAGATAGTGCATTAAAATGATCTAAAGTATATTAAAAAATATTTAATAATTTTTTTTTAATTTTTAAAAACATGTATCAGCACACATTTCCAAACACTGTCTAAATAAAAACAAAACTACAGTGTGAGTAGTTTTATGATACTTGAAGATATTTTTGTAATTTACCTTAGTTTTTGTACTATATTAATATTCAAATTGAATGTGAATGATAAGGTGTGAGTCTCGTGAATTTTAAACGACTGACTTCTCCTATAATAATAGCTGTCGCGCGTGTTTATAGAAAAAAAAATTGAATGAGAAATCTGTCTGTATAACATTAGTAGAAAAGAAAAGAAAAATAGATGAAATTTGAGAATAAAAACGAGCCTGTTTTTTTTATAAAAAAAAATCACTTATTTAATTTTTTTTTATTATTAACATGAATATCCGAGTCAACTTATACATATCTTAATTAATTTCACAAATTCTAAAATTAATAAACATATAAGTTTTCAATAACTCTAAAATTTATAAAACTCAAACTAATAATATTTAAATAATAAATTTAAAATCTAACCAGTTAAATTAAACCTTTTCTTGTCCACTCAATCAATTACTTAAACACCTTCAATGGTGTGCCTGGGGTCACCAATAATACTTGATGATTGAAAAAACTTGCTTTTCTTTAGTATCTTATCTAACTTTCACGTTTCCATTTAGCAGAAGAAACCGTGTTGACGACGTGATGACCAAAAACGCGTTGGCTTTATTGCCAGTGGTTGGCAATCATGGCCCATTGGCCCCTCTCTTCTCTCAGGGTATCATGACATGTGGAGTGTATGATTTCTTTCTTGTTTCATAATTGACAATTTCAACTTCGATTTTTATGAATTCATATCGAATGTTTCAGTGAATATTTGGTAGGAATTTGTTTAATATTTGATTAAATGATGTTATGAATAACAAGAATTTATAAAAAAAATGAATTTAATATTTTTTTAATTTAAAAAAAATTCAATCACGTATGAATATAATTTCAAATGTAAAAATAAACTATACATATAGTTATATCTTTCTTTTCCTTTGTTTAAAAAAATTGTATTCCCACCGTGATAATTTGAAGTTGTTTTGATGATTAGGACTGTTTAGAAATGTGGTTAAATTATCTTTTTTAATGTTTTATTATTTTAATGTGTTTTTTTAAAAATAAAAATATATATTATTTTAATATATTTTTTAAGCTCCGTTCGTTTCTTCATTTTAAAAGTGTTTTTTTTAATTTAATTTTTTTTTATTTTTTACAAATTAATATTTTTTAAGTATTTTCATATCATTTTAATTTACTAATGTCAAAAATAATTTTTTAAAAATAAAAAAATTTTATTTTAATATATTTTCAAGTAAAATAACTTTAAAAAATAATTATTACCACACTTCCAAATATCATCCAAAAAACCACCTGGAAATCGAATGATTAAAAAAAAACATGTTTCGTGAGTGGACGTTTAGCACTACATTTGGAAAGCGTTTTTAAAAAAATTAAAAAAATTTTTTGCTTTAAATTAATATTTTTAATGTTTTCAGATTATTTTAATGTGCTAATTTTAAAAATAATTTTTAAAAAATAAAAAAATATTATTGATATATTTTTTTAAATAAAAAACACTTTAAAAAACAACCACAACACACTTATAATAAACATGAACCTGTATATCTTAGGAGTGTTTATCCTTGGCCGTTTGGCGCCGGAAAAAAAAAGAGGTTAAATTAAAAAAAAAACAGAAAAATAATGAGTAATTTTTCAATTTATTAAAAAATAACAATATAGCTATCACTTTTTTTTTTGGTTAAAATTCAACATGATTGTTCTGTTCAGTCCTTTCAAAAAAAATTCGCCCATATGTGGCTTTGTTGGATGTTATCGGTTTGAATAAAATGACAGTATTTTACAAATAAAATGTCAAATAAATACCTATTTTCTTCGATTTTAAAATTTTCATTGGAATAGCATTTCAATTTTCAACTTAAGTTTCTAACAATTTTGAATTTTTTTAAAAAAATTTAATGTATTAATATAAAAATAATTATTAAAAAATAAAAAATATATTTTAATATATTTTTAATAAAAAAACTTTAAAAAATACCAACTACTACTTTATTACTTTATAATCCAAGCGGGAAAAAAAAAGAAAGAAAGTTGGCGTCTGGGCCACACTAACAGTACTGTCGTG